>OX578149.1:102898834-103313834 GCA_951213105.1 Amaurobius ferox
CGTAAATGATATACCCCATATCAATCTCCATATGTTTAGTAGTCCTCCTAGTATATCTAGCCACCATGCATTTACGTAGATGGAACATTTATCGTCATTGCTCATCACAACTTCAACCAGTTACATATTCACCTCCAAAAACATATCTCTATCCTTGAAACTTATTACAAAAATTGGAAAAATTAAGATAAATCCCAAAAAATCTCCAGTTGTTTTCTTCTCAATCCTATTTGGGGATCATGCTCCATTGGGGATTTGCATGCAAAACAGGAATCGAATTATATTGTAGCTTATGATGTATGGTTAGAATATGAATTATTCGAAATTGTTACAGCATTGCTTTCTATGGAGAAAAATAACCAATCCCAAAAGAATAAGTCAATACAGCAAACGGATAGATTAAAATTTGATACGCATGGAAAATATATTTATATTGCATACATTGATGTAAATCATCTGAATGCATCGAATACATCTCTTGACTAACTTACTGCCAACTTCTATATATTTTGTAAAACATATTTATATCAATTTATGTACGATAGCATATAAAACGCATTTTTTCACTCTGATACTGATTGTGATACAAATACAAGCAAAATATAGAAAATGAAAGTTAAGACACATATTCTGTTCAAATATATTTAATATGCGGGGTTTCTAAGAAAGTCTTTAAGCATCCGAATAACTTTGTAAGGCAGCGCCCATGAGTGTATAGAGCAGCTCTATCAATAGTAAAATATCATGCAAGATCAAATAAAAGTAATTGAAGCACCCCTAGTGGAGAATTGAAAGTTAGTACAGAAAACTGGACAACAAAGCAATATAGATGAAAAAAGCCAATTACAAAGTTATAGAGCATTATCTAATAAGTAAGAATCGACAAGAAAGCTTTTACAGAAGACAATTATTTGACATACAAGGGTTATTGTTTAATAACTGTTTTATTCGGAGAAGGTTAATCTTTTGCTTACGGGTGGGACAGCGTCCATCCCAAAAGAAGAACCTCTCAAAAAGACATGTATTTGACATACTCTATCCCAAACAGTTCGATCCCCTTTGCAGGCATTGGCGTCCATGAACGCCAATGTCTGCAAAGGGGGATCGAACTGTTTGGGATAGGGTATGTCAAATACATGTCTTTTTGAGAGGTTCTTCGTTAGGGATGGACGTTGTCCCACCTGTAAGCAAAAGGCTAAAATAAACAATACTTGCACAACAATCTAATGCATACATTAGATTTTGCCCAGATATCGTCGTTATATGTATTCATTTTATTCTAGAAAGCTTTAACTAGCTTTTCCAGACGCTAGTTCTATTAACTCTGAATATAAACAATTTTGAAATTTCATTCCTTTTGCACTGATTTTCGTCCTTAAAAGAGCTAAATGAAACCCTTACAACAAAAAAGAGTTTCGATCTTTTTGCACTGGTTTTCGATCTTAAAAGGGCTAAATGTAACCTCGCCAAAAATAGTGATTTCCACTCTTAAAAGAACTAATCATAACAACTTTACAAAGAGTAATTTTCTCTCTTTTTGCACTGGTTTTCTTTCTTAAAAGCTCTTAAATGAGCTAAATGGCAACCACTCCCAAAGGAGTGATTTTCATTATTTTTGCACTGATGGTTACAACTTTTTACGGAACTAAATGTAACCACTCCAAAAAATAGCAATTTTTTTTCACTCCTGGGAAAGAGTGAATTTCATTCAAAAGAAGAAGTTGCCTTTTCATAAACCAAAGCTGTGAAAATTAGCTCAAAATGTGCGAAATTCACTCGTATGAAAAAGAATACATCCTGTTCAAAATGCACTCTGTCAAAAAAATGCACATTTGACTTCAAGAAAAAATATTACGCGTACTATGAGAAGCATTGCGGGTGTCACCGTGTTATAGATCCTGATGATACGATTTTTTGTAAGATATTTAATTTTTTTAAAGCTTGCCAGGCATTTTGTCCGTTTCTGCTGTTCCTTTTTACTCTTAAGACTAGGATCTGAAACTTTGTAACCGATTGTTTTCATCTATCTCTCATTATTTCCGAGTTCGCTACCCTAACTTTTTAAATTCTCCGCTAGAGGCGCTGCAATCACTTTGATTCAATCGGACATGGTAATATACAATATATAGACTTAACATGTACATTCATAGACTTTTCTTCACAGAGTTGTTTGGATGCACAAAATTATTGGGACTTTTTTCACAAAGTTGTTTGGATGCACAAAATTGTTGGGACTTTCTCACAAAGTTGTTTGGATGCACACAATTATTGGGACTTTCTTCACAAAGTTGTTTGGATGCACAAAATTGTTGGGACTTTCTCACAAGGTTGTTTGGATGCACAAAATTGTTGGGACTTTCTTCACAAAGTTGTTTGGATGCACACAATTATTGGGACTTTCTTCAGAAAGTTGTTTGGATGCACAAAATTGTTGGGACTTTCTTCAGAAAGTTGTTTGGATGCATAAAATTGTTGGGACTTTCTTCACAAAGTTGTTGGGACTTTCCTAGGAACCTTGTATAGAGTTTATTCATATGATTCAATTACAACACATTACGTATTCTGAAAGCATGACTGAAGCGTGTAACTATTTAAACACTATGTTGAATAAATATGTCCACTTAAAATGTAGATCAAGTAATCCCCTTTGATAAATTTATTTCCTTTTACTTCGTACCACCCACTCTCTTTCTTATGTTTACATCTTTTTTCAAACACTGTCACTGTAAGAGAAGCAAAGTTGTTGCAGAGAGATAGATGAATGGCCAGTTCTCCATTTCATTATCGAATTGTGTTATAAATGAATGTGAAGGAAAGATAATATTTCTACGAAATATATGTTATGGCAATTGATTTGTTTGTCCTTTATTTTCCTTTGTCCTTTTATTATCAAGTATGTTACTTTACTCGTTTTAGATGATATACATGTTGGGACATGTTATTTGGAAGCGTCAATTCTGAATGTTTTCATTTCGAAATCTAGAAGATTGTTTTTATTGATACTAAAATTGCCTATAAAAATGATTCAAAATGCTAGCTTTAGATGGAATTTTGCTTTTTGTGAAAAAGCAAAGAAAAAGTGTGGTGGTAAATATCGTATACAAACTAAAAAGACCAAAATTCAAAAGTAAATAGTTAGATTTATTCTTCTCAGTGACATTTATTTTAGAACATCAAGTTATTACGCATTTTATAATGTATATAGTGTTGAGAATTAATTCGACAAAAGTACGACATTTCAAAGTTTTCTTTTATATCTAGCAATAGCACTTTATACAATGATCATTTGCTAGAGATTTCAATGTTCGTGATATTAATTGAATCGCAATAATAACTATTAGATCAATTATTTAAACACGTCTAATCATATTTAATACTGTATACAAGGAAGTACCCCAATGTTCAAGAATTATTTAACAAATGATAGTTACTACAAATATATCACCATTTCAGTTTAGTCTTCTTTAAAGTACTCTCATTGAGAAGCAATGTACTTATCTATGCGCTTTTCCCACTGTTCCCACTGTTGCAGAATCATGTTTCAATATGCTGTTTGCAATCCGCGTCGCTTTTGTTTTGACCCGGGGAGCAACCGTAAATCTCTCCCTTGATTCTTCAGTTAAGTCTTTATCCTGGGGAACATAAAAAAGTCGTATTGTCCCAAATATAAAACGCAGGTCTTAGAGGGAAGCCGGATGACTACCATTTTGTTATTTGACAGACAACGTTGCATGCGTGGGTGCATTGTCATGCTACAGAATGGAGTCAGCAAATTTCCTAACCCTTCGTAGTAGTGTCGCTACGATCCTAAAGAAGAGCACCACTAATTATTTCTTTTAAAAATGAGAGAAAGAAATGTCAAAGTCGTGAAGAAGTACACGCAAAAAAGACCATAGTATGTCAAAGGCCATGTCACGTCAATTGACATACTGAAAGTGCAGACTGAACACTTTTATAACGTCATAATATTTAATTATTATTCATTTTCGGACTTTCACTCCAGGAACTTCTGAGTACCCCATCGCATAGGAATATCTCCAAGCAGAATTGCAGCATACTAATTATAAACTGAAAGGGATGATTTCGAATGTATCATCTACGTACATGCAATTTGCATGGAATAGAAATAAATCCGTTTGCAATCTATATTTCTGAGATTGGAAAATTTTTGCACCTTCGAAAAAAATGACCATTATCATTTCCACGACTTGTTTGCGGAAATGACAAGTTAAAACATAACCATAAAAAAATATTTAATCTGGTCTTTACAAAATTAGAATCTTCACCCAAATACAATATAAATATTAAACACTGCTTCTTTTTTGTTCATTTTCAGCAGGTATCAAAACTTTCCTCCCGCATTACTCTAATAATCTCCATCGAGAAAAGTGGCATCATCAAGAGCAGGCGCCAAATCACCTCATTAACAAGCCGCCACCACGACACCACCGGCAATGCATCATAAAAATACATATACCATCAATTGAAGCACAATGGAAAGACAGCTATCCACCGATCCCGAATCCATCTCTGGGAGCATCCCCATAGAAATGTTTACGCTTTTATCACCAGCAGCGTCATTACAGAACGCCCGACCAAGGTATGATAAAAGCAGAGGACATTTCGAATCCAATTCATTAGTTGGGGTTGTTACAAATGAATGCGCGGGGAGATGACAAGAGTTCTAATTTAATCAGACATAGATCTGTTGGGAGATGGACTTGATAGCGGTTCTGACAAAGTGGATAGAGTGTATGTTTTCTCTTATGTGAAATGAATGCGGTGGGGGTTGTATACAGGTAGAAAAGCGCGTTTCTTGAGAGACCGGGTTTCCTGGATGCATATATCTGTTTGAATGGAGCTGACCGACTGTTAGCCGGCGGACTGATGCTGCCCGGTATGGTGTAAAGTATTAGAATTTCAATTCAAAACAACAATCGGTGAGAAAGGGGTTGGAAGAGCCCAGTGGTTATGACAATAGGATCGCACACGGAAGACCCGTGCTCGGTCCTCATTGTCGCTTTAAACCTCCCCGTGTCTCAGCGGAGTATGGGAAGAATAAATTTGTAGGTCTGAAAGTCCATTCGAGTGATGAACGGAAAGAGGGTATGGATCCCTTTGATTGCCCCCCCCCCCCACACACACACACTGCTTTCCGTTAAAAATTGGGTTGCTTACAGGTGTAATGTAATTCGATTACTTTAGTGCATCGGGGCTACATATTCTTAGGTAATATGGTTCACACTTAATCGCTAAATAATTGAATATATCGCTAATAATAAAACAAAACATCGCTAATAATAAATCAAATATATTATCGCTAATAATAAAACAAAATCGATAATAATAAAACATTCGCTAATAATAAAACAAAATATTGCTAATAATAAAACAATCGCTAATAATAAAACAAAACATCTTATGATCAAATTTGTGATTGGTCTGAATCAGGCGTCTTCTGAATTTCACCCAGATGTACTATCAGCTACACCATTCTGGCCGTGGAAAGAATCCTTTGGAATTACCTTACATTCCCTCTTCGAAGGAATGTCGCTGGTAAGGGAGCCCCATCCATAGCCTTAGTCAAGACCTGAGAAAAGGTGGGGGTGGGTTTCAAATCTGAAATGAGCTGCTGCAGTATTGCATTTCGTTCTTCAATAAGTAGTCAATAGGCAACTAATGTAATTTGTCGGCCATTTTAATGGAATTACGCTCTCTGTTTTTATCTGATGCCATTTATAATTTCACACCATAGTTTTACTCAGTCGTTAATTTTAGTGAATTAAACATAATTAGAGACAAATCTAGATAATCGGTCTGAAAAGAAGATCGAACCGAGACTTTTTGGATTACGGTCAGACGTACAAACATCCTTCGGGCTAAGAAAATAATTATTTGATTTACTACTTTAAAGTGCTCCATATAAAATTGATAAATTAAATAAGAATAATTTTAAGTTAACAATTAGAGACCTATAACCAATATGGAACACATAATCGTAAATATAATACTTAATAAAATACTTTGTAATATAATACTTAATAAAATAAAAATTTAATGTCTTACTATTAAAGCGTGAAAACTCATGTATGTATGTATGTATGTATGTATGTATATATGTATGTATATATGTCCCTCTTATCCCGAAGCCAATAATTGGCCTAGCGCCTCGCATTTTTTTTAAATGTGGCATTCATTCACAGGAGTTTCAGGAAAATTTCGAAAATCGATAGGTATTGCTTGATTTAACAGCATTTGAAACAGTGCTAATTTTACTTTTTTATTTTTACAATTTTTGTGTATTCGTATAAAATATAATTGCCATCTCTTCACAATGAAAGATTGGAAGTGCCCAATACATATGACGTTCTAAAAAAAAAAACAGAAAGAAGCTAAAATAGTAAAAACAGTCTTTAAAAATTTATTTCAATTGTTCTGTTTTTCGATGTTGCTAAAAATCAATAATATTACTGATTGTAGCTGATAACTTAAGACTGTCAAATTTCATAGATATAGCTTAAAAAATTCTTTTGAGATATATATCTTGCATCCTGTTGAGAACATAAAAAAAAATCTGATGTGGGCAGCACATGACTTTCCCTGCAGACTTATGTTCACGTTCTCTTTATTTTATTTACATTTAATTCACTTTTAATTCAATTTTCGTTCTCATTTGAAAACTGGACCATATCGCAAAAAAGGCGGGTTCTTTTATCCCGAACCGTACCCAAAACTAATCAGCACCAGATTCGCCCACAAGTGACTTACCTTCCAAATTTTATAAAATTCGGTCAATTAGTTTTTTAATTAGAGTGGATACAATATCAGCACAGACAGACACACAGACACACACACAGACGTCACGCTAAAAATGGTTTTTTCGTATTCTAGAGGTCTCGAAACGTGTAGATCCGTCGAAAACCCGAGTTGCGATTTTCGACATGATTCCAATACTTTCCTTATACATTACCATGTTTTGCAGGGAAAGTAAAAATCTGGTGTGGGCAGCACATGACCTTCCCTGCAGACTTATATCCACGTTCTCTTTATTTAAATTAAATTTAATTCACTTTTAATTCAATTTCGTTCTCATTTGATAACTGGACTTATTTTCAAAGGTGGCGTGGAGAAAATACGAAAAAAACTAATATATCTCGAGAACGGCTAGTCCTAGTGTAATGGGGTTGGTCTTATTCTTTTCTTCGTTAAAAATTACGTATTAAACAAGCATTTAATGGATATATTTGAGCATACGTAGCATTTTAGTTTAGATTTTGACAATTTTGAGGGCCATTCTGCAAAACAAGACAGGTTATTTTTATTTGAATCGTACCAAAATCTAATCAGCACCAGGGTGGCCTATACGTGACTCATCTACCGAATTTTGTGAAATTCGGTCCATTAGTTTTTCAGCTAGAGTGGATACAAGCTTTTGCGGGCTATTTCGCAAAAAAAAAAAAAAGCGGGTTCTTTTATGCCGAATCGTACCCAAAACTAATCAGCACCAGACTCGCTCACAAGTGACTTACCTACAAAATTTTGTGAAATTCGGTGTACTAATTTTTTAGTTAGAGTGGATACAAAATCTGCACAGACAGCCAGAGACACAGACGTTACGCTAAAAATGGTTTTTTCGTATTCTAGAGGTCTTGAAACGTGTAGATCCGTCGAAAACTCGAGTTGCGATTTTCGACATGATTCCAATACTTTCCCTATACATTACCATGTATTGCAGGGAAAGTAAAAATAATATCTCTGGAGCACCTCGGGATATTTATCATTCACATTTATTACTTTCCCTGCAATACATGGTAATGTATAGGGAAAGTATTGGAATCATGTCGAAAATCACAACTCGAGTTTTCGACGGATCTACACGTTTCGAGACCTCTAGAATACGAAAAAACCATTTTTAGCGTGACGTCTGTGTGTGTGTCTGTGTGTCTGTCTATCTGTGCAGATCTTGTATCCACTCTAACTAAAAAACTAATGGACCGAATTTCACAAAATTTGGTAGGTAAGTCACTTGTGAGCGAGTCTGGTGCTGATTAGTTTTGGGTACGATTTGGAATAAAAGAACCCGCCTTTTTTTGCGAAATGGCCCGAAAAAGCTTGCATCCACTCTAACTGAAAAACAAA
Source organism: Amaurobius ferox (assembly GCA_951213105.1). Taxonomy (NCBI): domain Eukaryota; kingdom Metazoa; phylum Arthropoda; class Arachnida; order Araneae; family Amaurobiidae; genus Amaurobius; species Amaurobius ferox. The sequence continues at coordinate 102,906,974 of OX578149.1, forward strand.
TGGACTGAATTTCACAAAATTTGGTAAATGAGTCACTTTTGGGTTACCCTGGTGCTGATTAGATTTTGGTATGATTCGGAAAAAAATGACCTGCCTTTTTTTGCAAAATGGCCCGCAAAAATCGTCCAAATCTAAACTAAACGGGGTATACTCAAATATATCCATTAAATGCTGATTTAATACGTAATTTTTAACGACGAAAAGAATAAGACCAACCCCGTTACACTAGGACTAGCCGTTCTCGAGATATTTTAGTTTTTCGTACTTTCCCTACGCCACCTTTGGAAATAAGCCCGGTTACAGAATGAGAACGGAAATTGAAATAAAAGTGAAATAAATTTAATTAAAATAAAGAGAACGTTAATATAAGTCTGCAGGGAACGTCATGTGCTGCTCACATCAGATTTTTATTATTGTTGTCAATTTATTTTTAATTAAAAGTAATAACAAATAAAGCGGCCGCAGCGGTAGTCGAAGAGGTCTAAGGCAGGCTCTTCCGCTTGCCCTCTCTACTGTCGGAATCGTGGGTTGGAATCTCACCTGCGGGTATGGATGTTGCGGTGTTGAAACGAAGTCTGACTGAAACACTGTGTGTTTCCGGATCATGTAACCAACCGCAGGCGTCCCTCTCACTCTTCTAGGATAAGTAAAAAATCTGATGTGGGCAGCACATGACTTTCCCTGCAGACTTATATCCACGTTCTCTTTATTACTTTCCCTGGAATACATGGTAATGTATAGAGGGAAAGTATTGGAATCATGTCGAAAATCGCAACTCGAGATTTCGACGGATCTACACTTTTCGAGACCTCTAGAATACGAAAAAAATATTTTTAGCGTGACATCTGCGTGTGTGTGTCTGTGTGTCTATCTGTGTGTCTGACTGCAGATTTTGTATCCACTCTAACTAAAAAACTAATTGACCGAATTTCATAAAATTTGGTAAATGAGTCACTTTTGGGTTACCCTGGTGCTGATTAGATTTTGGTATGATTCGGAAAAAAATGACCTGCCTTTTTTTGCAAAATGGCCCGCAAAAATCGTCCAAATCTAAACTAAACGGGGTATACTCAAATATATCCATTAAATGCTGATTTAATACGTAATTTTTAACGACGAAAAGAATAAGACCAACCCCGTTACACTAGGACTAGCCGTTCTCGAGATATTTTAGTTTTTCGTACTTTCCCTACGCCACCTTTGGAAATAAGCCCGGTTACAGAATGAGAACGGAAATTGAAATAAAAGTGAAATAAATTTAATTAAAATAAAGAGAACGTTAATATAAGTCTGCAGGGAACGTCATGTGCTGCTCACATCAGATTTTTATTATTGTTGTCAATTTATTTTTAATTAAAAGTAATAACAAATAAAGCGGCCGCAGCGGTAGTCGAAGAGGTCTAAGGCAGGCTCTTCCGCTTGCCCTCTCTACTGTCGGAATCGTGGGTTGGAATCTCACCTGCGGGTATGGATGTTGCGGTGTTGAAACGAAGTCTGACTGAAACACTGTGTGTTTCCGGATCATGTAACCAACCGCAGGCGTCCCTCTCACTCTTCTAGGATAAGTAAAAAATCTGATGTGGGCAGCACATGACTTTCCCTGCAGACTTATATCCACGTTCTCTTTATTACTTTCCCTGGAATACATGGTAATGTATAGAGGGAAAGTATTGGAATCATGTCGAAAATCGCAACTCGAGATTTCGACGGATCTACACTTTTCGAGACCTCTAGAATACGAAAAAAATATTTTTAGCGTGACATCTGCGTGTGTGTGTCTGTGTGTCTATCTGTGTGTCTGACTGCAGATTTTGTATCCACTCTAACTAAAAAACTAATTGACCGAATTTCATAAAATTTGGTAGGTAAGTCACTTGTATGCGAATCTGGTACTGATTAGTTTTGGGTAAGATTCGGGATAAAAATAACCCCGCCTTTTTTTTGCGAAATGGACCGCAAAAGCTTGTATCCACTCTAGCTGAAAATCTAATGGACCGAATTTCATAAAATTTGGTAGATATGTCACTTGTGAGTTACCCTGGTGCTGATTAGATTTTGGTAGGATTCGAAATAAAATAACCTGCCTTTTTTTGAATAATGGTCCGCAAAAACGACAAAATCTAAAATAAAAAACAACGTATTCTGCAATATAGCCATTAAATGCTTGTTTTATACGTAATTTTTAACGACGAAAAGAATAAGACCAACCCCATTACTCCAGGACTAGCCGTTCTCGAGATATTTTAGTTTTTCATATTTTCTCTACACCACCTTTGAAAATAAGTCCGGTTACCGAATGAGAACGAAAATTGAATTAAAAGTGAAATAAATTTAATTAAAATAAAGAGAACGTGAATATAAGTCTGCAGGGAAAGTCATGTGCTGCCCACATCAGATTTTTTAAATTAAATTTAATTCACTTTTAATTCAATTTTCGTTCTCATTTGGTAACTGGATTTATTTTCAAAGGTGGTGTAGAGAAAATACGAAAAAACTAAAATATCTCGAGAACGGCTAGTCCTAGTGTAATAGGGTTGATCTTATTCCTTTCTTGTAAAAATTACGTTTAAAACAAGCATTTAATGGATATATTTGAGCATAGTTTTTTATTTTAGATTTTGACGATTTTTGCGGGCCATTTTCCAAAAAAGTGCAGGTTATTTTTTTCCGAATCGTATTAAAATCTAATCAGCACCAGGATAACTCACAAGCGACTTATTTACCGAATTTTGTAAAATTTGGTCCATTAGTTTTTTAGCTAGAGTGGATACAGGCTTTTGCGGGCCATTTCGCAAAAAAAAAGGCGGGTTCTTTTATCCCGAATCGTAATCAAAACTAATCAGCACCAGATTCGCCCTCAAGTGACTTCCATACCAAATTTTATAAAATTCGGTCAATTAGATTTTTAGTTAGAGTTGATACAAAATCTGCACAGACAGAAAGACAGACACGCACACAGACGTCACGCTAAAAATAGTTTTTTCGTATTCTAGAGGTCTCGAAACGTGTAGATCCGTCGAAAACTCGAGTTGCGATTTTCGGAATGATTCCAGTACTTTCCCCATACATTACCATGTATTGCAGGAAAAGTAAAAATAATTTTAAAAATAAAAATAATATATTAATATATTTATAAAATATTTTAAAAATTAAATAGAAATTGTTTATTTGAAAATGATAACTGGGGATACTTAACTGCAATAAAACAATTTCGTTATTATAAAATTGCAAATTCAATGCAATTTCTTTTTCCCTTGTCTTAACTCAGCTGTGTTATTAAAACGTCTCCCTCATTTTTACATGCATTTCATGACAGGAATCCAAACCTATATTTTCCCCATCATTTTTACTCGATCGCCCCCCTTTCTTTTCATTAGTAATATTAGGTCTGAATGTAGGGAGTTGGCTCTGGTCCTCTTTTAACGACACACATAAACGCTCCGCGGTACAATAGGTCTTTGGGTGTGGTTCTCGATCTGAATCCGTATCCCTCGAATCCTCTTCGGCCAAAAACAGATAACTCAACTCTTCTCCATCTCTAAGATAAGCCATCCCCGATCTGCGTCTTCCCCGTAAAAATGGAAACGAAATTATTCATTATTCATTTGCGAGTGGCGATCTTCATCCTGAACAATACGACCGGAATGAACTTTATTGTGGCTTTTCCGTGTGATTCCGCTCATGATGGATCGCATCGCAGAACGCGAACGGGGCCTTTTTTAATTATTTATTCAATTTTCAATAGGATGTTGATTTGATTCTTCCGTGAGGCATTCTGGGAAATTTTAGATTTTTGGGTTTCGTTTAATTTTTTTTTCGATAGCGTCGTGGTGGTGATGATGGGAGGTTATTAAGCGAAGAAGTATTTTAGCTCGATTTTTTTTTTTAGATCGTTCGTTAAGTGAAATTATCGACCCCTCCCTGGAGTTCGGAATGAAATTTTGTATGCGATTTTTGAAGTGATAATTCATCATATCCCGATTTCATCAAATATATTTTGTAAAATGGGTTTCGCTGTTTCTCTCTGCACGCAATTAAGTGAAACGATTTACGTGATACATTAAAATATAAATCAATGGTGCTTGAGTTGAAATTAGCAATATGATTTTTAATGTATTTTTTCCTTATAGCAAAGGAATTTTTTGTGAGTATTTTTAAATGTAAAAGGGGTATTAGACATATTTTGAGCTGGGTAATGACGTATAAGAGTAATGGCTTTGGTGATCATACTGCCCTCTTCCCAAGCATTGACGGAAAAATTATATTACTTCTCAATATAGTCCACATTGGGAAACAAAATGCAACATTGTGAACTAACTACTTTTATATCATACTCCCGCCTCCCCCCCCCCCCCCCCCCCACACACACACACTCCTAGATCCTATAACTACTTCTACTACCCGGTGTTTTACAACTTTTGTCATTTATTAACTTTCTAATAAAAAGGGTTACGGTCATTGACTCCGGTTGCTTGAGAATTTTTCAGAAAACAGAACAGGTTATTGTTGTGACATGATAGATTTCTGTTGTTTCAAATATTTTGCATGCCTCAGCATGTTAAAATTTTACATAGTTTTACATTTCGTACTTTTCTTTAAACTTCAATCGTTAATTACAATGGTAACAGGGTTACATTTGGCACTTTTGTCCAAAACTCCAATTTTGTTAAAAACATCATTATTACATAGAAACATATTATAATTACGCACAATTGCGTTAACCATCGTTGTTATATTTATGATATTTACAGTTATTATACAATTATTGTATATAAAACATAAAGACATATTTATATTTTACAAGGACAAATTAAGACAAAGATACATTTCCTAATCTTAATCGAATAACATGCTGGTTTATCAATACCATGTTGTGGAACTACACCATTTTGTTTCTTAGCCTGAGCGAGAAAATTAGCAATGGAACACACACCACTTCTCATCAAAAATACAACAATGTCGACAATTGAAATCGGGTCCTCAGAGTGCAATCCCCGTGCCTTAACCATTGGACCATACAGCCCTTAGTAAAGAACTCTTTTTTACTTTTAATCCAAGCTGTCCACCTCACCCAAAGGGGGTAGGGCAGTTACAAGGGATGAACTTACAAGTAAAAAACTCTTCTTCTTCTTGGACCCAGACCGTCCGACCTACCAGACGGTGTAAGGTATCTGTTTGGACGGCCGGAAAGTGCCACCCAATTTAAACAGGAAGGGAACGTACCCACTTTCCCCTACTAAGAACCTCTCGGAAGGACTTACGGAACCACATATTTAACGTGCCCGTACTCCGCGTGAGCACGGAGACAGTTTGGGCAGCCGGGAATCGAACTCCAGTCTTCCGAGTGCAATCTCCACGCGCTAACCACTGGACTGTTTCACCCCCGTAAAAAACTCTTCTTCTTTGACCCAGACCGTCCGCCCGCCAGAAAGATGTAAGGTATATGTTTGGACGGTCGGGAAGTGCCACTCAATTTAGACCGGAACCCAGTGGGGGAGGCATCCACAAGGACAAGGAGGCATCCACAAGGACAAGTACTCTCATTCCCCTACCATCAACCTCTCGGAAAGACGAAAAGAATTCTTGTATCAGCTTAGTATGACGTGGCTAGAGACGTGTCAATTCTTTGAACTGCTGAGACAATTATCTTCCCTTCTATATTTTAGGTGGGCCCAACAAATTTTTAATGACAAAAGTGATTATAAAATATTTGCAATAATTGAAATATTTATCTTGAGCCATATAGAGTCCATTTATGCATCACACAATAGCCCAAATCCCTGAAAAATCTGAATTGAACGTGGAGGAAGAAAGACCCCCCCCCCCCCTACTCCCAAACGATATCTGAAGGTGGGCGACCTCCCTTCTTAGGTGGCTGTGTCGCGGACCCCCCTTTTATCTGTCTGTTCCCGCAGCAAATCTACAGCTACTGAATAGCCAGGGTACATATTTATTTATTTCATTTTTTTCTGTGTTATTGCAAATCCCACAGTTTAAGGTCAGTTTAGGTACGGAGCGAGACCGCTAATATAAGGGAAGGCGAACAACAATCGTCGCCACTTGACTAGCCATTGTGAATGAGGGGGGAGGAGAACTGTCAAAAAATCGTTGGTGTATATGGGGGGGAGGGAGGCATCTGAGAAATCTTTGCTCCCAACTCCTACTTCGTCCTTCAATCCTAGAGAGAAAAAATAACTGAGTGTTTTTGCAGTATTTAGAAAACAACTTGAGTTTTTTCTGTCGATTGTGTCCTGCGTGGTCATAAAGTATCACTTTCTTTCTACCATTTTGTACCATTTTGTTAGTCTTTGTGAGAGTTTCCTGTTCAGTGGAAGCCAAAAGATCATTCAGATTTTTGCGTTCTCATTCGGGTGACTTTTGCTTCCTGCTCGTATTGTGCCCTTTCGTAATGGCATTATAATGTTGAATAAGTACGAAGTGCTCAACTTCCCAAATATTGGCGCTAGTGGCTTAGGAAAATTGCCGACTTAAAAGGAATAATATGCATTTGGAATATTTAGTCAAAAATTGATTCGCAAGCTATCAGATTTCCTTGAATCAACTTGCAATTTCTGAATATAAATTAACTTATACTGTCAAACATTTGCAAGCATGGTACTGAAAGTTTCAGGGGAAACAACTGTCCGTAATGGGGAGTAAGGATCTTGATAGTTATGATAATATATATGTGTATAAATACAAAAATAACGCTTCGGCAGACGATAATTAGCTGAATATTTCAGAAATGAAGCTGGAATTTTCATGAACGCCCTGTAATTGAGGATTTTCTTATCAGTTTGCAGAAATTATCAGAAAAGTAGCTGAAAAGCTGAGCAAAGGTTGCTAAATGTTTTACAGTGTATAACAGATAGTTTAAGGATCATAGTAAGCACTATAGTATATAAGTTAGTCCTAAAATGTTAATAATAACGATAATATTTTACATCTTTTTTTTCTAGATGGCTTAAATATAGATTGTGTCGCTTGAAACATGTAGAGCGTTTATTTTGGCAATATTGCATAATAAAAGAAGATATTTGTCTATCTAAAAATCTAATCTTCGGACTGCCATGAAGTCTGAATCTGTGTTAGTTGAACTCCCGGTACAACAGACTTCGGCTTGATATTTTTGAAATTCGAGCTAGTTCTTTAGTTACTACATGTTGAAGCATGAATTTAAGCGATTTTGACACAAATTCATCCTTAGATTCCATCTTGACATCATCAGAACTTTCGACAAATGTTCTTTATAACGATCTTTACTGTATCCGCGTCGGACATTTCTTTTCCTATTTATTTACCTTAAAATATATTGAAATATGCATGTCTTATTTTCTTATCGCCGCATCCGAAGAAGAAAATTTAGCACAAGTCTATAGACAAAAAATATGAATGTATATCTTCACATTCTCTAATATAATAATTACTCTAATTTTCTGTTAATTTAAAAAATGCCATAAAAATCGGAATTTCTTATTCCGTTCCCTCTTCAATAGTAGTGGGCGTTTGTAAGCATGCGTGGCAAATTGTTGGAACCGTTGAAACAAGAGCCCCTATTACACGACAGTAATTTGGGACAACAAACCTTTCGCAAAACTGATTTTTGACGTCACTCCAAGCAGCAAATGGGGAAGCTTTAGCTGCCCCATTACAAGTAACGTCACAAATGTTCCAAAGCTCTTTTGTGAACGGTTTGTTGTGACGTCACTTGGAGTGACTTCACAAACGTCCCAAAGCTGTTTTGCAAACGGTTTGTTGTCCCAAATTTACTGTCGTGTAATAGGGGCTTAAAGGATTTGGATTGAAAGGAATGTAGTAATGAGTTTGGTTCAAAAAAGGCGATTTGGAAATTCACTGGTATGATAATTGATTGTGTGTTTAATAATTCATTATAGTGTGAAATAATTATTGACAAAAATTAGGGTCGATTTATCCACTGACCAAAGCTTGGCCCGTGAGGTATAAATTATTTTGCTTATTTTTAGTTAGAGTACTTTTCTCAATATAGCTGTTGTCTTTTCATTTGCCGTACTCTTATATTATCAGTTGCAGCAGGTCAAACATCCTTCATAAAACTAAAATTTGAGCATATAAGATCACGTATATTACACAAAATTGTTTGCATAGTTTCGATTATGTCCATAGAAAGTGAACTAATGATTGATAAAAATGCTTCCTCGCGATTTTTGAGCCACAAAATCCAGGAAATTACTCCGCATCTTTCCTATTTAGACACAGAAAAATATATTCAAATTGCCAAACAAATATTGAGGCACAAGAAACTTACTTGATTTGTTGACACACAAAATCGACATTTCATTTGTCACGAACTGCATTCAATAATGGCGCTATCAAAATTGGCAGTACTGCAACTAATGTATGGGATACAAAGATCCTACTGGGACATTGCTCAAGTCTAAAATTAATACTTTTTATGTCATGTCTTTTTCACTAAATTAATTACCAGCGCCATAAACAAAAGGGGAAAAAACTTCTTTAACACTCTCAGTGTGTTATGAAATACATCCTTAATTTGGAATTAACACAGTGTCTCATATTTTTTTAAACACGATTATTCCACATCAATTTTAACACACGAATTCGCAAGAATTACTCCCAGAAAACTTCTACAGTGGTTGAACTATAATTACGCCCAGCAATCTGTACAGAAATGGGAACAAACCATTCTAATTCTAATCTATATTTATTTTTACATCTTTAAAGAGATGAAAACGACACATCTTCGGACACAAATTGGTACTTACAACAAGTCATTCTGTATGTCCCGGCCGTTTTTATGTTTTCAGCTTCACCGAGCACGCAGACAAATAAATGTACAACGGGAAAGGCTAATATATAGCTCAACGTGTTGATTACCGGGGAAGACATGCAAATAGCACAGAGCGGATTTTAAATAGACATTTCTGCAGACAAAGTGAAAAAAAAAAGCAAAGCAGGGACGCTGTTAATGACTGATTTCTAAAGGGTGATATCTCATTATTCATAAGTACTCTTTCACGAAGAGGGAAGAAAAATCACACATTCGGTTCACTAACTGCGACCGGCAAAAACAGTTCGTCGGAAACGGTCCATTTTCGAAGTTTTCAAAATTAATGTCGTCGAAAACTCTTTCTCCAGAAAAAGCAAAAGCGAGTTCGCATTAGCAGAGGAGCCTATTTTTCAAGACAAAAGGGCGAAACAAAAACGAAACAAACGAAAAAGTCGTTAGAAGGAATAATTTTAAAAGCCCGCGAAAATTTGTCATTTTTCAGGGCGGCATTTAAAAGGAGACACATCATCCGTCGGTTCCCGTTTTTTCTTTTTTTGCGCAAAATGACCGTGTTAATTACAACTTACGGGACAGAGTTGGAAAAGAGAACATCTAGAGGAAAACACGTGATGTGGCATTGTCGATAAATTATACAGTAGCTGGTGGTGAAAAATCATTTATCTCTAAGTATTTTATTTGCACCCGACGTTTATTTTTTGTTACTTTTTCATTTTCAATATTAGTAAATATGGAGGAAAAGTATTGTGATGGTGTCCAAATTTCGACAATCCAACTTCTAAGGATTTGTGCATTTCAAGTACGTTTGTACACAAATAAATAATTCTTAAAATCATGTCAATTTTGTGTGTTTTGCACATACTTTAAAAATACGCACACAGATGTCCTATAAGGTAAAGGATGTCAGAAGTCTGGTAGGAAGCAGAAAGTTTTCTTGTAATTTAACAAGAAAACTTTCTTTAGTTGATGCCTAGAGTTCTTAGATCGGATTGGATTCAAAATCCCCGCATACAGATTGCAAGCTGTTTTACAAATATTTAACACGGGCCCTATACAATGTAGACCCCATACAAACATTTTTCACGCCCCCTCCATATTTGATTTTCAGTTCTTTCTTAATTTGCCATGTCTTCCCCTCCCTCGAAAATAACAAATTAGAGACCCGGACCCCCCTGGGTCCCAGGTCCCTCTTCTCGAATGGTATTCGTCTCCCTGTATGGGCGGTTCTGAAGATTGGATTTATTTGCAACTCTATTGGGTTTTTCTTTTTATGTGCACGAAGGAAACTTTGTATGACAGCTACAATTTAAAGCGTACTCTTAACTACAATGAGCATATACAGGGCTGTTCATTTGTACGCAGAATTAAACTCGTTTTGGATCTGAAGGACTGAAATCGATCTTAGGCTGACCAAACTAACTATTAAGCTGCTATCTACTGTTTTTATTTCCATATTTGAAATGGACACTAAAAAGCAGCACACATATTAACATTATCCTCTAGTCTAATAAATATTCCTCTTTAAAATATTTTGAAATCAAACATTCAAAGTATTAAAATATTTTTTAAAATTTTATTATTTAAACAACCCAGAATCAAACATTTAAGATTTTAAAATATTTCTTTTTAAATTTCATTATTTAAACATTATAAAATATAATTTCATTATCCTTCCTAACTAATGGTGAGCTTCTCAATCCTTATCTGAATTACTCTCTAAAACTTCTTGTCTCCCTACAGCTTAAATGTTGTTAATAAATTCAAAAATGAAATTTTGTTAGTCATAAAAAGTATATATTAGTCACATTTCCTTTTTCTTCACTGAAAATCATATAATGATTGCATTTTCTTTAGGCTATTAGTGACTGAAAGTTATAGTATATATATATATCCCTAACAGTATTTTTTTTCACAGTGACTTAAGATTTACGTCACACTGTGACTTTGGGACGTCACAGGACGTCACAGTACGTCTCGGCAATGTCATATTGAGGTCACAGCGAAATCATTTTGGTCATTTTCATGGTCGGTTGTGACGTCGTATTTTAACTTCATTGTGACGTCATATTGTAATTGCCATTGTAATGTCGTTACATTGTTGCTTGTTAATTAAATTGTGAAAACGTCACAGAATATAGTCACAATGAAGTTACAAAGTTACTAATACGTAACGTCGCATGGAAGTCACAAATATGATGTCACATTGTGACCCAGGTGTCACGTGACTACAACGTCACTGTCACACATGCGACGATCTTTGCTGTGAGGGATGTGACATTTACTTTAGGCTATTAGTCACTGAAAATCATATATTGGTTGCAGCTATCTCCATTTGAGCTATTAGTCATTGAATGTCATATATTGGTTAAATTTACTTTTTCTTAGTTCATTTTACTTATTGCTGTATTAAACGACATGTCTTCTCCCGGGGAAGAAAAAACTAACTTAACCTTTTTAATGAACAAACTCTTCAAGTACGTGCGTTTATCTACAGAATGAAGAAATTAATAATTTTGTGTAAAACCAAAAGGTGGCTTAATTTCCCCTTCGGTGATGAATGTTTCCCAATATTCCAATAATAGTTTCACATTCTTAAAATCTCAGAAACAATTCTCTCTCTCTCTGCCTGGAAGATACGCTGGATCGGCGAGAGGAAAGGAGGGGGGGGGGGGGAGCGCAGGTGGCACAGTTACGGTTGAGTCAGGGTCCGTTTCGAAATTGATTAAAGCACAGTCCTTGGTTTTCAAATCCTTAGTTCGTTTTAAAGTTCGCGGGTAAATTAACAAAGAACACCAAAGAATAATGTGACTGTTTATTTACATTTTACAGAATTTTTTAGATGAATGCGGCAATAGAATTGTTATGAAGACATGTGATTAGAAAATGCATTTTGGTAAATTGAGTGCATTTACTTTTATTTGTTTATTTATTTATTTATTCAATTTACGTGGCAACTACAGATGAACTCCAGTTACAGTGGCCACTCAAATATAAAAAGAACAGAACATAAAATACAAGAATACTAGGTAGTATACATGTTAAGCACATTCAAACAGGCTTTTTTAAAACAGGCAGGAGTCAAATTAAATATATCAGTATCAGTACAATATGTATTATATAGATCAATAAATTTATAGATAGAATAGCATTTAATGTAATTGTGTTTAACAGTAGTATTGTGAAACAAATTTTTTTTCCTAGTATTATTAACAGGTATATAAAATTCCAGGCAAGATAGTAAAGTGGGGAAATCAATAGTATTATTTAAAACTTTATAATAAAACAAGAGACAGGACCATTTTCTTCTTTTTTTAAGAGACATTAAATTATATTTTTGTCTGAGTTCACTCGTATGCATATCATAAGGATAATAGCCAGTCAATCTGTAATCAATAATACGTAAAACTTTATTTTGCACGACTTCTATTCGTTGAGGCTGCAGATTGTAAACAGGGTCCCAGATCACTGCACAATATTCCAAAATTGGCTTGTTTTAAGGAATAATATACTTTTCAATTATTTATCAAATCCCAAAAGGCTTAACAAATCCTAAATTTGTATATAATTTGTAAAATGGTATAATCACTTAGGAAGTAGAATTTCATTTAGAAAGACATAAGTAATACACCTTAAGCAATACACACGCATCTAAATTTATCCCTAGATTTACAGGTTTCAATTAGCATTAATTCAAAAATAACTTGCAGCACAATAATTACAAAAATCATTTGTTGAACAAAGCAAACACCGGTCGCTTTCCCCCTGAAATCAGACTCAGCGTTTTAATTGTAAGTTATTTGCTGAAAAGTCCCCCAAGATCCTCCCCCTCCAAGAACTTTTCCACATTAGATGAAAATCGGCCGACTATTAACAGATGCAATGGCTTTAAGAAGGGCGAATTATTTTCCGATGCTCATTTAAAAGCCTCCCCTTTCTCTCCCCTCAAGATTTCCCTTTCTTTTTCTTTGATTTGAAAAGCGAAAAGGCTTCAGTTAAAACGATTGTAATCAGCCGGCAGCGCTAATAGTCATCGTTGCGGGCTTTAAATAATTAAATGTCATTTCTTCTCTCTGGATTCGGATAAGATGTATGGTGAATTTTTCCGACCAAATTACCGAATACATTTGGTACGGTTGTTTTCTAGGTAGTCCGCCATTTTGGAGCCCCAGTGATACATCGTCTGCTTTTGGATTATTGACATATTTTTAACTACTGTTGGGACTGCTAATGGTGTTTGTTTGTATTGTGAATTTAGTTTTTACTTATTTTTTTTTTTTTTTTTTCTCAATTTGGATTCTTACGGGGGAATGGGATTTGGAATGTGTTTTTGGTGATTATGTAAGGGGGGGGGGGGGGAATTAATATTTCGTTTGTGAAGATTTTGAATAAAAAATGTTTAATTCACGACGGTTGGAAATGTAAGGGGATATTAAATTAGAATGGGAATTATATTTCGTGCCGAAATTGTATTTTCAAATAAGAACAAGCACAAAACTTAAATTAATGAATTGAAGATAGCTGATTTTCCTTTGAAGGGTTAATTTTTCATTTATATTTTATCTACTTACATTGTATTCAAATTGTTGAGAATTCCTAATTGTTTTTGAAGATTAAAGTTTTAAAAAATCACTAAATAGTAAGAGAACATAAATTTCAGCTTCTTGTTTTCAACTGAATATTGTATTCATAGTATTCATGCAAGGAAACTGAAACGAAACGTATAGCAATTGTCGCATCTGCTACTAAATAAAGATTAAAATATATATGTCATGCTGTACAACGCGGAGATAATCAATATAAATACAAGAAATGCTCAATGGATCATCTATCACCACCCGTAGGCCACGGTATCAAGGCCACTGCCACTCGTCAACACGGTGCAAGCGATGATATACATGATCAGTTAGAAAATAACGGTACTTGTGTAGTTTACTGATCCCAAATATTTGCAGTCAAATCAAAAAATGGTCAGTCAATTATGATATAGGTGGCACTTTTAGTGTAAAATGTCATACGCTAATTGCAATTCTAACGATGAAGTAAACAAAAACTTTTTGAAATTTAAGCCATTGAAAAGTAAATAAAAATTTCAAAATTCAAAGTATAGGAAGCAAACAAAAGATTTTAAAATTCATATTAGTAAAAGTAAACAAAGGTTTTTTTAAATGTAAATTATCCAAAGTAAACAAAAACTTTTCTTTTTTATTTTAAACTATTGTAAATAAACAATGTATTTTACAATTTAAATGATTGAAAAATAAAGTTTTCTTTTAAAATTAAAATATTGAAAAATAGAGAAACTGTTTTTGAAATTCAAAACAGTAAAGTGTAAATAAAGGATATTTTAAATTCAAATTACTTAAAAGATAACAGAAGTCTCTAAATTATAAATTAAGAAAGTGTAAACAAAATGTTTTTAAATTTCAAGCTTTTTCCATAACTGTATTTTTTAACATTGAAATGAGCCAATTTTATGCAATTAATGTGTATTTATAACTTGTGTATTCATTGATTTGTGTTTTCTGATTGTATGTCATTACGTTCTTCTGACAACCCTGTACTTTCAGATCGAGAGAACGAAATCGCATCGAAATGAAGCTATACGTTATTAAGATTACTAACAGAGATCGGTAAATTATACTCTTTAAAGCAGGAGTTTTAGAATTTTTCTGGCAAAAGTATTGTAACATCAAATCCTGTTACTATTAAGGGAGGTTTTAGCCCCGATCATTGCTATTAAAATTCTAAACGCTCAGGAATAGAATGATGTCTATTTTAGGGCATTGTTTTAGGGAAGAACGCCTATTTTATGGCAGAAGTCACTTCACTGTATCATCATTAGTATAAACGGATATTGAAATTTCGATATTAACTTATTAGATTATAAACTAAATTTAACGATTAAACAAATTTAAACTTTTCTCATCTAATTGCATAACATAGTTATTTTCTGTTAAATGAATTTATTTAACATAATTATTTTTATTATATAGAAATCCCAATTATGTTTATGATTAATAAAGCAAAATGCTACATATGTTTTCTAGATTGAAAGTGAAGTAAAAAATATTTTACCCCAGCAATCTGGTAATACCTTTAAAATTTATTGTTACGATAGTCTATGCTAAAAATAGCAATCTTCTTCTATTTTTATTAAAAGTAAGAAGACACGGAAAATATTACAATACTAATATGTAATATTAAATTCAATTCAACTAGTTAATATAAGTACATTTTTATAGCCCTGGTGGATCAGTCGGTGATGTTTTGGTCTTTGGATTAAAATGGAGTTTTTATGTAAGCCTGACTCCATATTGACGCCTGAATGGTGTTTTTAACCTTGGTGTACGATGTAAAATCTGTGCGGTTAAAAAGGAAATTCACTGCGAGAGAAAGCGAGAAAAGATTATTAGTTGAGATTACGAAGTTTCGGTTTCAAACTAACGGTCGAAAAATGTGATGTTTCCTCTGTAATACGGGTAGCTCAGATTGGTCATCATAAGACCTAGAGTTTAACAATTGAGTTCCTTCTTGAGCATGCTTTCGTAAAACAAAAATGCTATAAGTTTAGTATTCATACTAAAATGTTAGCGCTAAAAACAACTCCCACACTATTTCCTCCCAACTTACATGCAGCGGAAACGCTATTTTAAACATAGCAATCTCTAAATGTATAGTCATGAAAACCTTAATTAAATTCGCTTTCAAATTTTGATTCCCGGGGAGTATTTTGTAAAACGAATTTACGAGTATTACGTATTAGCTTCTTTCGACGTTTGTGATAATTCATTCAAAATAAAATTACCAGGGTATTCGCGCATTTTTCTGCACCATGTTTATTTCACAACTTAAATAAATGTGCGAAAAATCGAATAAACCGTTCTAAATCGAATTAACAGTGTCATTTTCAAAGCAATTTAAAATTCTAAACGGGACCCATCCTCTCAAAACCAATTTGTCCAACTGTCGCAGGTGTTCGAGAGACACCCCCCCCCCCCTTTCGATTTACTCTACTTATTTATCTAAAAAAAAACTACCCCATAAAACATTTAGGACCGAAATTCGATTTTTACCAAATTTGACATTCTCACACGACTCTGTACTCCGATAGCATCGCATCTCGCGTCGCGCTACAAACCGCTCGCTAATGTAATCGCAGCGATCTACGCGCGTTTTGTAATTCAAGCCAGGATTGCGTCGATACGTCGTACTGTACCGGGTCCCTTACTGCTGCCATTCACGGCAATCGAAAAACTTTGACAGGCCAACAAAAGGGCTGATATGAGTGCGCATGCGTGCCGTTCCCCTATTGAAGTAATCCTACACTCCCCTGTGCCCTATTCTGCAGCAATACGCAATATTAAATTGCATTCAGAATCGCTCTCTTATGCCTGAATGTTTTTTATGATGTATTTTTACTCTCTTTTATTATTTTTTTTTAATATATACGTCTACCTTTATTCATTCTTTTTCCAATGGTATGAGTGATTCAATCTCAGGACAGGAGATAGCTATCGGTAAATTTCAAGCATGGACGGACAGACAGGGGTGAAGTCGGTAAGAGGCAGACTGGGGCCTGTTGACCCATCTGCTACATGACTCGAATATTTCTAAAATTATGGATTTGAATTTATACGATGACAAGTTAAAATGCAAGAATTAGTGTCATTCACCCTGTTTCTAAAAACCGGTGAATAAAATATGAATGAACTTGAAAATCAGCTGTAAATAGACTAGACAAAATAATATGATCATAATAAATTTACAATATATAAAATAAATAAATATTTTATGACAACCCAAATTATCCAGTGATCACCCTATATGCACTTCACTACTTTATAAGTTCTTATCAAATTTTATTTCTGGTGACTGCCTGCATCGAGGTGACATTTTCTTATTTAGACTAGATCAACAAATAGAAATCATTTATTTTCATAACTAAATTGGCTTAAACGAGACTGTTCTTTGGAACGGATGTAGTCCTAAAGGATGAATTGAGTGGCGGTGCGTGCATAGGCACTGCGGCACTGCGGGAGCGACAGTGCTTTCTCTCCCCCGCAGCCTCGGGTGCAGCTTCCTATATGCGCATGTGCACAACAGTCAAAAACCACGCTTCATAGTTCCAGCGGCGTGGTATTTGACTGTTGTGCGCATGCGCAAGTAGGAAGCTGCACGCCAGGCTGCGAGGAAGAGAGGTCACTGTCGCTCTCACAGTGCCGCAGTGCCTATGCACGCACCGCCACTGGCACTGAGAATATCACAAGCAGAGGCTGGGCATGGAGCTTACTTAGTTTCCTGAAATTCCAGAAATCGAGCACCAGAGTGTATCCCCCCCATTTTTCAGTAACTGTCAGGGTTGGTTTTATTTCCCTGACTGACTTTCAGGTCAGTAATGACTCTCATGATCTTTTTTTGTAGTTTTACTCAACATTTGAAACAATTCATTTAATTAAATCTCGCAGAGTTGGTGGCTTAGTGACTGAAATCTTATTTCCAGTCAAAATAATTATGTATATGAAAGATTTTATAGCAGCTATATTTTCAACGAATTGGACAAAGCTTACGGAAATGAAATCTTTCGACAGATTTTGATTTTTCAAAGTAATTTATGAAATGATTTTTGAAATAATAAGCCTGTTATAAACGTGTCTCTTTCCTTCAACTCAATTCAGAAAATAATGCGACAGTCATATTAGACCAAATATCTCATTTATTTGCCCTTCCGTACTGATCAAACAGCACAGTCTTTTGAAGACTTCCACAAATTTGGTAGAAAAGTTTAAATGTATTAAAAAACAAAAATGCTGCACTACTTGTTCACTTATACAGAAACTTTGGGTTCATATACAGTTTGAGGGCCACAATGTTAACTAATTAAAATTATATAAAGGATCGTTTGAAACATAAAAATTTCGAACTCGAATATGTAAAGTAGGCTTTTATCGTTTTGTCACCCAATGCTTCCTAAAATCTTAATTAAGTTACAAAAAAAATTATTTGCCGAAAATTCGCGATTGAATTAAATTGATGTTTGGTCAGAGAAATATTTTTACTTTCCTTATATACATAATGTATAAGGAAAGTATTGTGACGGGGTCGAAAATTCGAATTCGAGTTTTCGACGGGAGAGCACGTTTCAAGCATCCTTGAAAACGAATCAAACATTTTTGAAGTGATGTGTGTGTGTGTGTGTGAGTGAGTCTGTGGAGACGATAACTGACGAACGAATGGATCGATACGAACGAAATTTGGAACAAAAATCACAATCCGTAAACACTGGAAGCCTATTGTTTTTATACGCAATCGAATGTTCAGACCCCCCCTAAATTTCCGACTGAAATTTTGAAAAAATCGTCAAAAAATCAAAACCGCTAATAAAGTTACGCAAATAGACATTTCTTATGTTATTTCTCATTAGAAAGCGATTGACATAAATTTTATAACGCTAACATGAACCGTTCTCGAGATATTGCACATTTTTCAAAAAAATTATCAGAAAGTTATATAAAATAAAAAATATATATTTCCTATTGAGAAACATGTTTACTTTTCATATGTAATCCCATGCGTTAAATTTGGTGACATTATTAACTCGTTCCATTCATGAAAAAAAATACTTTGTGTAATACTTTTGTATTTGAACGCCAATAGTCATTTATCTGCTGTAAGAATAACTTATTTCTCCGTCCATAACGCTTGGCGAGGTTTTGGCGACGAATTTGGTGGAATGTCGCCAACTTGGCGACATTTCTAATTGTTGCCAAATTAACAAAAATCTCGCCAAATTGATAAAAATGGAGCTAACTCAATGAAAATGACGACTAATTGAAGAAAATTCAATATCTTGGAAAGAATATAAAGTATCTACTATAAGAATAACATTTTTTCTTACTGTAAAGGTAGTAAATTCATTGCATTATACAAGGAAAGTCATGTGTTGCCCACATCAGATTTTTTTCAATACTATTGGATCAAAATAGAACTTACACAAATCTTCATTCTTCATAGAAAGCATAAAAGGGGCGGATCTGATACTTACCTAAAAAGAAAGAATTATATCATAAGTACTACAAACATCTAATATTAATAAACATTTCAAAATACTTTATAAAATTCTAGCATAAATAATATATTCTAATTCACACAATTCATATAATTACAAAATCTCTTAAGGATACATGTTTGTAGATATTTGGATGTAAAAGTCAAAATTAAATTTCTCCTCTTGCTTTTTTGCCATTTTTAATAGATAAAAACAGCCGGAATCAAACGAATCTTATTTTCGGGTACTCTTTATAAATTTTAAAGCAATGTTTAAAATAATACTCAAGGAATTTGTATATACAAGCGTTCTCCAAATTAAAATTGCTCTCCCATTACAGATAAAGATATCTTCACATGCTGTTATCGCTAATGCGAGGTCAATTATAATTTTGGAGAAGACCCTATAGGTTGGTTTTGTAGGCAGGAACTTGCCTACAAAACAGTCATTGCAGTATAATTTAAATCTTTACGAATTTTGATGCCATTTGACTTCATATTTTGGACTCCATAAGTATTTTACTTTCCCTGCAATACATGGTAATGTATAGGGAAAGTATTGGAATCATGTCGAAAATCGCAACTCAAGTTTTCGACGGATCTACACGTTTCGAGAGCTCTAGAATACGAAAAACCATTTTTAGCGTGACGTCTGTGTGTGTGTCTGTGCAATGTATGTATCCACTTTAACTCAAAAACTAATGGACCGAATTTCATAAAATTTGGTAGGTAAGTCACTTGGATGTCACTCTGGTACTGATTAGTTTTTGCTACAATTCGTAAAAACAGAACTCGCCTTTTTTTGTGAAATGGCATTTAAAAATGTCATTTATCCGCTCTAGCTAAAATATTAATTGACCAAATTTCACAAAATTTGGTAGATAAGTTACTTGTTGGATAGTCTGGTGCTGATTAGAATTTGGTAAGATTCGGAAAAGAAAAACCCGCCTTTTTTTACGAAATGGCCCGCAAAAATTTCATGTATCCACTCTAGTTAAAATACTAATTGACCAAATTTCACAAAATTTGGAAGATAAGTTACTTGTGAGATACTCTGGTGCTGATTAGATTTTGGTACGATTCGGAAAAGAACAACCTGCCTTCTCTTACGAAATGTCCCGCCAAAATCGCTAAAATCTAAAAAAAAAACTAAGTAGTGTATCAAATGTATCAATTAAATTATTGTTTTATACGCAATTTTTGAAGAGGGAAAATAATGTAACACACTCCATTATACTTTAGGACTAACCGTTCTCAAGATATTTAAGATTTCTTGCATTTTTGTTACGCCGATTTCGAAAAAATGTCCAATTACCAAATAACAACAAAAATTGAATTAAAAATGTAAATTTAGTGTTATTTGTTTCAATTAAACTCAATCTAATGAATTATTAAAGAAATAAAGAAAATATGAATTTGAGTCTGCAGGGAAAGTCATGTGCTGCCTACATCAGGTTTTTAAAATTGTGGCACATATTACATTCCCTTGTTACCATTTCAGCTATTGTCAATATTCCATGCTACATAAAGAACATGAAATTAGCCATAAATACTGTTATCTGTGCTAAGAGTGTGATTATGTTTAAAATGAATTTACCTTGAATAAAACACATTAAATTTGCTCGTATGAAAATATTTTTATTTTGCAGTTCAAGAAAATATTCTGAAAACAACTCAAGATACTGTTTTATCGTTTCATGTGTAGGGTAAATAAATTGATAAACATGTATTAAATTGGAAATATAGTTATATCAGTGCCCTTCTTCAGTATGCCCAGAACTTCAGTGAGCTTGGAGTTCTAAGCAATTGTGAAATGGTTGTATGTTTTCAATATTTTATTTGAGCAATGTTTTATGTTGTGATCTTATTATTTATTGAAATACAGCTGTAACGCATGTTTTACCGCTGCAGTTGCATTTTCATTTCAAGTAGTACAGACAGAATGATTTGAATAATGATTAGCAAAAACATTAATTTGATAGCGTTATACGTCAGATAGGATGCTTCGGTGACTAAAATTTCAATGTTCTGGCTTTTTTACAATATAAGTTCACTAAACAGATTACCAAATGCTGTTTTATAATATAAAGCTGTAATATAACCTTTTACGTACAAATTATTAAATAATAGCATAAAAATGTTCGTAATACAATATAATATTCAACTATGAATATGTAATGGATAACAATATGACTGAACAAGGAAAAAGAAAAAAAAAAGCTTCTAAATGAAAGGATTGGTTATGGATAGCATAAATAAAACTCAATATATATCTATACCGGAAAATTAGACAGGGCTCCGAACACTTAAACCCCTTCCTTTTCCTTGCTATGCCATCTTTCTCCCCCTTAGAAGTATGATCATTTATGCCAAACTAAAAACAGTTCCATTATCCACTTTTGCTAAAACAATAAACACGAATCATTGACTTATTAGCAAAAATATGCCGTTACAAATGAAAAAATACCCCATTGCATTACACGCATTCAATCAAAATTTTAACAAAATTTACTTCGCTGAGATTATGAATAAAAAAAGGATTGAGTTGCTCCAGAAAGAAGGACCACCCTTTCCTTGATCTTCTTTTCCTCATTCCGTTCGCAATCAAAAACGCACCAGTACTGCATCTGGAACTGCTGATTGTTATTTGAACGGACAAAGGGGCGCGCCTCCTCCTTCTTCACGTTACAGCGCCCCAGCTTTAAAACACAGCCCGGGCTTTTTCCCTAAACAAAAGCGAAGACTCTAAAAATTGAAGACCATTAACGATGAATCAAGCGCCTTGTCATCTGCTCACCGAAGATACCATCTACAGTAGAAAAATCCTTTCCTTCGCGCTGTCTGTCCGGAAGAAAACAAATTACCTTTCTTAAAGGCAGAAAGTTATTATAAATCCCCGATTGCCGACAAAAGGACGGACCTTTTAATATGGGGATACATTTGGTAAAACATTAGACAAATATGTCTCCTCCTTTTCAAGGGAAAAATTGAATAAAAAGGGACAGGATCAATATATGTTCTTGGGACAAGCATACGGTCGAGGATATTAATTTGACTTCTCTTGTCTTCGTATTTGAAGTGATCGATAATTTTGCTGCGATGTGGAAGTTTTTCCGATCCATTTTAGCCTTTGAGAAATGTATTTTCGAATCAGCGTTTTATGTCCAAGACGGATTTAATGAGGTGATTCATAAGGCTTGCCATTGTAGATTTACAGGTGTTGCCATTTGGTCGGAGCATTCAGCGGATAGCCACCATATTTTGTGTGTCGGTGATTTTTCTTTGTCACTGTAGTGTCAATATCCCTCATTTGTTCCTTTTGTAAGGAATCATATTTTTTGGTTCGCATTTATCTTAATGGGAGAAATTTGCCCACATTTCTGCCCTTTGCTCTGAGAGAGGTATTTTTAATGCTAATGCATCAATTTGTTCTGTCTATGAACACATTGATGCATTTGCATTAATAATACTGCTCTCATATGTCAAACGAATAAATGCCTTTAAAATTTTAAAGAATAGCTGCGTTTTTCTTTTTGTTTTAGTTCGTTTAGGTTTCTAATATTTATAAGGATCATATTTTTTTCCTTTGTAAGGAATCATATTTTATCGTTAATAGCACTATAACCGCATTGTAGTTTCTTTGTAAGGATAATATTTTACCATTTATAAAGAATCATATTCTTGGTAAAAGGCATTAAATTTTCAAAAAAGAATACTGCATTTTGGTTGATGTTAAAACATTGTCACTCATTTATTTCCACTAAAATATTGGCATTTTTTATGAAGCATTTGCAACGTTTTATCTAAATAGTTGTTTATTAAAAATAAATCAACATTAAGACATTTACTGGTCCCATGTTGGAGTATTAACTTTATTATTTAAAGTAGATATTTTTATGTAAAGAGTGATGTTAAAACTTTATACAAACTTCTGTAATTAGCACATTTACAGCCAATTGAAGGGCAAGATTCGTTTTCTCAGAGGCTGTAATGATCATAGTTACAAAATGCTCCAATAGATGGCATTCCCAATAATTTTAATTTGGAATCCATATATATATATATATATAAATGATAATCCAAAGAAATAATAGAGATATATTGTAACGCACACACACACACACACACACACACACATATATATATATATTATTACTTTCCTTATATACATAATGTATAAGGAAAGTATTGTGACGGGGTCGAAAATTCGAATTCGAGTTTTCGACGGGAGAGCACGTTTCAAGCATCCCTGATCACGAATTGAAGATTTTTGAGGTAATGTCTGTGTGTGTGTGTGTGTCAGTTAGTCTGTGGAGACAATATCTCACGAACGAATGGAGCGATTTGAATGAAATTTGGTGTAAAAATCACAATCCGTGAATACTGGAAGCCTATTATTTTTAAACGTTATCGAATGCTCAGAACTCCCCTAAATTTTCGAGTGAAATTTTGAAAATATCATCAAAAAATCAAAAGCTTTAATAAAGTTGCGTAAATAGACATTTCTTATGTAATTTTTCCTTAGAAAACGATTGACATAAACTTTAGAACATTAGCACGAACCGTTCTCGAGATATTGCACAGTTTAAAAATAAATTTATCAAAATATTCCATAAATTAAAAAAAAATATATTAACTGTTGAGAAACTTTTTCACTTTTCATATGTAATATCATGCGATAAATTGGGTGACATCATTCTCGTGGATCTAGCTCGTTCCATTCATGAGAAAAGATACTTTGAGTAATACTTTTGTATTTGAACACTAATAGACATTTATCTGCTGTAAGAATAACATATTTTTCCGTTTATAACGCTTGGCAAGATATTGACGACGAATTTGGCGGAATGTCGCCAACTTATCGACTTTTTTAAATGCTGCCAACTTAACGAAAATTTTGCCAAATGGATAAAAATGACGCTAAATCAATGAAAATGACGACTAATTGACGGATATTCAATTTCTAGAAAAGATTATAAGTATCCACTATAAGAAAAACCTATTTTTTTACTGTAAAAGTAGTAAATTCATTGCATTATATAAGGAAAGCCATGTGTTGCCCACATCAGAATTTTTTTTTATATGGCAATACATTTCAATACAAAAATTAATAATGTAGCAGCAACAGACTATCAGTTTACAATTTTTTCCAAAAGCTGTATCATCTTTCAATTCAACTTATTTTCTACAATGCATCTTAAGTAATTTTAGATACCTATTTGCCCATCATGATTAAAAAGCTATTTTATTAAATATTTACCAGTTGAAATTCTATGTATTTGTAACAGCTCTCAAACTATATGAACTCTTTTAAATTTGAGTCAGAATTCTAAGTTCTAGAAGTTCTTTTCTTCCCAGGAAAGCTTTTAGAAATCTCTAAAAGATCAATTGAGTGATTTCAATTAAATGCTTTTTTTTTAACAAAAGTTTCAGTTTGCACCTATTCTGCGAAAAAAAAAAAGGTTCTGAATATTGAGAAGATTCTTGTGAATAATTGATGAACCGAGAACTCTCGAAATATTCTAGACCTTTCTCTGAAAAAGCGACCCCCGGGGATAAGAAAGGGGGGGTAGAAGGATATGTAAGGGTTTTTCCTTTTATCTTTTTTCAGTCCCCTTAGTACCCCCTATCTATGGATCCAAGGAAAGTCTTTGTCAGAATCTTTAAAACGAATCCTCGCACATTAAATGTTTTGTCCTACACTGAAATACTGTTCCAGAAGCGTAGAAACTTATTTTAAAACGCTAAAAAAAGCACATATTTGTATACGATTACAAATGTATAGTGTTCTATTATATTTGATTAATTACCGTTTCATTTGAATAAAACAGTTTGGACAATATTTTTTCTTTTAGATTCTTTTGTTGTACTTTAATTAAACTTTTATATTTACGTAAGATTTACGTTATTATTTACGTCATTATTAAGATTTATGTAAGATTTAAGTTAAGATTTATGAAAGATTTAAGTAAGATTTACGTTATTATTAAAATTTATGTTATGTTAGATTTACGTTTTATATTTTTTTAAGATTTACGTAAATTCGGATTAAATGTTTTGTTATATATTGAAATACTGTTCCAGAAGCGTAGAAACGTATTTTAAAACGTTAAAACAGTATATATTTATATACGATTAAACAAAATAATTACTGATTAATTACTGTTTCTTTTGAATAAAACAGTTTGGACAATATTTTTTCTCTTAGATTCTTTTGTTGTACTTTAATTAAACTTTTATATTTACGTAAGATTTACGTTATTATTTACGTCATTATTAAGATTTACGTAAGATTTAAGTTAAGATTTATGAAAGATTTAAGTAAGATTTACGTTATTATTAAAATTTATGTTATGTTAGATTTACGTTTTATATTTTTTTAAGATTTACGTAAATTCGGATTAAATGTTTTGTTATATATTGAAATACTGTTCCAGAAGCGTAGAAACGTATTTTAAAACGTTAAAAAAGCATATATTTATATACGATTACAAATGTATAGTGTTCTATTATATTTGATTAATTACTGTTCTATTCGGATAAAAAGGTTTGGATAATATTTTTTTCTTAGATTTATTTGTTTCTCTTGAATGTTTTTGTTCTTTGTTTCCATATTCAGATGGGCGAATTGTCAGATGAATTTTGATATTTTAAGAATATCAGAATACATATATTTTGTACTTGAGTATTATAATAATCAAGATTTTAGCTCGTTTCTTTAGTTTCCCAATCTGAAACTACATAGTTAACATGAAATGATGATAAAACACAACGCAAATTGTAACAGAATACAAAATGATAAAAAATCAGATTAAAATACATCAAAAATAAAACTTACTATAACCAAGACAAATTTCGAAAATATTTTGTTTAAACTTTGCTAAGATTAAAAATAATTGTTTACTCTTCAATTGTTGGAACCACAAAAATAAAAACGTTTATTTTTGAAAATTTTAAATTAAAAATTGTTGTCTAGTTTTCACTAATTTAAATTAAGAGAAATTGTTTCCTTTTGGAATAATTAAAATTAAAAAAATATATGATTAATGCTTTTAAACTGTTTACTTCAAAACATCTGTTTACTTTTCAATAAATTAAATTTTAAAACGCCCTTGTTTCAGACTAATTTTAAGAGACTTTTGTATCTATTCAATATTTTGAATTTTATAAAAAGTTGTTCATTATTCTAGTTTCAAATTATAAAATATTTCTGCTTCCTTTTAAATGATTTAAATTGTGAAAAGTCTATGTTTTTGAAAGCTTTGTTCATATGAATACACATCAGTTGAAAAACTAAGATGTTATGCACCGAAAAAGTTTAATAAAAACTACACGGAGACGATGAAGTCACATTTTGAAATCTAATAAATAAATAAGAAATAAAAATTATAATATTTATCACTGATATATGAATTATAAAAATTGTCAGTACTTTCTTTGTGAATATTTTCCTTATCAAATGTAAAAAGTAGGTTCACAGGAGAATCGAACGAACTCATTGGAAAAATATATTCACACGAAAATTGAACGAACACCGATTGGCATAATCTGAGCTAGCCCAAGTCTAACTACAGGTCCAAATCTAAAGGGCCATTAGTCTTGAGTTAATTTAGAACTCAAGGGTAATTTTAATTTGGACAAAAAATACGAAGAAAACGAGGTAGGGAAGAAGAAGATGAAGAAGACAGGAGAATTGAATTATTTAAATTAATAATTAAGTTATTCGATAATGAAATACATTAATCGATTTGCATATTGAGCCACATTAACAACTATTTTCTCACTTTTATTAAATTCTTATTCTTAAAGAATACAAAAATTATCAATTATGTATCATATTCTAGTCAAATCTTTGAATCCCACATGAAAAAAAAAATGAAAACAAACATGTCACTTTTGGAATCATAGCCATTTATACAATGATCATTTCGATGGACGAAAGACAAGGGAATGAAAGTGCCCTTTTCAAATCGGAAATGGCAAACGCTTTTAAGATCTAAAGAATAGATTCGGGGGCTATTAATCATTCCAACTGAAGTCCCCGATAAAACGAAGTCACGAATCCTACGGGCAAATAAAGATTTCGTTCTATTGTGGGATGATTTGGTTTGTCTACAGTCACTTCAAGGGATTTATCTTCGATGATATATTAATTCTGACGTTTGAAATTAGACGGCAAAAACAGATGAAGTGTTTTGGGGAAGTTGTTATCCTTGTTTTGTTTCTGAAAATGGTGGATTGGATTATATGGGGTGCTTTGTATTCTTTCAACAGTCCGTCATACATTTAGATGAGACGGATCCCAAATGAGCGGCATGTATTCCAGCAAAGAGCTTTCTGATGAGAGAATCTAACATATTATAAGTTTTAGAAACAATGTAATGAATAGGAATTTTAAAGTTGAAACTAAAATCAAAATAAATTCCCAGATAGCTGATGACTGCCACGTTAAAAATTTTATTGAGTAGAGATAAATAATTATAGAACGTTTGCGAATAAAACTCACTGGCATGAATTTAGATTTAAGGCATTTGGATCATACTGCACCAGCCATCAGCTGAGGATCATTAGCCATTCTATTGAAAGGTATCAAGCAGCAACTTGTGACAGTCATCAGTTGAGGTTATGCATAACAGGATTTTAAGATTTTCAACCAAAAGGAAACAACTCAAATACTTCCGAATGTTAGAAATCTCTTGTACGAAAGACAGGAATAGTTACGTTCTAAGGTTCGATTCTTGTGAAACAGTCTACACACCTGACAACAGTCTACACCTGACTAATTAACAAAAGTATGTGAAACTGATCCATAATGAATTGGAAGCGATCTCTTAGATAAAAAAATAAAACCTTCAATCCAGTAAATCAAAAAAGAAAATCAAATGTTTTAAAGTTTTGAATTCAGTAAGTCGAAATCAATTCTATCATAAGCGTTTGAAAAGTATGTGTACAAACAGCAAGCAGACTGTTACACTAGCAATTATGTCACTGTTGATGCAGAGTAAATTAGTAATGGCCTTTTCTTTAGGTAAAAATCCGTACTAATAAAGTAATCCAATATTTTTTAAGTGATAAAAAATTTCTCGCTGCACAATAACTTAAAAAATTTGAAGATAAATTTGCAATTAATTTACAATTACCAACAATATTTCTGGAATTTTTTTTTAAATCGGATTGATGTGCCTTAATTTTTGTTTTTCTGAGTGGCTGATAATTGCTAATACCTAGTAATAAATTACGAGTGTGTCCTTAATCTACGTGTGTTTCTGAGAAGAACACATAGAAGAATGTTTAAAGTGGATAAACAAATAAAAAAATCATAAATATTAAATTTTTTTTCTAATGAAAACTAAATTATTCACGTGTTCTGCATTTTAAGTTGCGCTATTATTTCGTTGTTCAAGGCTCACAATTATGTTTTAAAAAATATCAGATTTCTTTGTTTAATTTAATATTGGAGAAATAAAATGTTCCTTTTTATAAATCGCTTGTCCAAAAATTGTCAGTATGACTGTATTTAATAACCAAATTTATTGTTTCAAATAATGAAACCCATCAAGTTAAAACTTTGAAACAAACTATTTCCAATATTTTTATTTGCTGCTATAAATATTCGCATAAATAAGCAGAATACTCTTAAACCCTCTCTGAATCCCGTTCGCTGGAGAATATTTCTAAAATTTCTCATGGTCTTCATTACGCCCCATCAAAGTTTAGTTGCACTTTTATTAGTAATCTCAAAACTTGAAATTAATTTCCCCTTCCTCACGGTGCCTATTCACTCTCACTTTTTCGCAGTCGACAACCTTCTCCCTGAGATTATTGCGAGACCCCACCCCCCACCCCCAAAAGCGAAGACAGACAGACGAGGGGCTAAGTGTGAAATTAATTTCCCTAAGCCCAAATTTAATACAAAAGGGACCCAGGCCAGGTAAGAATCAATGGACCGCAGCACTCAGCGAAACTCCCCAAGTATTATAACCACTGTCGCAACAGTTATACTGTCAAAACTGCGTTAAAAGTTCTCGCTCTATTTTCTCAGTAAATTAATTATTCAGCTTTTAATTAGTGGCACCAGCAATGAAAACACTCGGAAAAGATGGGGAGGAAGAGGACTTTTCTGTACCCACTGTTTACCCGAGATCTTGTTTAACTTTGAAGCCCTCGCGAGCGTTAATCCAAGGCAGAGTATGTTCGCCAAGCGACAATTATCTTCATGTGGGAAAATCCTTGCATTAGGCGATGCCAAGTTCTTCTTTTACCGTGCAGAAGCCACTGGTTTTGATGGATTTTTAGTTTCCGTTGGGTGAGATTAAGTTAAGAAAGTTGAGATTAAGGCTCCTGTCCCCGTCAATGTTATGGGCTATTAAACACGAGAAGAAGCAAGCTTCGGGCTCGGAGCGGGTGAGCTTCGCTGATATTTGTTTTGGAGAGACTAGGGACCATCGTCGTATTGTTACACATCTAATGGTGCGTGAGAAAAGTCTACATTGCAGGAATTACTAAGTACTTGGTCGCAGATTTCTCATCTTTCCTGCCTTCAGCTTCTGAAACAAGCTTAATATGCCGAACACTGTGTACACACAATGCTTGTTATCGAATATAGGCAATCAATTGCTAAAAGTGATTTGGGGAAAAAGGGGGAAATGAGGAATTTAAAATGGCACCGAAGATACTTAGGGAATTTCTCTGCCAGTTACAGAAGAGTATACGTGATGGGATGATGAGAACTTTATGTAATGACGAGATTAAGAGGGAATGCTTTCCGATAATAATAAACTGCAGAGAACAAATAAGTTTTCATACAAAAATCACTTAAATTTGGCTTCCTTTGATAAATCCAAATATTAAGACTTTTAAACATTTTATATGGAAAACTATATAATATTCCTTCGAATATGATTTAGCAAAGTTTTCCTCTAAGTTTTAATTTTCCAACCTAATACACTTATTTCAACTCCGGTAATAAACAATAAATTATGTATTTTTATACTTATCACTTGAAAGCCAATTTGTGGATTCATAAATATGCAACACAATTAATCCTTTTGTAATATATTTAAGGAATATATGACGAATGGATTGAAAAGAAGATAGCTGTAAAAAATGAAATTGAATCAAATGCTAAACCGATTAAGACACAGGAATAACAAGGAAACGATCGTTGATGAAGCAAACTGGGACGTATCATGTATTGTCATCTCAATGTTAGGTAATTACATTTGTTGTCTTCTTCAAGGCTCTTTCATTTAACAATGCTAATTTTTGCCATTTATATTAAAAGCTTTAACTTCCTGAATCAGTACATACTATTGCAATTCACTCAGTTATGATTAATTTATTTTACTCATAGATGACTGCGTATATACAATCGCGTTCTCAATTTAAATAACAACACCCATGCTGATTTTGCCCTTTTTGTGTGTTTTTCAAAATAGAATAGCCTTTTATCACTACCCAGACTGTCATATCTACCTGGAAGTGTAAAGTATATGTTTAGATGACTGGAAAAGCTCCACTGAATTTGAATTATCCTTCCCCTAGCCCATCACTTCTCGAATGGAATTTTGAACCTACAGATTTTTCGTACCCGTATTTCGCGCTGTCACGGGGATAGTTTTAGGTTACGTCGCTGATCGATGGGGGACTATCGCCTTTTAACCACTGGGCTATTCCTGTCCAGAATGGAACAGCCAGTACTTGTAACAGCAGGAAGGAAATTGCTATTTTTGAAAACCTCAACGAGCCGACAAATTTAGTCTTACCAAGCAGCCAGCATCCAATTTCGAAAAAACTGTGCTTAGGCTGCATGCAGGTATACTATGAATATATACGAGTTACATGTATATGTAACGAGAAAAATATTTTGCAAACTGATCGAAGCAAGCCGGTACATAGTTCTCAAGATGCATAATCGAATACCGACGTTTCAAGGCAATGAATCAAATCTTAAAGTTTTGGTTTTTCACTCTCCAGGGTACTTTGTTTGGAAATGCATGTCGGAAAGACTATTCTTTAAATACCGCATTCACGCGCTTTGTGTGTTTTGATGGCTGTCGCTCACTTCAGATCAATCCGCACGAGGTGGGTGAATAATGGCCCTAATGAATTATTGATCATTTGCGAGTTCCTGAAGTAATCTCGGATTCATTCTTTCGAGTCTTTTCCATGAATGGTCTCAAATTCCCATTAATCTTTCCGCATAACAATAAATTATAAAGTCAATTAGGAAGCCCGCGCACACACACACCAGTGACAAATTCTGACGTCGAATGAAAAGTCGGAGGAAAAAGTGCCACAGATGCCACCCGATCTGAAGTCGATACTTTGAAAGCACACAAACGTGCCATCGAAGTTTATAAGAGTAAAAAGGAGAAGTTCCGAAAACAGTTCAGATGCAAAGGTAAGTTCTGAACGATTAAAAGTGGAGTAACTTAAAAGCAAGAACTCTTCTAGTCACAGAACTCTCCTGTAGGGGGCGCTCTAAAATTTAAAATACATTGCTATTGCGGATAACAGAATCTATGAAACAGTTTTGCATTTATTATGCCCTCATCAGCATGGAATATCTGATATCTGTAGTGGTAGAAATTAAAATTACTATATGCGATAATTTCGGTAACATCTATGGAAACCGAAACGCTGTCTTGCCATGTAACCGATTCAAATTTCGTGAAGGCTTATTTCCCTAGTAGCCTTTAATATTGGTCCAATATTAAATATCTTGAATTACATTACATTGGAAATTGGAAATATTTCTAATGACACGTCAATATTGGCCTCTAATGACACGCCAATATTGGACTTATGATTTGCAACTTTATACAAGAAGAGTCAGCTTTGATTTTTATGTTATTTTATTTTATTTCCTGAGATAGTTCATTGCCATCGCAGTTCATGATCTGATGAACATTTCCGTAATATTGTCCCAATATTTTAAGACAATATTGGACAAATTCCGTCAAAATATTAATTTCTCGTATTAGTCTAATATTTCCAGTATTGGTTGCCAATATTAGATTGCTACTAGGATTGCTATTGTACATTGATATGAGTAAACGCAAAACGAGTTTATGGATGATATTATATCTGCAATGGAAGCGTATAGAAACATCCTCTACAGATAGGTTCTGTGGCTGTGAACTTAGTCGTTGCAGAAATAACTGCTCAGATCTGATTACTAAGGTATTTTCTAACAATAAACGACTTTTTTTTTTCAAAATTAGGTGGATTCGGGCATTTTGGTCACCCTTTCGTACATAAATACCATTATATATATATTTTTTTATAGATGACTTATATTTCCGTATACTTCCAGTAATAACTATCCCATATACTTTGACCAGTGAACCCTGTATATTATGACCAGCGAACCCTGTATATTATGACCAGCGAACCCTGTATATTATGACCAGTGAAGAGTGTTTATGATCATCCGTAATTAGTAAACATAAATCTTTTCATACCTAAAGTCTGTTTTGCTGTAGTATGATTCGCTGTAAAAAAAAATGCTGTAAGATGACTTATGATTTGCAACTTTATACAAGAAGAGTCAGCTTTGATTTTTATGTTATTTTATTTTGTTTCCTGAGATAGTTCATTGCCATCGCAGTTCATGATCTGATGAACATTTCCTCTTGGAGTCCATGTCCGAACATTGCACGATTTTTCTGATTGGCTTTATAATTTTAATGCACTTCTTTGGAATCATCTAAAAGCGTGATTTTGTATGACATAAAAATTAAAAATGATAAGAATTTATGAATTACATGCTATTTTTGCAAGGAAACTAATATAGATAATATCTTAAAGCAGAGTCATCTGGGGTATGGCTTTTACGCAGAAAAAAAATGGGTTTTTTTTTGCAATAAAATATCTTAAGTTCATTTGCATTATGATTCATCACTTAGCTTGCTCTTTATTTATAAAAAAAAAATATATTGTACCTGAATGTGAAATTTTTGAACTATTTTCTTTTTGACAGAAATATGGAGGTTTATATGCTACAAGGAAGTTTATATGCCTAGTTAATATATCTAAAGATTTACAAATGGGAATTTTAAAACGTAATTTCATGTAAAAAATATGATACTTTTCATATTCGGAGGAAAAACACAATATTAAAATTCCGATACATTCTGCTGTTTTAAGCAAGATTAAATGGAATAGTATATCCCAATGGTGTACTGAAACATTTTACAGGGGGTGGAGATAATTTAAAAGTATCGTTGCTTACTAAAACTCGTTGTTATTCTGTGATTAATAATTAAATGTATTTTATAAATAAATATTTTGCTAATTAAAGTTTATTAATTAACAATTCAGATATATGAGTCAAAGCAATACTCCCTTATTTCAGCAGTTTATAATGAGAATTCCACCGAATTGGGAATATATTATTAATAATACAGATTAACAAAATCCATTGCATCATTGCATATTTTCCCATTGCATCAGTACCCCATTCATTGTATGCTACACTGGTGTAAGATCTCTTCGAATGGGTGAACTTAATAATAATATTTTTGTTAGTAATATAATAATAATATTTACTAGTAATATACTAGAAATAATAATATCTACTAATAATATTACTAGAAATTGATAATATTTTTAAAATTTAAAATAAATATTTTTCTAAAGGATACACTGTCACACCTTCAAACAAGAAAGATCAATTATGCATAAGCATTGACTATGAAACACTTTCCAACTGAAATGCAATTTCATTTAAAAAGCTCTAAAATGTGATACATTCAGTGGTGATATCTTTTACATTATCACAGTACTACAGTAATTTATTACACTTAAATATTTAAAACTTCATCGAAATATAAATTGTCTAATTCTCTATGCAAAATAAATGAATATTTCATTCATATAACTTGTATCCAGACTCCAGAGCTAAATAATTTTGCGTGAAAAACATTCTGCAATTCTTATAACTCACCTTACAATCGCTTGAGATATTTGCATTCTGCATAAGTTAAAATTAGGCTTCGTTGTAGAAATAATAAAAGTTTAGGGATCATTTAAAATCACAACTATTGTAATTGCGTAGGCACGGAATTTAGATACACAGATAATACACATCTAATATATGTGTATGTGTGTATGTATTCAAAGTATTGGAATCGTGCCGAATATCGGAACTCGAATATTTGAAAGATCTACACGTTTTGGGACTTCTAGAACACGAAAAAACTATTTTTAAGGAGACGTCTGTGTGTGTAAGGGTGTATCTGTGTGTGTGTTTCTGTGTGTCTGTGAGGATATTGTATCCACTCTAAGTGAAAAACTAATAGACCAAATTTCATAAAATGTGGTAGGTAAGTTTTTTGTGGGAAACCCTGATGTTCATTAGATTTTAATACGATTCGTAATAAAATAATCTGCCTTCTTTGCGAAATGGCCGGCAAAAATTGCCTTTATCCACTCTAGCTAAAAACTAATGGGCCAAATTTAACAAAATTTGGTATATAAATCATTTGCAGGGTATTCTGGTACGATTCGGGAAAAAGGAACGGGCTGTTTTTGCGAAATGGTCCGCAAAAATTGTTAAATCTTTCTGGAGGATATAGCAAGAATCAAAATTTAATTGGATTTGTTTTCTCCTTATATTAAATAATTTTATTTAAAAAACTACCTAACATATTTTACTGAATGTTTATTTTTTATTTTTTATGGGATAATTTGAATATTTCCTAAAACTTTCGA
Source organism: Amaurobius ferox (assembly GCA_951213105.1). Taxonomy (NCBI): domain Eukaryota; kingdom Metazoa; phylum Arthropoda; class Arachnida; order Araneae; family Amaurobiidae; genus Amaurobius; species Amaurobius ferox. Next base: position 102,941,523 of record OX578149.1, read on the forward strand.
AGCAATTTGTGAATATTAAATCGGCTTAAAAAATGTTTGAAAAATAAGGTCCCATAGGGTTCAATGTATTTCATTTTTTCAACCCGGGTTCAATAAAAAACTAATTGGGTGATATTATTAATTTATATTACCATAGGTCCCACAGACCGCCTGAAAAACATACTAAAATTTCATTTTGATAAAGTCATTTTTACGGCAGTTATCGTGCTAACGGACAGACAGACAGAATGAACAAAGTCATAAACACTTTTCAACTATGTTGTAAAGTGTTAAAAAGCAAATAAAGTTAAAAAGTTAATACTAAAAGTCCGAAAATCATAGTAGTTTAACGAAATTAAAGAGGCTCATTTTCAGCCTTTGCATTTTTCCTTTGGATAGTATGCTGGTATAAAAAAAAAATGACCTTTAAAAAATTTCAATTTTCTTTTTAAAATCTTCTTTGAAATTATGTACCCCTTCTCATAAGTAAAGAAAAACACATTTGCATCACATTAAAAGTACAGATACAAAAGATTCAGAGACTTTCAACAGTTCCCCCCCCGTTTGCAACCTCCTTAACTTTTCAAAGTCACTTTTTCAACGTCTTTCTATTTTAAACACATCTACTCCCATGTGCTAACATAATTTACATCGATCATGTGAGGAGTCACACAATTAACTATCTCTTCATGAACTGAGGAAATCGAGTGACTCATGGGCTAGGTCTTCCTGTGCCATCCAAAACTTCTCAGAAAAGAAGGAAAAAAAACTCAAAAAACGCGTGTGAATTACGTTTACTCTTCCATAATATATTACACGCGCATAGAGTCTTACCTAACGAACTGTGACTCGCCAATTGTAATGCATTTCTAAATGTCCCATAACAGTTCTATAGTGCCCCCCTATTTAATGCTCCCCCCTCCATCGATTTCTGAAGAAGGGGGTCATTAATTTATGACCAGCACTTCATATGTCCCGTGAATAGGCCCCGTCTGAATGGGACGACACTGAGAAAAGGGACAGGAACATAATTTAGAGATTCACAAGGCAGGGAAGACTCGGACAAGGACGGGCTAGCAGATGCCATCTGCTATTAGAGGGAAAATAGTAAAGCGTAAAAATTGAATGTGGTTATGCAAGCTCACCGAAATCATGGAATTTTGAAGTTAACGTCTAATAACACAGACTGCAGGTGCACGATTGTCAGATTTGACTTCATAATTGAATGAGAGAGCACAACAAAATTTTGATTTGCAAATTGCTAGCGTATAAATGCAAAAAATCGTGATATGCACAGATAGCTAAATATATATCGATTGTATTTCATCAACCAGTTTCATAAATTAAAAATACATTTTTGATTGACATTTGTTTAATGTTTCTTTGTAATGTTTCTTTAATTGATTCTTTGATTGATTAACGAACTTTCGGATACTTTTCGCCGCTCTTTATGTTCTAAAATTACTATTTTTTATTTTTAGGAATGTTTTCACTGAAATGCCAAAATATACAACTTTTCCTAAGACTTCCTTAAATAAAGCAGTCATAACCGAATTAGGTGACTACAACTGTATCAAGGACATTATGATTCATCTGCCTTAGATCAGAAACGCACAGTTTCAACTGCAGTCACCTAATTTGCATATGTCTGTTTTCTTCAAAGAAGTGCTAGAATGTTGTATTCTTCCAAGCAGCAGTTTCATTTATTTATGATGCCAAAATATAAGGCAATTTTTACTTTCCCTGCAATACATGGTAATGTATAGGGAAAGTATTGGAATCATGTCGAAAATCGCAACTCGAGTTTTCGGCGGATCTACACGTTTCGAGACCTCTAGAATACGAAAAAACCATTTTTAGCGTGACGTGTGTCTGTGTGTCTGTCTGTGCAGATTTTGTATCCACTCTAACTGAAAAACTAATACACCGAATTTCACAAAATTTTGTAGGTAAGTCACTTGTGGATGGGTCTAGTGCTGATTAGTTTTGGGTACAATTCGGAATAAAAGAACCCGCCTTTTTTTGCGAAATGGCCCGCGAAAGTTTGTATCCACTCTAGCTGAAAAACTAATGGACCGAATTTCACAAAATTCGGTAGATGAGTCACATATAGGTCACCCTGGTGCTGATTAGATTTTGGTATGATTCGGAAAAAAATAACTTGCCTTTTTTTGCAGAATGGCCCGCAAAAATTGTCAAAATCTAAACTAAAAAGATACGTATGCTCAAATATATCCATTAAATGCTTGTTTAATACGTAATTTTTAAAGAAGAAAAGAATAAGACCAACTCCATTACACTAGGACTAGCCGTTCTCGAGATATATTAGTTTTTTTCGTATTTTCTCCACTCCACCTTTGAAAATAAGTCCAGTTATCAAATGAGAACGAAAATTGAATTAAAAGTGAATTAAATTTAATTGAAATGAAGAGAACGTGAATACAAGTCTGCAGGGAAAGTCATGTGCTGCCCACATCAGATTTTTTTTTATGTTTCTGTTTCGCTAAATTGCAAGTATTACACTTTCTGAATGCACAAGTTTGTCCTCAAACGGTCGTTTCAATCAAAACGTCATTCTTGCCGAAAGTAAAAAATGTTAATTATATACACCAAGAATACTGTCTACACCACAAGTGATGTATAATATCATCAGATTAATATCTAGTTTCATACGATTGTGGCACAGATCAGTCTCGTTTCAGGTTTTCATCTTTGTATTTAACCGAGTCTGAACAAGGTAAATTGGCCTAGTTCTTCGGTCCCCGGAGATCGTTTCGAATGTGACTTGTATTGCTTGCTGCGATGTATTTTATTCCCAACCCCCACAGAGGGACTCATCGTTGTCGATTGGGGGGTTTCCGGGGATTCAGAATTCGATGATCTTCACCCAGTGGGACACCTTCAGTGTTACGCAAGGAGGACAAAAGCTACCGACGGACAATGACGGGCCATTGCCAGAAAATTTATCGCATTTGTATTTGCAGCACTTTGTACGAATGTGTAGGCAACCGGTGTGGGAAAATCGTCGTCTAGTTCAGCTTGAATCGATTTATTTGGGTATTTAGGTTCCTATTTTGTTACGCAAAAGTGTATAAATGGCGCCGTGATCAAAAGTTGTTGACTGATCTGCTGTAGTAAACAGAGGAGGATGCTTGGGCAGAAAATGTTTTCTGATCCTCTTTGTGTGAGGAAGCGGATCGACGTAAATAGATTTATAAGAAAATGGCGGGACTTCGTGGATGCATTTTTGATTCTGAATGAAATTTTGTGTACGCAGATGATGATGTATTGTGATATTTGGAAGGGGGAAATAATTTTACAAATTTAAAGATTTATTTATTTAACAGTTTCATTGCTTCGGTTTTAGCATTGATGTGTTATTTCTTTTTTACCCTGGAACTATCGTGCAATCAACAGAGCTATTAGTCTGAAACCTCGCGATAAATAAAAAAGTTGTAGTGGCAATGCAAGACAATTTTATTTAATTATTATAAAAAATAATTCGCAAAATTAACCTATTATCTGACATTTAAACTAAAACAAAAAAGAAAAAAATACATATATTATATGTTTAAGTATTTATTCCATTTTGCTAAATGAACATATTGCAAAAAATATTTAGTACTTTGTTCTCAAAGCATTGTAACTGTCTTGGTTTGAAATCTCTGATCTGTAGTCTGCATAGAGCGGCCTTTTCTTACTATTAATGAATAATTAGGACATGAAAATTGAGGGAAAATGCATTTCAGAGATCTCTAAATGACTCTTTTTATGCATAGCTCTTTTCATAGCTCTTCTCAGCGAGGCTAATAATATCATATATATGATACTAATTATGAGACGCTTTATAAGACGTTAGCCAAGTAAAGATATACAAAAGTTAGGGAATCTGGAAATTTAGGAATATGCATAATCATTTTTATTTTACTTTTAAATATAGGTTAAATCATTTTACTAGTGCGTTATACAGTCTATTCTCTTTATACCGAACTCGGTTATAGCGAAATTTTTTATATAACTAAAAATTTTAAATTTTAAGTATGAGTATAAAGAGTACATCACTTCCTATTCAAATTATTTTCTATAATTTATACGCCATTAAACAATTTTGGTTATAACATATCATTATTGTTAGAAAATTAAATTTTGAAAGTTTGTTCCCATATTAAAATATCTTTGCATTTTTCGTCTTGTAGAAAACGCCATTGGACACTTTTTTTCATATAAAAATAGATCCATTTTGCCGTAGATAATATATAAAATTTATTTAAGCTTTGGTAAGAGTACTCTGTTTTTGTTTGCTAACTTTATATCTTACTCATAGTTCATTTTCAAAACTCTTGCTCATAATGAATTTTGCTTGTAACCAATATGGACCTCGTTGCGATTTTGCTATGACAGTTATTGGCTGTATTCCAATTCTAATAATAGAGTATATTTTGGCATTACAATTCGACCGGTTCAAATATTTAGATTCCAACATCGATTACGTAATACATACCTATATCACTGAAATAATCTTTTCTCAAAACTGTACTGATTTAAAAAAAAAATATTTTGTATCACGAATTGCAAAGTGTCCCACGAATACAGACTAGATGTGTAAAAGCAATATCTTGTTTAATCTTCTGAGAAATTTTATCTGTTTTTAAAACGAACCTCTTAAAGAAATGGAACAAAAAGAAATTGTAACCAGATACACAGAAGAATAATTATTTCCCGTTTTTTTTCTCAATGTTGCTGCCCGTTACGACCAGAATACCTATCTCAACAAGTGACTTAAAACTGTTTACACTTCGACCCAGGCGGTCGTTGATCTAGCAAAGTATGATATCAACGACTTGCCTCGTTTTCTCGCCTTTGACAGACAAAATTATTTCTGATTATGTAATGATGGCTATTAGGTCCTTATCTCGCCAAGAGATGTTTACTTAGAAGATATTCTTCCGATATTGGGATGTTTTCTGCCGCCGCATGGACCGAGGTCAGCGACGGCCACAAAAAAAGGGTGCTTCAGACCGCGAAAATCGTTTGTCGATGTTAACTGGGGAGGGAGATTGCCTGTTTGTCAGCAGTATCAATCACCCTGTAAGAAAACTTGCCGGCAAAAGAAAACATGGAAATAAAATAGAAAAAAGTGGGCTTTGAGTAAACCACGGCGATACGGAATTGCTATTTTTGTGGTTATATGGCGTGAAGTAAGTTATGTGAGAAGTTGGCATGTGTTTTAGAGATTAAAATCATTTTTTTTTCATTATTATCTATCTCTATGCATGCAGGAAAATGCAAATATGTAAAAGTTAATATATTTATACATACTCACACACATGCATGATATAGAATTTCCTACGTCTCCGTAAAAATCACCCTTATTGCCCCTTATCATCTGATTCAAACGCTCCTTATCATCTGAATATCCCCTTATTCAAAATTCATAGCTATTCACATTTCTTTAAAGCCATATTCTTCAGCTAAACCACATGCTATTATCTAGTTAAATAATGAATGGTGTCCATTTTCGCGCCATTTCGTATTTTGTATTGACTCTTCCAATAAACTTAAAACCGACAACATCATTACACAGCTGGTAAAGCATGAGGACTTTTGCACAACTAAACCAACTTATCAATAAAATGCAATTGATATTTCTTCAGCCCCTTGCTGCTACTTCAGAAGATGAATCAGAACCTCGTGATCAAATTGCATGACTTCTCCTTCTAATGGCGTAGCCCCTTTTAGAACATCCTGATTTAAACCTTGTGTTTACCCATATAAATTATTTGTACTTCATTGATAGCAGATATATAAATATTAGACGACTACAATTGTTTCAAAGGCGTTATGAGCCCTCATCATCAGGTGTAAGAAACGTATGCATTTGTCGAAAGTCTATCATACGTCTACCCTCTGAAGGATCACTTTGAGAGCAATGAATAGGGACAAAATAGCCCAGTGGCTGAGGCAGGGGCATTGCACTCGGAGGACCCGAGTTCGATTCCTGTTGCTGCTCAACATATTTACGTGTCTACGCAGAGTACGGGCACGTTAAATCTGTGGGTTCGAAAGCCCTTTCGAGTGGTTGGTGGTAGGAAAAGGAAGGTACGGTCCCTGCGGATATCGCCCCTACGGGGTTTCGATCTAAATTGGGTGGCACTGTCTCGGCCGCAAGAATAGTTAACTTAGACCTTCGGGTAAATCAGGCGGTTTAGGTCCAAATAAAGAAGAGAGTAATGAAGAAAACTTCTCTACGAGCTATTGTCAGTGCAAAAAACAAGGCCGCCTGTTCTAAAAATTGAACCTACGCCGCTGAAAAATTAATGAATTTCTCGAAGTAGTTCTTCGAATTAGATATCAATTTTAGATTATATAGCAATTTTAAACATAGGTTGGCAAAATTGTTGCTCATAGTAAATATTTTGTTCCCATTGCAGATATCGGTTATTCCGGACGGAAGAGCCTTAAAAAGCGCAAAACCGGTCTACGAATGCTGGTATCTACAATTGGTCCACGATCCTTCTTTGTATATATATATATATATATATATATTTATGTTATATTTTTAAAAAATAATATTCTGCTTTTTATTTTATGCAACAGCGAGATTTTATTGTTAATTAGACGATTGCTCCCTATACGTTATTCATGGAACATAAAAAGTTTTATGGTCGCATAAAAGTATCTTCCAGATTATCTGCCTTTTAAGATGCAGCCTTTTTTCTGCACCCCCACACACGGTTTAATGCAAGTTTTTTTAACCGTTCCTCTTTCTTTATTTCTTTGTTTAAAGGGGGGTGCCGATATATTTAGTGTCTCAATGAAGAGCGTGAAATCCTATCGTGGCTCAGAGTTTGAAATTTTGGGTGGCCTAAGGGCATTAGTGATAACAAGTGGTGAAAGATATGCTAAAGATGTACTATGCATTTGGAAAGGAGTTACAATAAGCTTTAACATAATTAAAATTTTTCGAATTATCTGACGCCCTCATAATTTTCCATAATTCATGAAGTTATATCCAGGTAGGTCTCGAACCTCGTCCCTTTTTTGGTTCGCAACGTTATGTAAAACTACTTCTTACTGTATTAATTAACCTATATTTTGCTCAAATCTAATTTCTCAAAATATATTTGAGCAAAACATAGGTTAAGTTTCACATAGAAAAAAAAAACCTTGGTGAAGATTCGCAATTCTCATATGAGAAAAATACTAATCGTTACTAAGTAATGAAGTTTATGTCTTAAATTCTATTGATAATTAAGAACTAAAATTTTGCTGTATAAAACAGATGGTTTTAGTTAAACAACTCGATTTCAAAAATTAAAACTCTAAATTTATCTATATACGTTTTACAATTGAATAAAATAGTATATTTAAAATATTTTTTTATAAATTATGTTTCCAAATAATCTATATTAATAAAATAAAACGCTTGTTTATCTGTCTGTTTGTTGACGTCGTAGCTGAAAATCAAAGTTAAACATTGCCACAAATTTCAATGTAATGACACCTCAAGTTCCCCGACGATAGATTTTAGAAATATTTTCTTTAATTATATTAGTTTCTGGGTTATTACTATATTATTGGTAATTACGATAATGAACGGTTGCTTTTTCAGTACAAACGGGTAACCGTGACATCTACTACTACGTTGCGCAAAATATCAATGGATTCATGACATATGACAGGCATGTGAATACACAGCAGTGCTGCTTCGACAATGCCAGTTTAAGTAAATCGAAACTATTCAGTAAGGGTTTGTTCTATGCGCCAAACCTCGTCCTCTGAGATATAAGCATTGTCTTCAAAGCTACAAACATTCCGTCTAAAACCAAATCCTCATATACACCTCTAACAACAGGTGTTCATCTGTTGATTAGAAACCCATCCCATGGATTTTAGAATTATTTTCTTTAATTATATTAGTTTCTGGGTTATTACTATATTATTGGTAATTACGATAAAGAACTTTAAATTGGTAATTATTGGTAATTACGATAAAATACGCTTTTTCAGTACAAACGGGTAACCGTGACATCTACTACTACGTTGCGCAAAATATCAGTGGATTCATGACATGTTTCATGACATATGACAGGCATGTGAATACACAGCAGTGCTGCTTCGACAATGCCAGTTTAAGTAAATCGAAACTATTCAGTAAGGGTTTGTTCTATGCGCCAAACCTCGTCCTCTGAGATATAAGCATTGTCTTCAAAGCTACAAACATTCCGTCTAAAACTAAATCCTCATATACACCTCTAACAACAGGTGTTCATCTGTTGATTAGAAACCCATCCCATGGATTTTAGAATTATTTTCTTTAATTATATTAGTTTCTGGGTAATTACGATAAAGAACTGTAAATTGGAAATTATTGGTAATTACGATAAAATACGCTTTTTCAGTACAACGGGATTTTAGAAATATTTTCTTTAATTTTATTAGTTTCTGGGTTATTACTATATTATTGGTAATTACGATAAAGAACTTTAAATTGGTAATTATTGGTAATTACGATAAAATACGCTTTTTCAGTACAAACGGGTAACCGTGACATCTACTACTACGTTGCGCAAAATATCAGTGGATTCATGACATGTTTCATGACATATGACAGGCATGTGAATACACAGCAGTGCTGCTTCGACAATGCCAGTTTAAGTAAATCGAAACTATTCAGTAAGGGTTCGTTCTATGCGCCAAACCTCGTCCTCTGAGATATAAGCATTGTCTTCAAAGCTACAAACATTCCGTCTAAAATCAAATCCTCATATACACTTCTAACAACAGGTGTTCATCTGTTGATTAGAAACCCATCTCCATTCAGGGTCAGTGCTGACTGCGATTTCGAATCCCATTTACATGTTTAAAACTTTAATTATCATTCTGCGCAATGCTCGACAGAGATTATTAGCCGAGAGCAAACATACTGAATGTTTGTTTTGAGCAGGGTTGGAACTGAACGATAAGAAAGAGAATTCACTATTTTTTTTTTCTTCGACCCTCCCCCACCCCCCACCCTTTACCAGAGCCAGGACCTTGATTTATTGTTCTTACGTGAGTTTGGAGGAATTAAGTGAATTTCTGTGAGCAGAGAAATGGATGTCGTTACGGATATCAGCAGAGAAAGACTCAGAGTTGGAAAATATCCAATTAAAAGTTGTCATAGAATGTGTTTGTTTTTTGGAAATTGTGCAAGTAATTCACGACAACATAAACAAAATTTCAAGTGTTTGTCTTTGCAAAAATGTTCTAGATGAAAATTTCTGACAAACTTACTGAGTAAATGATATTTTTCATGCAAAAGTTATTAAAAACTGGACAATTTTTTTTTTAAGTACTAGGAGCTCCGCCCGCGCTCTCTAAGTTCTCCAACAGCTGTGAGTTAGCTCTTTTGTTCTTATAATAATTTGCACGCTAACTTTGTAATAACACGAATGTATTGCAACTGTTTGAACATGTCCGCGTTCATATGCAAAATTTCGGAATTGTGCGTTTTCTCGACTGTACTCAATACAGAGGCCAAAGTTCGCAGGATATTTTTTATAGAGATTATTGCACACTGGAAAACGTACTCGTCGTTGCCCAGAATTTAAAATGCAAACTGATAAATACTACACCTAAACTCATAGCGAATTTCTGAGCAAATTTCTGAGTGATGTTAGTTCCCACATGAGTGGGAGTGGCCTCAGTAGGTGGAAAAGCTCTGGAATAGGGAAACACTAGGTTTACTCAAAAAATCTACCGTATAACTCGGTTAAAAAATGTATAATTATCAACAGATGGGTTTATGGAACTATTTTTTTTAGGCGTAGTCTGATATATTTAGGAGCTGCTGTTAAAATACAAACGTTGAGTGGTACGTTAATTTTTTTTTATATCATAATATAAACATCGGAGAGGTTTAAAACGCACGGAATGTATATATTTTTTAGAAATTCACGAAAAGTCGTCCATTAATCGTATGGATTATGTTCAAAGTTCGTTTGAAAGAGATTTTTTCGATATTTCGGATGGTGTCAAGATAGAAACTCTGTGATAATATTTTAGGTCGCTAAGGAAAGTATTTGTCTGAAAATCGCCCAAAATCGTAGTAAATTGGGCAAAAAATAAAATGACTAAAAAACTTTTTCGAAATAAATAAATATGTAACGCCGAGGTTCAGCTATTCGGTTCCTCAAGTATCTGCAATAACCGAAGCTGCAATAACGGAATTCATAATAACAGAAATTGAGATTTTAAGATAAGTGGCATCTTAGGGTATCAGAAAATTCAAACTAGTATTGCAGTAAGAACTTTGTTTCAACGTCTTACATTTTCCCATGAAGTTGTAAATAATTCATTTTTTTACAATGTATATCCAAAATTTCTATTTAATAAATATTTTTGCCGTCAGCTTCAATTCTGAAATAAAAAATCTGATGTGGGCAACACATGACTTTCCTTATATAATGTAATGAATTTACTACTTTTACAGTAAAAAAATAGGTTTTACTTATAGTAGATACTAATATTCTTTCCTAGACATTGAATTTTCGACAATTAGTCGTCATTTTCATTGATTTAGCGTCATTTTTATCAATTTGGCGAGATTTTCATTAATTTGGCAACATTTCAAAAAGTCGCCAAGTTGGCGACATTTCGCCAAATTCGTCGCCAAAATCTCGCCAAGCGTTATGCACTAAGAAATAAGTTATTCTTACAGCAGATAAATGACTATTGGCGTTCAAATACAAAAGTATTACTCAGAGTATCTTTTTTCATGAATCGAATGAGCTAGATCCACGAGAATGATGTCACCCAATTTATCGCATGGTATTACATATGAAAAGTGAACATGTTTATCAATAGGAAATATTTTTTTTTATTTTATATGACCTATTGATATTTTTTTTTAAATGTACAATATCTCGAGAACGGTTCGTGTTAGCGTTCTAAAATTTATGTCAATCGTTTTTTAATGAAAAATTACATAAGAAATGTCTATTTTCGTAACTTTATTAGTGGTTTTGATTTTTTGACGATTTTTTCAAAATTTCATTCGAAAATTTAGGGGGGTTCTGAAAATTCGATTGCGTATAAAAACAACAGGCGTCCAGTGTTTACGGATTGTGATTTTTGTACCAAATTTGGTTCAAATCGGTCCATTCATTCGTCAGTTATCGTCTCCACAGAGCCACTGACACACACACACACACATACTTTCACACACACACACGCACACACACATAGACATAACTTCAAAAATGTTTGATTCGTGATCAGTGATGCTTGAAACGTGCTCTCCCGTCGAAAACTCGAATTCGAATTTTCGACCCCGTCACAATACTTTCCTTATACATTATGTATATAAGGAAAGTAAAAATTGCAAGGTTAAATAATTACTACTTTTCTAAAGCAACTCCCACAGAAATCGAATTTTCCAAAATGAACTGAACACAATACCGTTATTGCAGGGAAAAAATTACAAAAAAATGATTCAAAGATTAAAGAAAAAAAAAATGAAATGAGATAAAATCATACAAATCGCCAAATCGAAGAAATATCTGATGAATACTCATCCGACTGACAATACCGCAGTACCCCTGGGGTACACCGCTACGCCTGTCCATCCTACTGTACATTCTGCACGGACGTCATTACGGATCGACCAAGCGTCATGTAACACTGACACCTGAGTAGCCCGAGGGAACAGAGCGACCCCCTGCGGCCAAAAAGGGGCGACCGAGTATTACATTAGTAAAAAAACCGAAGCCGAAAAAATGAAATAATAAATCGAAACGGTGGCAGATGGCATGGGCGATCACCATCGGATTCGCATTGACAGCAGCCTGAAAAGCGTAAAGTTCCAATTTAGGATGGGTTTTTCTATTCATTTTCTATTCATTTTCGGATGCTTTCTGGCTTCCGGGTACATCAGTTTGATTGTGGGAGGGCCCGAATCTTTCATTTGCAACCTTTCCTTTCAGCAGACGCGAAGCTTATATGGATTTGGTAATTCGAGCAGAGTAGGAATGAGAAGTTTTAATATTCATTTTACCCTAAGCCCCTGCATCTCGCAGTAAAACATTTGCAAGCATGTTGCTGAAAGTTTTGGGAAAACCAGCTGTCCTTAATGGTGAGTAAGGTTCCTGATAGTTATGATAATATATATATATATATACATACGTGTATATATATATACATATATATATACATATATATATATATATATATATATATACATATATATATATATATATATATACATATATATATATATATATATATATATATATATACATATACATATATATATATATATACATATACATATATATATATACATATACATATATACATATACATATATATATATATATATATATATTTGAAATGTAATAATAAGAATTATGTAAAAATAAAAAATAATAAAAATACAATTCAAGTAATATTAACATCACCATAGAAGCAAATTCACGGCCATAATGCCGATAAGAGAAAAGAACAGAACCTTCCCAAATTCGATGATTAATCAGAATTAAATTCCTCTTCAGGTCTGAGTATTTAATTCTAATTAACCCAGACAAATGCCTGTTTCAGATTAAGCAATAGTACATTACTATAAATGCTTAAACTCAGACTACAGGCATCAAAAAATGAAAAAATGAAAAAAGGATACATTACGAAAATTGTATTACCATGCTGCATGAATCATTCCTCTTCTACCACGTGTATACACGATCAACCTCAACAACTTAATCTAGAAGCACCGGAATGAACAAGTCGAAATTCTACCAGGGAGGCAGTACGAACGTTCACGGAAATAATCCCAAACCCGTCCAGTGAGTCTAAGCTGAAGACTGGACAAGCAATTCAGAATACAACTTCCCAAACATGCAGAACAGAATATGAATATGAATCATAGATGAAAATTCCTACTAAACAAGAATTCATAGGAAAACTGGATAATCGAGAATGCCACTATACACCATTATAAGGGCGCACAAAACGTAGTTTCAATACTGACAAAAGTTACATTTTTTTGCGAAAATAAAATTCAAAACATTAATGTTAATGCATCTTATTTTCCGATTTTTTGATTTTTCTAATGTTTTTGACTTAGTTTATTATTTTTCATTTTTATCTATTTATATAATTAATAAATAACTATATATAACATACAAACATATATATATATATATATATATTTATTTATTTATTTATTTTTTTCTCTCTCTCTCTATCCTGTATGTTAGTCACTAAAAATGGGAATGTTTTCTAGGATGTTATCGAGTGAAATTTGATACACTGAGTTGATAATTTTAATAACAAAATTGGGGAGTAGTAAGAAAAGGAGAGTTCACCGACGAAGGCGGTATGTGCGGTATGCGGTATGCGGTAGGGCCGCCATCTTGGATTTCCGTAATCCTGGACGGGGGTGTAAAAGGGGGGGGAGAATGAAAAAAGGTGGGGGTAAAAATTTTTCGAAACTTTTTTCTGGGTGGCAACGATGCCGTAGTCTTGTACGAGGGGTTCAGGGGGGAATAAATTTTTTGGATTGAGATTTTTTCTAAGTATAGGAGAAACTATTTTGAGAGTGGCAACACCACGGAAGGCGGTATGAAACCATCAGCGCCCCCTAGCGGCGTAAAGTGGAACTATCGGGGATAGAACTTAGATATATTTTTTGTTTTGGTTGCCATAGCAACACCTGTGGGGTAGAAACTTTTTTCGAGGTGGCAACACCACGGAAGGCGGTATGAAACCATCAGCGCCCCCTAGCGGCGAAAAGGAGAATTAAAACTTGGGATTTTTCTGATAGTTGGGACTTTTTTTTTTTTCTTTTTTCTAAATGAATTAATTAAGTACGAAATATTCGTATTTTTTTTTCTTTTTTAAAAATGAATGAAAGGTGTTAATGAGGATAATGAAATAAAGTAATTAAGTATTGGATATCCGTATGCTAGGAGCGTGCCAATATCCCTCCGCCAAGGACATGTTAAAGGTATACCAAGGGTGTACCAAAGGGATATGCTGAAGGCATGCTAAGGTCATATCAATACCCCTCCGCCTAAGAAAAGAGTGCTTGCCCTATATCGCGGTTACGAATACATAACTGTAAGAATTTTATATTTTACTAACAAAATTTCGTAAATGCAAGTTTTTTTCTTATATTTTTTCGCAAATGTAAGTTTTTTACTTTTCAAAAACCACACTTGTGCCGTTTTCTCTATGGAAATTAACATAGGTTTTCGCACTTGTGCTATTTTTTAACGTTTTTTCACAAAAACATACTTTTTACTAACAAAATTTCGTAAATGCAAGTTTTTTTCTTATATTTTTTCGCAAATGTAAGTTTTTTACTTTTCAAAAACCACACTTGTGCCGTTTTCTCTATGGAAATTAACATAGGTTTTCACACTTGTGCTATTTTTTAACGTTTTTTCACAAAAACATACTTTTTACTAACAAAATTTCGTAAATGCAAGTTTTTTTCTTATATTTTTTCGCAAATGTAAGTTTTTTACTTTTCAAAAACCACACTTGTGCCGTTTTCTCTATGGAAATTAACATAGGTTTTCACACTTGTGCTATTTTTTAACGTTTTTTCACAAAAACATACTTTTTACTAACAAAATTTCGTAAATGCAAGTTTTTTTCTTATATTTTTTCGCAAATGTAAGTTTTTTACTTTTCAAAAACCACACTTGTGCCGTTTTCTCTATGGAAATTAACATAGGTTTTCACACTTGTGCTATTTTTTAACGTTTTTTCACAAAAACATACTTTTTACTAACAAAATTTCGTAAATGCAAGTTTTTTTCTTATATTTTTTCGCAAATGTAAGTTTTTTACTTTTCAAAAACCACACTTGTGCCGTTTTCTCTATGGAAATTAACATAGGTTTTCACACTTGTGCTATTTTTTAACGTTTTTTCACAAAAACATACTTTTTACTTGTAAAAAACTAACAAAAACGCGTTTTTAAAGTAGCAGAATCGCGTGAATTGGTGTTTTAAAGTAGTAGAATCGCGTGAATTGGTGTTTTAAAGTAGTAGAATCGCGTGAATTGGTGTTTTCAAAGTAGCAGAATCGCGTGGATTGGTGTTTTAAAGTAGCAGAATCGCGTGAATTGGTGTTTTAAAGTAGTAGAATCGCGTGAATTGGTGTTTTAAAGTAGCAGAATCGCGTGAATTGGTGTTTTAAAGTAGCAGAATCGCGTGAATTGATGTTTTAAAGTAGCAGAATCGCGTGAATTGATGTTTTAAAGTGGCAGAATCGCATGAATTGGGTGTATGAGAGGGGGTGTGTTTGCCCAACCGGTCTTGGAGTTTAAATTAATATGTGTGCTATTTTATGCATATGTTATTTCTTTAAACCAACATGTTTTAAAAACCGCATAGTGCATTAAATCACGATGACAGATCTACCCCTCCCCACCTCGCGTGAATGTGGATAGTTACATCGTATGGCCAGTGCGAGAAAGATGAGGATACTGCTAACAGAGTGGTACCAGGCTATAACTTGAGGCTATTTGCCGCGTTGGGCTGGATCGACTGAACCGCTCTCGCTGCTATTGTTAACATCTGTGGTGGGGGACAGTTTTTCCGGACTGATAGAATGCTTGTGTTGGACCATCGCGAAATGCTATTCTCAGCTGGGAGAGGCTCTTTTAAAGAAGTTCTTATTAAATTTTAACATGTTTTAAAAAGAATCTTTCATTCATTAGTGTTATGAATCACGCAAGTTAATTAAAGGATGTTAATTAAATTAATTGATTAAGTATTGAATGCCTGTATACCAGGAGCATGTTAAAGACATGTCAAGGGGTATGTCAAAGCGTACCAAGGGTGTACCAAAGGAGTATGCTAAAGACATGACAAAGTCTACACTATCCCTCTGCTATATCACGGTTACGAAGTGAACTGCGAGGATCTTGTAGGGTGGGATACTTGAAAATATCGTATGATGAGGGGTATGCCAAGAGGATCGAACATGAATTTTAAGAATGTGCCGCTTTTTGCGTTTTTTTCACAAAAAGTTTTCAAAACGTTAAAAAAACAACAAAAATGTGTGTTTTTTCAACAAGTTGAAGTTTTGGAGTTGTTGGATTTCTCTATGGGAATTAACATGGGTTTTCACACTTTTGCGAATTTTTTAGAAAAAAAAATGTGGTTTTTTGCAAAAATGCGGCCAAAAATGTGTTTTTTGCAAAACGCGGAATCGGCCGATTTTTTTCAAACTGTTGGATTTCTCTATGGAAATTAACATAGGTTTTCACACTTTTGCAATTTTTTGAAAGAAAATGTGCGTTTTTGCAAAAATGCGGCCAAAAAAGCGTGTTTTTAAAGTAGCAGAATCGCGTGAATTGGGTGTATAGGAGGGGGTGTGTTTCCCCAACCATTACGGTCTTGGGGGTTTAAAAAATTTTAAAAATAAATATTTTCAATAAATATTCCCAAAAATAAATATTTTTAATAAATATTTCCAAAAATAAATATTTTTAAATAATCGTGAAAGTGTCTAAAATACTTGAGTGTTATGAATCTCACAAGTTAATGAAAGGATGATAATTAAATAAAGTCTTAGAGTTTAAATAATAGCAGATACCAATGGCTGTATGCATATGTTTTTACAAGTGTACTACTACTACCATAGGGGGTTTCTTTAAACCAACATGTTTTAATACGTGTGTTATTCTAAGAGGGAGAAACACCTAATATGGTGATACATATGACACACGCGCTCAGCACAAATCGATAGAAATAAATGGTGAGATAGTTTTTAAAGACGAGACTTTTAAATTTTTTTTCGATAAATAAGGTATTTGAGGTTATTTAACGTGTGAATGAACGATACATACCAATAAAATGAGGAACTAGGCTAAGTTTACAAGTATGGGACTTTAAAGTTTTGATGTTTTAGGGGTAGAACTTGAATTTATAATTAAACATGATTTATACTAACTACTGCAAAGGGAGAAATGCATAGCGAAAGGGGTTATGTGTGTATATATATATATATATAATACATATAACCAACACCCACCGGTGGAATGCAGATCTAAGATAGTATGTTTAGGAGAAGACATGAGATTCTTAAGTAAATGGAGTATTGAGAGGCATTTAAAGAGATATAAACATATGATAAGGTAACATCCATAATACACACAACTAATATAGGACAGCGAAAGGAAAACTTTAGTATTGTTTAGAGACCGAACTTCAAATATGTAAGTAAATGTAGGTGTTTGGAAATTTTTAATGGGCTATGTGCAACACACATGTCCCCGATCACAGTGGTGGAAAAGTGATACCGGAGCAGTTTTTAAAGATGTGACTTTAACTTTTTTCAATTAAGTGAAGAATCTAATAAATATTAGAGGGTGCTAGCGCTTACCGAGGGTTTTATGTATAATACACATAAGCAGCATATAACATTAGGAAGGGGATATTAGAAAATTTTTTAAAGATAGGACTTTAGATTTTGGAACTAAATGAGATATCAAGAAACATTTAAAGGGGATGAAAATATCTAATGAGGCGGAATGGGGGTGTACTTACCCAAGATACCCAGCACTGAAATTATTCACTAAGATAAATTTTTTTAAAGTAAAGACTTTAGAAGTTTCACATAAAAGGCAATTTATACTAGTTTTTAAAGAAATGAAAACGCCCAGCGAGATGACTTAGAATGAATACAACGCCGATATATATAACAGTGAAAAGAAAACTTAAATATTGTTTAAAGACTGCACTTCAAATTTCAAAGTAAATGTACATACCCGGAAACTTTTAATGGACTAGTATAATACACATACTTGATATAGCAGTTAAATGACGAACTAAGAATAATTTATAAGTATGTAACTTTGGATTTTTTTAGTTAAATAGGGATTTCAGCTAATTTTTAGAGGTATAGAAAGGTATACTAAAGGGTGTACAACAAATTTTTAGAAGGGACTTAGGGAATTTGCTAGCTAAATAGGGATTTCCACTACTTTTTAAAGGGATATAAAGGCATACTAAAGGGTATATAGCAAATTTTTAGAGGGGACTTTGAGAATTTTTTAGCTAAATAGGGATTTCTACTAACTTTTAAGGAATAGAAACACGTACTGAAGAGTATAGAGCGTAATCATTACTAACACCTAGTGCTAAAATGAGGAATTAGAGTAATATTTTGGGGATGGGACTTTAGATTTTTAAGTAAATGTTATGTTTAAAAACTTTTAAAGTAGCGTAAATACCTACTAAGATGACATATGCGATACACATAGCCAATACATAGTTATTAAATAGGGAAAAGCTAAGATGGCTTTTTAGAATAACACCTAAAATTTTTTCTAACTAAGCGCAATATATCAACACTTAAAGCGGACGAATACGAAGATTCAGACGGCATGTGTGATACACATCGCGGGCACATAATAGTTAAATCTTAATTTAAGTAAGTTTTTAAGGATAGAACTCTGAATTTTTTGGGTAAATGAGATGTTTAAGAACATTTAAAGAGTCAAAAACACCTAATAAGGCGGTATGAGATGATTTCATCATCATCATCAGATAACAGCGAAATGGGGATACTACAAATATTTTAAAGGGGAATCCTTAAAATTTCTAAGTAAATAACCTTTAAAGGGGTGAAAAATATATAGTGAAGTTGTGTAGATAATACAGATCATCGACATTCTAAAACAGACAAGACATGTCTATACAAGATAAAAAAATGTTGTACGTTAATATAAACATACATTATTCTATGTAGCAATGTAATACATACCCCAACATTTATATAAAGTAATTGCGAATACATTATACCAATCCCATCAGAAATCAGCTAAAATAATAAAATTATCAAGCTGAATAATATATCTAGGTACTAAAACCCCAACAAACTACATCAAATTGATAAAAATCTTAACTAAATAAAATAATAAAGCTGTAACATACTATAAAAATACTAAGTTTAATAAAATAATAGAATAAAATCATATTAAAGCAAGTACTTACATGTTCAATCCGACTCAAAATGCTACATTAGGTGTAGGCCGATGAATAATGACAGATATAACATCTCCAGCTTTACCAACTTAAACCGACATATTCCCAGAGCAACTTGAAACGCGTCTTGACAGCACGAAATCCACAGCAGAAGTGATAAAATCGATACTTTAACGACACCCCCTACACGACAAGGTCACATCAAGGTCATATCATGGTTACAGTTAAACTATGGTATAAAATAGAATCACATGTTAAAAAATAATAGATTTTAGTAAAATAATTAAAGAAAATCCCTCTGTGATTATGAATGACCTGTCTATATTTACCGTGTGTGTGTGTGTGTGTGTACGTGTGTGTGTGTGTGTGTGCGTGTGTGTGTGCGTGTGTGTGTGTGTGTGTGTGTGTATGTGTGTGTGTGTGTGTGTATGTGTGTGTGTGTGTGTAATTATACCTTAAAAAGCTATATATCTGTAGTATCCCAACGGATACTAATATTTGTTTTTCAAACTTAGAAAAACTTTATTTCAGTTGCACTTATTTTAAGTGTAATTAAAAAAAAAGTTTTAACTAAATGTTTAAGACAAATATTAGTATCCGTTGGGATACTACAGATATATAGCTTTTTAAGGTATAATTACACACACACACACACATACACACACACACACACACATACACACACACACACACACACACACACGCACACACACACGCACACACACACACACACACGTACACACACACACACACACGGTAAATATAGACAGGTCATTCATAATCACAGAGGGATTTTCTTTAATTATTTTACTAAAATCTATTATTTTTTAACATGTGATTCTATTTTATACCATAGTTTAACTGTAACCATGATATGACCTTGATGTGACCTTGTCGTGTAGGGGGTGTCGTTAAAGTATCGATTTTATCACTTCTGCTGTGGATTTCGTGCTGTCATGACGCGTTTCAAGTTGCTCTGGGAATATGTCGGTTTAAGTTGGTAAAGCTGGAGATGTTATATCTGTCATTATTCATCGGCCTACACCTAATGTAGCATTTTGAGTCGGATTGAACATGTAAGTACTTGCTTTAATATGATTTTATTCTATTATTTTATTAAACTTAGTATTTTTATAGTATGTTACAGCTTTATTATTTTATTTAGTTAAGATTTTTATCAATTTGATGTAGTTTGTTGGGGTTTTAGTACCTAGATATATTATTCAGCTTGATAATTTTATTATTTTAGCTGATTTCTGATGGGATTGGTATAATGTATTCGCAATTACTTTATATAAATCTTGGGGTATGTATTACATTGCTACATAGAATAATGTATGTTTATATTAACGTACAACATTTTTTTATCTTGTATAGACATGTCTTGTCTGTTTTAGAATGTCGATGATCTGTATTATCTACACAACTTCACTATATATTTTTCACCCCTTTAAAGGTTATTTACTTAGAAATTTTAAGGATTCCCCTTTAAAATATTTGTAGTATCCCCATTTCGCTGTTATCTGATGATGATGATGATGAAATCATCTCATACCGCCTTATTAGGTGTTTTTGACTCTTTAAATGTTCTTAAACATCTCATTTACCCAAAAAATTCAGAGTTCTATCCTTAAAAACTTACTTAAATTAAGATTTAACTATTATGTGCCCGCGATGTGTATCACACATGCCGTCTGAATCTTCGTATTCGTCCGCTTTAAGTGTTGATATATTGCGCTTAGTTAGAAAAAATTTTAGGTGTTATTCTAAAAAGCCATCTTAGCTTTTCCCTATTTAATAACTATGTATTGGCTATGTGTATCGCATATGTCATCTTAGTAGGTATTTACGCTACTTTAAAAGTTTTTAAACATAACATTTACTTAAAAATCTAAAGTCCCATCCCCAAAATATTACTCTAATTCCTCATTTTAGCACTAGGTGTTAGTAATGATTACGCTCTATACTCTTCAGTACGTGTTTCTATTCCTTAAAAGTTAGTAGAAATCCCTATTTAGCTAAAAAATTCTCAAAGTCCCCTCTAAAAATTTGCTATATACCCTTTAGTATGCCTTTATATCCCTTTAAAAAGTAGTGGAAATCCCTATTTAGCTAGCAAATTCCCTAAGTCCCTTCTAAAAATTTGTTGTACACCCTTTAGTATACCTTTCTATACCTCTAAAAATTAGCTGAAATCCCTATTTAACTAAAAAAATCCAAAGTTACATACTTATAAATTATTCTTAGTTCGTCATTTAACTGCTATATCAAGTATGTGTATTATACTAGTCCATTAAAAGTTTCCGGGTATGTACATTTACTTTGAAATTTGAAGTGCAGTCTTTAAACAATATTTAAGTTTTCTTTTCACTGTTATATATATCGGCGTTGTATTCATTCTAAGTCATCTCGCTGGGCGTTTTCATTTCTTTAAAAACTAGTATAAATTGCCTTTTATGTGAAACTTCTAAAGTCTTTACTTTAAAAAAATTTATCTTAGTGAATAATTTCAGTGCTGGGTATCTTGGGTAAGTACACCCCCATTCCGCCTCATTAGATATTTTCATCCCCTTTAAATGTTTCTTGATATCTCATTTAGTTCCAAAATCTAAAGTCCTATCTTTAAAAAATTTTCTAATATCCCCTTCCTAATGTTATATGCTGCTTATGTGTATTATACATAAAACCCTCGGTAAGCGCTAGCACCCTCTAATATTTATTAGATTCTTCACTTAATTGAAAAAAGTTAAAGTCACATCTTTAAAAACTGCTCCGGTATCACTTTTCCACCACTGTGATCGGGGACATGTGTGTTGCACATAGCCCATTAAAAATTTCCAAACACCTACATTTACTTACATATTTGAAGTTCGGTCTCTAAACAATACTAAAGTTTTCCTTTCGCTGTCCTATATTAGTTGTGTGTATTATGGATGTTACCTTATCATATGTTTATATCTCTTTAAATGCCTCTCAATACTCCATTTACTTAAGAATCTCATGTCTTCTCCTAAACATACTATCTTAGATCTGCATTCCACCGGTGGGTGTTGGTTATATGTATTATATATATATATATATACACACATAACCCCTTTCGCTATGCATTTCTCCCTTTGCAGTAGTTAGTATAAATCATGTTTAATTATAAATTCAAGTTCTACCCCTAAAACATCAAAACTTTAAAGTCCCATACTTGTAAACTTAGCCTAGTTCCTCATTTTATTGGTATGTATCGTTCATTCACACGTTAAATAACCTCAAATACCTTATTTATCGAAAAAAAATTTAAAAGTCTCGTCTTTAAAAACTATCTCACCATTTATTTCTATCGATTTGTGCTGAGCGCGTGTGTCATATGTATCACCATATTAGGTGTTTCTCCCTCTTAGAATAACACACGTATTAAAACATGTTGGTTTAAAGAAACCCCCTATGGTAGTAGTAGTACACTTGTAAAAACATATGCATACAGCCATTGGTATCTGCTATTATTTAAACTCTAAGACTTTATTTAATTATCATCCTTTCATTAACTTGTGAGATTCATAACACTCAAGTATTTTAGACACTTTCACGATTATTTAAAAATATTTATTTTTGGAAATATTTATTAAAAATATTTATTTTTGGGAATATTTATTGAAAATATTTATTTTTAAAATTTTTTAAACCCCCAAGACCGTAATGGTTGGGGAAACACACCCCCTCCTATACACCCAATTCACGCGATTCTGCTACTTTAAAAACACGCTTTTTTGGCCGCATTTTTGCAAAAACGCACATTTTCTTTCAAAAAATTGCAAAAGTGTGAAAACCTATGTTAATTTCCATAGAGAAATCCAACAGTTTGAAAAAAATCGGCCGATTCCGCGTTTTGCAAAAAACACATTTTTGGCCGCATTTTTGCAAAAAACCACATTTTTTTTTCTAAAAAATTCGCAAAAGTGTGAAAACCCATGTTAATTCCCATAGAGAAATCCAACAACTCCAAAACTTCAACTTGTTGAAAAAACACACATTTTTGTTGTTTTTTTAACGTTTTGAAAACTTTTTGTGAAAAAAACGCAAAAAGCGGCACATTCTTAAAATTCATGTTCGATCCTCTTGGCATACCCCTCATCATACGATATTTTCAAGTATCCCACCCTACAAGATCCTCGCAGTTCACTTCGTAACCGTGATATAGCAGAGGGATAGTGTAGACTTTGTCATGTCTTTAGCATACTCCTTTGGTACACCCTTGGTACGCTTTGACATACCCCTTGACATGTCTTTAACATGCTCCTGGTATACAGGCATTCAATACTTAATCAATTAATTTAATTAACATCCTTTAATTAACTTGCGTGATTCATAACACTAATGAATGAAAGATTCTTTTTAAAACATGTTAAAATTTAATAAGAACTTCTTTAAAAGAGCCTCTCCCAGCTGAGAATAGCATTTCGCGATGGTCCAACACAAGCATTCTATCAGTCCGGAAAAACTGTCCCCCACCACAGATGTTAACAATAGCAGCGAGAGCGGTTCAGTCGATCCAGCCCAACGCGGCAAATAGCCTCAAGTTATAGCCTGGTACCACTCTGTTAGCAGTATCCTCATCTTTCTCGCACTGGCCATACGATGTAACTATCCACATTCACGCGAGGTGGGGAGGGGTAGATCTGTCATCGTGATTTAATGCACTATGCGGTTTTTAAAACATGTTGGTTTAAAGAAATAACATATGCATAAAATAGCACACATATTAATTTAAACTCCAAGACCGGTTGGGCAAACACACCCCCTCTCATACACCCAATTCATGCGATTCTGCCACTTTAAAACATCAATTCACGCGATTCTGCTACTTTAAAACATCAATTCACGCGATTCTGCTACTTTAAAACACCAATTCACGCGATTCTGCTACTTTAAAACACCAATTCACACGATTCTACTACTTTAAAACACCAATTCACGCGATTCTGCTACTTTAAAACACCAATTCACGCGATTCTGCTACTTTGAAAACACCAATTCACGCGATTCTACTACTTTAAAACACCAATTCACGCGATTCTACTACTTTAAAACACCAATTCACGCGATTCTGCTACTTTAAAAACGCGTTTTTGTTAGTTTTTTACAAGTAAAAAGTATGTTTTTGTGAAAAAACGTTAAAAAATAGCACAAGTGTGAAAACCTATGTTAATTTCCATAGAGAAAACGGCACAAGTGTGGTTTTTGAAAAGTAAAAAACTTACATTTGCGAAAAAATATAAGAAAAAAACTTGCATTTACGAAATTTTGTTAGTAAAAAGTATGTTTTTGTGAAAAAACGTTAAAAAATAGCACAAGTGTGAAAACCTATGTTAATTTCCATAGAGAAAACGGCACAAGTGTGGTTTTTGAAAAGTAAAAAACTTACATTTGCGAAAAAATATAAGAAAAAAACTTGCATTTACGAAATTTTGTTAGTAAAAAGTATGTTTTTGTGAAAAAACGTTAAAAAATAGCACAAGTGTGAAAACCTATGTTAATTTCCATAGAGAAAACGGCACAAGTGTGGTTTTTGAAAAGTAAAAAACTTACATTTGCGAAAAAATATAAGAAAAAAACTTGCATTTACGAAATTTTGTTAGTAAAAAGTATGTTTTTGTGAAAAAACGTTAAAAAATAGCACAAGTGTGAAAACCTATGTTAATTTCCATAGAGAAAACGGCACAAGTGTGGTTTTTGAAAAGTAAAAAACTTACATTTGCGAAAAAATATAAGAAAAAAACTTGCATTTACGAAATTTTGTTAGTAAAAAGTATGTTTTTGTGAAAAAACGTTAAAAAATAGCACAAGTGCGAAAACCTATGTTAATTTCCATAGAGAAAACGGCACAAGTGTGGTTTTTGAAAAGTAAAAAACTTACATTTGCGAAAAAATATAAGAAAAAAACTTGCATTTACGAAATTTTGTTAGTAAAATATAAAATTCTTACAGTTATGTATTCGTAACCGCGATATAGGGCAAGCACTCTTTTCTTAGGCGGAGGGGTATTGATATGACCTTAGCATGCCTTCAGCATATCCCTTTGGTACACCCTTGGTATACCTTTAACATGTCCTTGGCGGAGGGATATTGGCACGCTCCTAGCATACGGATATCCAATACTTAATTACTTTATTTCATTATCCTCATTAACACCTTTCATTCATTTTTAAAAAAGAAAAAAAAATACGAATATTTCGTACTTAATTAATTCATTTAGAAAAAAGAAAAAAAAAAAAGTCCCAACTATCAGAAAAATCCCAAGTTTTAATTCTCCTTTTCGCCGCTAGGGGGCGCTGATGGTTTCATACCGCCTTCCGTGGTGTTGCCACCTCGAAAAAAGTTTCTACCCCACAGGTGTTGCTATGGCAACCAAAACAAAAAATATATCTAAGTTCTATCCCCGATAGTTCCACTTTACGCCGCTAGGGGGCGCTGATGGTTTCATACCGCCTTCCGTGGTGTTGCCACTCTCAAAATAGTTTCTCCTATACTTAGAAAAAATCTCAATCCAAAAAATTTATTCCCCCCTGAACCCCTCGTACAAGACTACGGCATCGTTGCCACCCAGAAAAAAGTTTCGAAAAATTTTTACCCCCACCTTTTTTCATTCTCCCCCCCCTTTTACACCCCCGTCCAGGATTACGGAAATCCAAGATGGCGGCCCTACCGCATACCGCATACCGCACATACCGCCTTCGTCGGTGAACTCTCCTTTTCTTACTACTTTGGGGGGATATGCATTATTAGTCGCTGTACTCAATAATTCCATAAAGTGCGCTAATTTATAATATTCATCACAAATTTTATTGATTCTAAGAGCCTGGTTTATTATAATATTTCTAAATACAGATATATGCAGACAAGAGTCAAAATGTTGAATTTTTGATGTATTAAATTTAAAATCCTGTCTTTTATCATACAAGTTTATAACCATATTACAATTTTGTAAATTTAAATTTAAATCTAAAAAGTTTGCAACATTAGTGTCATTATTACTTGCATTTAATTGTAAATTTTTTGGATAAAAGTTTAATACTATAGGGATATTATTATTTGGGGATACACATAAAATGTCATCTATATATCTAAACATGTGCATATTATGCAAGCTTGGATTAATGTTTTTTTCATAGAAGAATAAATACAGATTAGCTAACAATGGTGAGGCACACACCCCTTGTGGGATACCAACCTGTTGTTTAAAAATAGTACCACCATGTTGAATATAATTCTCATAAAGAGTGAAGTTAAGTAATTTTTTAAAAAGAAAATTTGAATATTTTAGGTTGATATTATATTTTTCAAAAATTCCTAAAATAATTCTATACAGATCATTTATATTAATATTATTAAACAAATCTTTGAAATCAAAGGTATAAATACTACGAATATTAGTAAGAGTTTTCAATTTCTTAACTACTTCAAAACTGTTTTTTACAATATGACAATTATTTGAGATTTCATCTGACAAGGATACTTCATGTAGTATCTTTAATAATAATTTTCCAGCATTAGTAATGTAAGAATTATGCCCACTGGTAATGGTTCGAAAAGCAACAGGGGATTTATGAAACTTGGGTACTAAAACAATATATGGAATGTTATTACGACTATTTTTTAGATGGATTTGCTTATATTTGGCTGATATTCTATTGTATAAGATTTTAAGGTTAGTTTTATGTAAATTATAGATATGATTATTAAGTAAGTGTGACTGAAGGGTATTTTTATAATAATATTTACATATAATTGAGTAGTTTCCACTTGCCTTATCGACATATGTAATGACAAAATCCTTTTGTATTTCTTTAATATCATTTTTAATTGAATTAAGTTTATATGAATTATTAATTTTCTGATTATATATATAATGATTTAAGTATTGCTCTATTAAGACTCTCCAAGGTTTAAAGGCTTCTACAGGGATTTGATATTTATAACTGATTTTATAAATAAATTTATTTAAGTCAAGAAATAAACCTTTACATATTAATTTATGTTTAAATTTAGTAGGTATACGGTACTTAGTACCCAGTAACATCAGTGATCTTAGTGCATCATAATTAATAATATTTAGATTTCCCGTTATAACATGCCCATGGTGTTTATCTACGAAGTCTTTGTATTTTTCTAAATGACAGTGGCAATATGACTCTTTATCCAATTCATAGTTTTGATTAATATCTACTGATTTGGCAATTTGATTATAGTTGAAAATATAACGTCCTAGCGGTTTATCATATTTATATGCAATTTTAGGATTTACATGTTTGACTGGAAAGTAATTGGAAACCGATTTTAAAAAATTATTTATCTTCAGATTATTTAATACAGAATTAGTAAAATTCAAGGTACAATATTCATTGATTTTAGTATTTTGTTTTGTTTCGTCATTAAAGTTTAAGTCTGTGACATAAAAATAACTATTAAGATTTTTACTTCTGGTAATGAGCAAATCATAGAATAAATGTTTAAAATGTACGTTATCAAATGCAGTACTTAGAAAAAGATTATATACCATATTTAATTGCTGTTTTTTAATTGCGAAAATCCAGTTTTTACATTGTTTCCAATCAAAAGTAATTTTAAAATTTGCATGTTGCTGAAGGATGGCATTTTTTAGTTCAGATAATGATGGCAATTTTTTATTATATTTACTTGCTCTTTTAGTTCTTTTTGATTTACTTTTATGATTGTTGAAGGAATTATAAATATTATGGTCTTCATTAGGAGAATTAAAGGACTTTTTAACTATATTATGATGGTTAAATATTTGATTGAGTCCATATGGAAAGATGGTTTTGTGTGCACAAATGAATTCATTTTCAAGAAACAATCTGTCATAGTAATTTTTTTGAATACACAGAATACTAATTTCAATGTTGTCGAACCCATGTTTAGAAAAATGTTCGTATTCAAATTTTGATTCATTAAAGGAAGTTGCATTATTTGAAAAAATTTTTATGTGATTCCTGTGTACGTTAATTCGGAGATGCAGAGGGTTGCTGGTTTGACCTATATATGACATATTACATTTTTTACATTCAATTTGGTAGATACAATTATATGTTTTACAGAAGACAAGATTATTGTTACAATTGATCTGATTACTATTAGCAAACGGACAAGTTTTACATCTATTAGAATTACAAGATTTAAATTTAAGTGTGTTATTTAGTGATGCATGGCTGTACGATTGAAAGTTATATGAAGTGAACAAAGAATACTGGCTGGATGTACCGAATGAAGATGGAATAGTCATAGAGGATAAAGGATATTGCTGGTAGCTGGATAACGATCTAGGAGAACCCCAACAAGTTCTCGAATACCGAGCTTGGATATCAGAAAGCATCCAGTTGCCAGTCGCTAATTTTTTATAATAAGACTAGAATTTTTTATATATATATATATATACATATACATTTATATATACATATATATACATATACACATAAATATATACATATACATGTACACATATATATATACATATACAAATACACACACACACACACACACACACACATATATATATATATATATATATACAAAAAAATAACGCTTCAGCAGACGATAATTAGCTGATTATTTCATAAATGAAGCTGGAATTTTCATGAACGCCTGCAATTGCGGCTCTCCTGATAATTTGCTCAAATTATTAACAAAGTAGCTAAAAAAATGAGTCAGGGTTGCTGAATGTTTTACAGTGTATATATGTACGCACCTGTAAGCTTTTTAGGGAAATCGTTCATATTCAATTCTTACCTAATCGTGTGAATCACTTGGACCGCAGACGATTTTATTTCGTTGGCATTTTTCAGCGAGATTAGTGAACTAAAATCAGATCGGAAGATCCCTTTAAGTTGAAGATAATTCAAGTAGAACCATTGGTGAAATAATTAGAACGTGGGATATTCAAGGTACATTTTTGTTGTTGGCTGTATACCAGTTTAACTCTGTCCAAAACGACGTATGTTAACGACGTATGTAATTTTCTTAATGGTATCATTTGCTTTTAAATAAAAAAAGAATCACACTTAAAATAGTTCTTTCTGTAACAATTTTTAATATAATTAATTTTTTATAATTGTTCCAATTTTCGATTTTTTTTTTTTTAAGTTTGAAGAATTTTCCCTGGTTTAAATTTCCTGAAAATCAAAACACCTCTGTCATTTATCGATCAATAAAATCATACCAAATTTCATTCGATTTGTTCAATTTATTTCAGAAATATCGGCTCCACAAAAACCCAGGATAGGCACACAGACCATTGAATATATAGTTTACTCCCCATTCTGAGATCAAAGGGATCACCTCAAAGAGTGTTCATTTTACGCATAAAATGTTACACATTTTTATTTTAATGCATAATATATGCTATTTGGATGTCTTAACATTTCCCTTGAAATATAAGGCATAGTACATGTAATTTAAGTTATGTGTCAGCATTGCTCTTAATATACAATACGTAGTACATGCAATTTATTTTATGCTTGAACATTTCCATTCAAATGCAGTACATGGTACATGCAATTTAGACTATGCGTGAGTATTTCTTTTTAAATACAATATATAGTACATGCTATTTAGATTATGCGTTGAAATTTTATTTTACATGCAATACATAATATATGCAATTCAGTCTATACTGAAGTATTCTTCTTCAAATGTAGTACATAGTACATGTAATTTAGGCCATGCAAAATTTGTTCTTTTTAACCTTTTGCTTACGGGTAGGACAGAGTCCATACCAAACGAAGAACCTCTCAAAAAGACAGGTATTTGACATACCCTATCCCAAACAGTTCGATCCCCCTCAATGCCTGCAGAGGGGGATCGAACTGTTTGGGGTTGGGTATATCAAATACCTGTCTTTTTGAGAGGTTCTTCGTTTGGGATGGACGCTGCCCCACCCGTCAGCAAAAGGTTAAATACAATATATACTACATGCAATTTAGGCTATGTGAACAATCAATGACTACTACATGTAATATGGGCTATATGTAAGCACTTGACTTTAAATGCACTACATAGTATACATGTAATTTGGGCCGAGCGAGAGGATATTTTTCCTTCGGTTAATTGAATCAACCGCTTTCTTATGTGTGTGTGCATGTGTGTGCATTCAGCGGCGGCCATTATATTGACAAACGCTAGCAGAGGTGCAAATATCAGAATAAAACCGCATACGATGGTTTTAATAATGAAAGTTTCACAAGATCGCATCACTTTCATCCACATGAATTAAACAGCAGAATTAAATCTTAATTAGAATAGCCATAATTAGTAGCAAACTTTTCTTTCTTCAGCTTACGGAACTTACGGGAGAAGTAAAAAAAAATCATCTAATTATGCTTAATGACCAAAAAACTAGCGATAGGAAATTTATGTGTGTTTTTTACGAGAATTTTCAAACCCGAAGAACACAGGCTAAATTAATTAAAGATTACGATAATTTTACCTCAAGGGATGTTCTTAATAGCTATAGATACATATTCTATCGTAATTATTATAAAAAAACGGCGTCTAGACCAAAATGATAATAAATAGAAAGATTCTATGAGCCATCAAACTCACCTGGTAGGTAGCAGTACGAATTGCTTCAAAGTTTCATTTCTGTACGGGTAGGATCAAATGCCATTTTTTTGCATTTCTGCTACATATAGTCAGTAAAGAAAGTAAAGTCTTATAGTATTAAATATCATATTTATTCTGGTAGTTACATTTCTAAAATTATTATCTATTCGAATAATTCTATTTCTCAGAAATAAATCCGTAAAAAACATTTATATAATATATCTGTTTTGAAAACATTAAGCGCATGATTTTATTATTTATTCCTCTCCTAAAAATGGCAGGTTAAAGAACACCTGCCGCCATGAATTCTTAAGGAAACCCAGTACGAATTGCTTTAAAGTTTCA
Source organism: Amaurobius ferox (assembly GCA_951213105.1). NCBI lineage: Eukaryota > Metazoa > Arthropoda > Arachnida > Araneae > Amaurobiidae > Amaurobius > Amaurobius ferox. The sequence goes on from OX578149.1 coordinate 102,972,434, forward strand.
TTTCTGTACGGATAGTATCAAACGCCATTTTTTACATTTCTGCTACATATAGTCAGCAAAGAAAGTAAAATCTTATCGTATTAAATATCATATTTATTCTGGTAGTTACATTTCTAAATTATTATCTATTCGAATAATTTTATTTCTAAGAAATAAATTCGTAAAAAACATTTATACAATATTTTCTGTTCTGAAAACATTAAGCGCATGATTTTATTATTTATTCCTCTCCTAAAAATGGAAGGTTAAAGAACACCTGCCGCCATAAATTCTTAGGAAACCCAGTACGAATTGCTTCAAAGTTTCATTTCTGTATGATATCACATTTATTCTGGAAGTTACATGTCTAAAATTATTATCTATTCGAATAATTCCATTTCTAAGAAATAAATCCGTAAAAAACATTTATACAATATTTTCTGTTCTGAAAACATTAAGCGCATGATTTTATTATTTATTCCTCTCCCAAAAACGGAAGGTTAAAGAACACCTGCCGCCATAAATTCTTACGGAAACCCAAAAGTCATCTGATAACATCATTTTCCCACATTGATATCTCACCCAAAGACATGCAACTTCCCCAAAAGCACATCTCACAAATACAAGAACGACGCACAAACGAAAAGGCGAATCACTAAATCACAACATACAAAAAGCGATTTCCAATTACGCTAAATATCCCTAAATTGCCCCGAACTTCAAAAGCTAGGCCAGAAATCATAGCCTAAGTCGGCACAAAAGTACAAAAGTTAAATCGTACTCGGTAGCTAAAGCTAGCCAAGTGTAGCTAATCATGCCAAACCCTCCAAGAAGGGACGTTTTATATGTATAAAAAAGGGAAGAGAATCATATTTATGTGAGCGCATGTATATATAGAATCCGCACCTGGGCAATTGCCACCCCGGTGTATTATGCCGACCCCCAAATTTGTAGCAATTTTGGTTTTTCTGTCGGCGACTCCCTTTCCCCTAGTTCTATTCAGTCTCAGCAAATCGTTTTTTAAATCCGGACTGTCCGTAGGGGTTGTCGTTTTTTCGCCAAATGGCCCCAGGGTGTTAAAAAATATGTACGTTATATAAATAGTAGTATTGTGCTACGGACTAAGGGATTATCGGCGTTGTTTTGATGTGAGCAATAGTGTTTATTATTTGGATTTAAATCTATATAGACTCAGGAAATAATTTAATTACTAACTTAGAAAGATAATTTTAATGTTAATTTAAATAGATTATTATTTTTCAGTTCTTTAATTCTATACATTTGTTTCTACATATGATTAAGAATTAGAAGATAAATACATTATCTATTAAAAGTATTATCAAATTCATACATACAACCATACAACCAATTAATAATCAATGAATATCAGCGAATCATATATTATTATACAGTATATTTAGTTAATAGTAGTATAAAAAATGTTAAATATACCTATCTTAAAAATTGAATTAAATTTTATATCACCTTTTAAAAAATTTAAGAAATTCATTCTGAATGTATAAAGTAATAAATCGCAAAGAACACTGGATTTTTGATTTGCATCTTTATCTTTGACGAGCTATATCATTATCAATTATGAATCCATTTGTATAGTTTACTTGATGATGATTTGTGGTCTTCATTTCTATTACATTACCCTTTCATATTTTACAATGAATTCAACTTTTTTGATTGCATTATTAATATTACTTTGTGTGTATGTACCTATTTTTCTGTTGATTTTCTGTCTTATTTTGTTTTAAATATGTGTTGTAAAAAACTGCAAAAATTTCATGCGAGTTTGGCTTGCAGATTTCTGCATATTTATAATATTGTAAATGAGTGATAGTATAGATTTTATAATCGAGTGGCATGGGCATAAATTAGAAAGCGCAAGTTTACTTCCCTCCCCCTCACGACAATTGTTTTTTAGTAGTAAAAATTAGGTGCAAAATGTGTTGCCTACAAATTTGGAATCTGGTTAAATTCTTCAAATATCAAGTGAAGTGCACAGCAACAATATGAAATAATATTTTGCCTGAATTGATTTTTTTTCAATGATCGCATAAATTAAGCTATTTTTAGATGGCCAGCATTCAAAATCATTATCAACATGAGTCAGATTTATCTTGAATGGTTTGACATTTTATAATATACAGAAGAAACGCCTAAAGAATACTAAACGCAACTGTTATCTCATGCTTTAATGCAAATACACTAAGCAGGTGTTCGAATGCCGAAATTGGTGGTGATTTCATTCAGAAACAATAAATCATAAGAAAGCGACAAATTCTTTCACTATGACGCGCATTCGCATGTGTTATGATGGATTTATCGTAATGTATCTGTAATTTTCCGCCACGTAATAAAGAAAAGGTACACAGCAGTTTCTTTAAATCTCAGCGGATATGAGTACTCGTGCGTGAAGAACGAGGACTCCATTGAAAAATCGGGAGTGCTGACGCCTGCTTTTTGCAGAGGAAATCGCAAATTTTCCTTTGCATTGTTCGAACGTACACTCAATTTCAACACTCAGTGACTTCTATTCGTAATGCATTGCGATTACGTAACAGATTGAATTTTTGCATGCGTTCAGTGATTCATAATTATTATTACTTTCCTTATATACATAATGTATAAGGAAAGTATTGTGACGGGGTCGAAAATTCGAATTCGAGTTTTCGACGGGAGAGCACGTTTCAAGCATCCCTGACCACGAATCGAACATTTTTGAAGTGATGTCTGTGTGTGTGTGAAAGTATGTGTGTGTGTGCGTGTGTCAGTGAGTCTGTGGAGACGATAACTGACGAACGAATGGATCGATTCGAACAAAATTTGGAACAAAAATCACAATCCGTAAACACTGGAAGCCTATAGTTTTTATACGCAATCGAATGGTCAGAACCCCCCCTAAATTTTCAAGTGAAATTCTGAAAAAATCGCCAAAAAATATACCGATAATAAGGTTACGCAAATAGACATTTTTTATGTAGTTTCCCATTAGAAAACGATTGACATAAATTTTAGAACGCTAACATGAACCGTTCTCGAGATATTGTAGATTTTTCAAAAAAATTATCAAAAAGTCATATAAAATACAAAAAAAAATATTTCCTATTGAGAAACATGTTCACTTTTCATATGTAATACCATGCGATAAATTGGGTGACATCATTCTTGTGGATCTAGCTCGTTCCATTCATGAAAAAAGATGCTTTGAGTAATACTTTTGTATTTGAACGCCAATAGTCATTTATCTGCTGTAAGAATAACTTATTTCTCCGTCCATAACGCTTGGCGAGATTTTGGCGACGAATTTGGCGGAATGTCGTCAACTTGGCGACATTTTAAATTGTTGTCAAATTAATAAAAATCTCGCCAAATGGATGAAAATGATGCTAAATCAATGAAAATGGAGACTAATTGAAGAAAATTTAATATCTTGGAAAGCATATAAGTATCTACTATAAGAATAACATTTTTTTAACTGTAAAAGTAGTAAATTCATTGCATTATATAAGGAAAGTCATGTGTTGCCCACATCAGATTTTTTTTTTTTATTCTAGAAAATTCCATAGAAACCTTCCCGATGTTTGTTACCCACCATTACCAGAAAAAAAATTATGACAAAATTATAATTTCATCGTCATCTAGAAGCAATAGTTGTTTAAGTGCATAGTTAGTTGTTTAAGTGCATAAGTTTGTACAGTCACACTGGTTTTACATCGCTAAGCAAGACGGATGGCACTATAGTCGATATGAATTCAATGATCAAGAAGTTACCCCTGAAGATGACTGACATCCAACCTTTAGTTGTTATCGTCATTGCTATGCTTGTCACTTCTTGAAGTTGTTGTTGTTGAGACCCCGACCATCCGACCTACCAGAAAGGTGTAAGGTAACTGTTTGGACGGCCGGGAAGAGCCACCCAATTTAGACCGGAACCCAGTGGGGGAGGCATCCACAGGGACCGTGCCCCCTTCCCCTACCACCAACCTCTCGGAAGGACTTACGGACCCACATGTTTAACGTGATCGTACTCCGCATGAACACGGCGGCAGTTGTGGCAGCGTGCAAATCCAGCGCGCAAACCACCGGGCTGCCGCGCTCGAAATGATCCAACAGCACGCGGTGCTCCCAGGTAGTCACCCACCCAAGTACTAACCGCGCCCGATGCTGCTTGACTTCTGTAATCTAACGAGAACCGGTGTTATCAGCACAGTAGGGCTGTTAGCCCTTCTTGAAGTTGTGTAGTAATGCAGTGTAACAGTAAGGAAGTGGATCCCTCTGATAATTCTAGAAACTAATTTTAAAACTTTGCTACAAAATTTCTTGAAAAATTTGTTGGAATAGAATGTTTGAAAAATCCATTTTGCAAAAATATTTTTTAATTTGTTTCGGTAAAATTTACTTGAAATTGAAGTTGCTTAAATATTCTAACTTTAAGTAAAGAAATTGGTTCTCTCTTCGGCCAAAAGTTCAAAAAGTGAGCTTTGCAAAATTTCTCAAAAATTTAATTTTTCTATGCTATAGAATTAAATTATGATACATTATTTTTTTAAATTAGTAAAAATTGCTATAAATTAGTTTTAATGCAATTGCTTAATTTGCATAATTAAATTAAAAATTAGTTTTATTAAAATATTCTATAAATTTGCTAAATTATTCTGCAAACAAGTGTTTTAATAATATTCTTGACATCAGTTTCAATAAGCTATTTTCGCAAATAAGATTTTTAAATAGCGTAAAATACAATTAAACAAAAAATTTTAGAAATTGTTGCATAAAATTCCTTTAGAAATTACTTTGGCTAAAATTTTCTTAAAATTGGTTTCCTAAAAGTTATTTTTAGAAAGTGACTTTTAGGAAACATATAAAGGTCTAAATATAATAGTCTAAAAAAATATAATACATAGTCTAAAACATATTGTCTCATGAATGTTGCGATTTTAAGCCTAGTCATATCGAAGATTTATTAAAAAAACTTTTCCTGTCCATGGATTAAATTAATTAGGAATAAATTGGTTAAATTTAGTAGGAGATTTTTTAAAAATTCATCTGAGAAAATGAAAGATTGTGTTGCTGAATTAGTATAAGAAATAATAAAGCAATATAATCTGTAACTTAGTTTCTTCTGATGAATAATGTTTTAAAATAGTGTATACTAAGATACCTAGAAAGTACTGTACAGAAATTTTATTTTTTTAAATAAATATTCCAGAAATTGGCTTTTGCAAAATATTTCAGAATTTAGGCTTTTGTAAAGTATTGTAATATATGGTATTAAAAAATAACAATTTGAACAAGTTGTGTAGAACCACTTTCAGTGGGATACCCCGTATTAAATATATGCATACACAAACACACACATGTATATATATATATATATATATATATATATAGAGAGAGAGAGAGAGAGAGAGAAAAGTATATATAGAAAAAAATATATAGAGAAAAAGTCAGTATTTTATTATAATATCCTCATTATGGTTGGATTTCATTTTATTTCATTGTATTCTGTAAGCAAATTTTTAAGATCGTGTATTATGAGTTACTTCTTCCATTCTACCATCGGATTTACTATTTTAATATTTTTTATTTTATATATATATATATATATATATATATATATATAAAATAAAAAAATATTAAAATAAAAGATATATATATATCTGAACAAAAGCATTATTTTTGTATAGCAAATTTGGAGCATAAAGTATTGAAATATAAGTTAAACATAAAAATTTGAACAAAGCAAACGAATAAATTTATGTATGGACAAAAAAGTGAACAATTTTACTAAGAGAAACTTGGTAAAATATTTAGTAGGAACAAAAATTCAAAGAATCTGTGTGCAATTTTTTTCTTTCGTGCCAGTTTCTCCGATAGGGAGCCAAATATTGGGCTCATCCAGAGTCAGTTCCACCAGATAACTAACGATTCAGCCTTCTAAATATTGTCAGGACTTTCCGTCCAGTACTAAAGAGCCCTATCCACTCCCCCTTTTGCTGAGGAAAAATGACATTAAAAAAATCGCTTTTATGAATCTTCCCCAGACTCGGGACGGAAAGAATAATAATAATAATAAAAAAAAAAGGTTGGGACGCATGCGCAGAAAAAATAAAAAAAAATGGAATAAACTATATTTAAACCCGTATTAAAAAAAAACTAACCTATCGAAAAATATATAGAGAAAAAGTCAAGAATAATGGCAGCAAAAAATATGATATCTAAAGCAGTTAGGGAGACATTCTATATAAAGCGGTTTAAGGCGGAAGCTTGCAGAAACTGAATGGAAATCCTAAACAGTAGAGTTTAGGGGATTGGTAACGTTATGTCAACGCAAGGGACGATTTACATGGGCCATTATTACTGCTCATTGTCAAAGTTCACAAATGGCTGGAGCTTTTCCATCCACGAAGCACGTGTAGATGTGTACACATATGCGGGAATGGGTCGGTACAAGGTCCGGCCTATTGCTTTAAAAAGTCTGAAAAAGTATAGAATGATTTGCTTTAAAAGTGGGCGCGGGCCCAGTCTTCTGAATTCCCATGAATGATATTAGAATCATCATTTTGTAATCTATCACTGCTTAATCTGGGAAGTGGGTTTTTTCGTTGTGGAGTTTTTGTTCATCCGTTGAGGCTGAGGAAGGTATCATCAGACCCCGGAAGTCGTTTTTTGCTGTGTAATGTCGAGATAAACAAGCCCATGAATATATGACTTTGCGGGGATATGAAGAAAAAATTAGGCTGATTTTTTTGCATTCTTTTTTTTGTGTGCGTGTGAATTTTAAGCAAAGTGGGTGAAAATAATATACGGAGTTCGATCAGAGAAATTATATTCTTTCATGCCTAACAAGGGAATTAGAGATTTTAAAAAGATATACTCGTTATAAGCAATAATTACTTAAATACATATAAATACCTAAAAAATGGATCCATTTGTACAAAAAATTCTAACATATAGGGATAAAATGATCACATGGATAAAGTAGCCATGTACTATTTTCTCTTCTTCACTGTGCTGCCACCTACCGAAGATGAGGTAAACCCATTTGTCAAAGGTGAAGTATTTTTAGGCTAATACTGAATTACGTAGATACGTTTAATAAAGTTTTACATTTGAAAAGGATTTTTTGAGGGCTCTAATGTATGGTTAGAATAATTTTTGATAGTTAACTGATTTAGTATTAAACTTTATTGGTTTTTAATGAGTGATTATGAAAAGTTAATGCTTTATGCTATGGAAATTTATTTTAAGAACAATAACGATGTTGATAGATTTGGTATTAGTGGCTCACAGTCGCAATGACGTCTAGGCGAGAAAATGTGGCAAACAATATTAATGAATATTTTGATGATGACTATGACCCATCTTGTCAACGAATCAGCTACCATATTGTATGCTGCTGTTATATTTTTTATGCGTAAATTTACGGGTTTTTTTTTATTTAATTATTACATAAAGCATTCTGCCATTTTTTTATTTAAGTGACATCTTTAATTTTAGAATGAAAATATTATACTATTTATATACTCAAAATGAACAGCCTTTATGTCTCTTATACACTACATTGTTTTAAAATTTGTGTACATACTTTTTTAAGCTTTTAAGTGTTTTAATTTTTAAATTTATGCAGTGGACACTTTGACCTCTTATGTTAGGTCATTTAATTTGACTATATTGATCTACTTCTTATAAGACACATAATAAATAAAGAACAACATTCACACAAATCTACATAAATCATAATATTGGTAAATAGTATTAATTTAATCATTTAAATTGATAAAAAAATATTTGATAATTTTTTAAAAATTAATTTTTTCTCAGTAATCACTTTATACACCCTTTCCTTACACTTCAAAGTCGCAATAAAGGTAAAAAATTAAGTGAAAAAATGAGTTAAACGTTTTTCACCCCAAGAAAACTATAAAAGAACTCAGTTGTCAGCATTGATTATAAATCTGAAATCTTGGTTGATGCTAGATTTAAAATGGATAATTAGAATTTTGGTGTCTTCTATCCATACCTGCCTCCATAAATTTCTGAATATTACAAAACTTTAGTACAATTACATAACTTTTTGCTTTTGTTTATTATCAAGTTCTTGTGTAATCCATACACTTTTCTGTTCAATGTGAGAAATTTATAAAAACATATATTGTGAGAAAGGTATACTAAATAATCATGCGCACAAAAAACATAGATTTTCATTTATATGACTAGCTTTGAATCGTCCTCTGCTTATAACGACATGCGATGAGGGACAAGTTTCACTCTTTTCGTATATCATCAGCACCGAATAGCCCATAATTTACTGGCAGAAGTAAAACTCAAGCTCCACAATTTTGATTTCGGCAATTTCGCGAATCTTTGTGTTAACTGAGAATTCAGTCATGCCACAGCAGATGCTTCAAATTTAGATAAGATTGAGATTTAACTGCGTGAGGTTGTAACGGCCAAGTTCAATATCACAGAAACCTCCAAGAGCCAAACGCCATATAAATAAAGCATACATTGGGGAAACAAGTACTGACTGAACAATAACTGAGTGGTATACATTGAAAGAAACAAACACTGATGTGTACAAACTTTGAATCATTGAAGAGTGGAATCACTTGCATCTTATGACTACGAGACTGTAACCATAAATAAATATTAAACAGAAAACAGAAGCAAAGATGCATACACTACAGTTATCCATCACCATTAAGCAGTACGCACAAAAATACTTAACATGTATGAAGTGCGTTTTAAAATTTCCATTTCAAACTATTAACAACCTCTAATTGGATAACAACTCCTGATATGCCCCCAGAAATTACCAGTGATCAATTGATTTAGGCAATAAATCTGCCTTAAGAATGGTGCGAAGTATTTGACCCCCTAACACCCATTGTGTTAAGCAATCTCCCACAGAAATCTCCCCCCAGAACATTTACTCTTCATCTCACGTTCAGTCAAAACAACAGCATTTCTAAATTTCAAACCGCCTTCGATCCTTGCGCCCATTGTTTAAATCGCGCATATGTAAGTGTTAATAATAATAGGACGTTCGTTCTCTACTTGATGGTAAATCGCACGCAAGTTTTCGCCGAGAATTTGAGAATTTTCAAACCCCGAACTTCTGTAACCCATACCTTGCAGAGAATTTTGTAAATGGTAATGTAGTTATAATGCCTACCCCCTCCTTTTCGGAGCAAAATTTCAGAGGGCTTTAATTGGTGGTTGGGTTTAAATTATCTTTCAGAAAATATGAATTAATTGTATGATGCCCTCATATTTAGATAACTCCCCTCCAGTTGCGTAAGATAAATAATTATCTCAAATCCGCATTGGATTTTAGCTCGATCTTAGCACACGAGGAGTTTTCTGCGATTCTGGCATACACTTATTACATCACACATATATGCATTCATGTGATGAGAAGCCCTAACAATGATGTACCAGGAAAAATGTTATATGTACTGTAGCATATTTTATTATACATTGTCAGTTATTAGTAATCGTTAAGTTTTCATGGTGATTAATAGAAAATTAATATTTCATCAATAAACAGACCCATGTCACGAAATTTACTACTGCCTGCGGTATAGGAATCTTAAGGGTAGATACAAAGTCTGGCGACAAGAAAAATTTTGTTGGCGAGCAGTTTTTATTTAGCAGACAATGTTTAGTCCGGCTTTTAATTACACATTAATAAATGCTAAGTTCTTATACTTTATCTCTTATACTTACGTAAGACCGAATAAGAGATTTGAGCTGTACATATTTATAATGTATTCATAACATGGTGAGATACAAATACGGAAATAATTTTTTTTTAAATAAATATATGTAAATTAGAAATTTAGAAACTGTTTAACAGCTTCGAGTTTTTAGAATTTATTGAATAACTTCGTCGGCTTTTGAAGAAGATATTTTCCCTCCAGCCGTTTGTTTCAGTTTTTGCACGTTAACATATGGAAAATAGCTTTAACATCTAGATTGTTTAGTTTGATATATTTTTTTGAGTTGTTTTTTTGTCAAGAGTGGATGCTAAAAAACCGGAATGATTTTTTTTAGTCGTTAAAATAATTATGAACATGTCAATTTTTTTTTTTTTTTTTTTTTTGTAAAATGAATGGACTGTTATTGTAAATATCTCATATTGTCCAGTTTTAAAATACAAACAATTGATCCTCTGTTTAGCATATATGACAAACGGGACTGCAGGCTAAAAACAGTGGGTGTATGTGTTTGTGTGTGTGTGGGGGGGGGGGGTGTAAAAACTAAACGAACAAGAAACAAGGGATTATTTTCCATAGATTAACATGGAAAAACTGAAACAAACAGCTGGAGGGAAAATATCCTTTCAAAAATCTGAAACAAAAAATCCGACCTAGGCTGATAAATAATTTCAAAAATGCGAAGCTATTAAAAAATTTCTATATTTATAATTTGTCTACCTCTTTTAAAATTAATTTCTGGATTTGAATTTCATCATGATGTACGTATATAATAAAAATATGCAGATTAACTCTAGAAGTCGATTCTAGTTAAGAGATAAATTTAAGTATAAGAACTTAAGCACAGAAATCGGTATACTTAAGTATCGCAGATGATTAGTTGAAAAGGTATTTTAATACACAACTGGCCTGCCACTAAACATTTAATAAATAAATTCGAAATTAAATTAAATAAAAAACTTAGTAAAGAATACTTTTTAAAATTTTCGTCCATTACAACAACACAATTTTAACAGGGAAATAATACTCACTGTAATTCAGCACACATTAATTTATGCAGAGTTGTAGCTTAATTTGTGCTATATTACGCTACTTAATACTTTTAATTTTTGCAGAAAGTGCTTGTTGCTTTTGACAATGAACAGCAGCTTTGGAAAATTGAGGGGGTACGTATTTATAAGCCCTCTTTGTACAAATGTAAAAGGGAATTATATCTTGTTCACTATGTTTGTTATATTAAGTTATGATTTTTCATCAAAATGCCCAATGGGATGGAAATAAGTGTGCCCAAATTACGCTATTACTTTCCCTACAATGCATGGTAATGCATGGGGAAAGTATTACAATCATGTCGAAATCAGAATACGAGTTTTTGATGGATCTACACTTTTTGAGCTCAGTAGAATACGAAAAAAACCATTTCATAGTGGTGTCTATGTGTATGTTTGTGCAATGTATCCGATATAACTCAAAAACTATGCAACAAAATTTCACAAAATTTGGTAGATATATATTTTATAAGTTATCCTGGTGATTATTATATGTTGGTACAATTAGGAAAATAATAACCTGCCTTGTTTTGCAAAATAATCCGCAAAAATCGTAAAAAAATTGTAATACAAAACTAAATATGCTTAATCGTGCTGCTTACATTCCGTATGTAATTTTAGACGGCAAAAATAGTAAGACCAACCCCATTAATCTATGATCAACCGTTCTCGAGATATGTATTTTTCTATAATGTTTGCAAACTGGCAACATTTCATAATGCAATAAACCACAAAATGATAAAAAAAAGGTTTTAAAACTGCATATATAAATGAATATAATTTTAAATAAATATAAGCGTCATTTTCAAATAAATATACGTGTTAATTATACTCAATTCAATGCATTATGAAAGAAATTAAGAGGTAAAGTACTGACTACATCAGATTTTTTTTATCATATTTATGACTTTTCATAATACTCTTATCTTTCGCTATTCATAACAGTCTAGTCTATACAATAGTCTAACCTTTTAACGGGTCTGTTAAGTTTCATAAATTTGAGAGCTAAAATATATTAAACAAGAAAGATCAATCATGCTTAAAGCATTGATTATGAAACACTTTCCAACTTCAATGCAATTTTATTTAAAAAAGTCGAAAATGCAATACATTCCTCGGTAATATTTTAAAACTTATCACAATACTACATTGATTTATTATATTTGAAAACTTAAACCTTCATTGAAAAAAATGAACTTCATTCAAATGACGGCATTGAAATATAAATTGCCTGGTTTAAATATCTCTAAAATGCAATACATTCCACGGTAATATTTTTAAAACTATCATAATACTACGATGATTTATTATATTTGAAAACTTCATCGAAAACAACTGAAATAAATTCAAATGACGTCATAGAAAAAATAACACGCCTGGATCTCTATAAAAGCAGGATATCATTCATTTCATTCATCACAATACTTTAATAATTTATTTTATTTAAAAATTAAGACCATGGAGCTACAATTCATAAACTCTATGCTTAAAACTTCATCGAAGAAAATCGTCCTTCTGTTTATAAAATCAATTAATATTTCATTCATATCAGCCATGCAGACTCCATGGACTGAATTATTTTGTGTTAAAGAAATACAGTAATTCTAATACAACTCATTCTACATATTTTGTTGTTTACATTTTACATAGGTGAAAGATAGGCTTAGTTGCAGAAATAATCAAATTTGAATGAAAATTTAAACTCAAATATATTGTCATTGTGTTGTTTTAGTATGTAGATGCACAGAATTTAAGCAAAAATAAAGTAGTTTTAGGGCGGATACAACACTCAATATGAATTAAAAAGAACTTTAAAAAAATCACGATTTTGAAACAAGATGGATGCCATATATCATTTTGAAGTGGATCATGTAATCGTTTCATATCATGGTCACGTGATCGTTTCATATAAGATGTGTAATTATTATTTTAATTTTTATTTAAAAAACTACTGAATATATTTCGCTGAATTTTTTTTATATATTTTATGGAACAATTTGACTATTACCTGAAATTTTCGAAGCAATTTGTGAATTTTAAATCCGCTTAAAAAATGTTTGAAAAATGAGGTCCCATAGGGCTCAATGTATTTCATTTTTTCAACCCGGGTTCAATCCAAAACTAATTGGGGGATATTATTCATTTATATTCCCATAGGTCCTACAGACCGTCTGAACAACATACTAAAATTTCATTTTGATTAAGTCATTTTCACGGCAGTTATCGTGCTAACGGACAGACAGACAGACAGACAGACAGAATGAACAAAGTCGTAAACACTTTTCAACTTTGTTGTAAAGTTTTAATAAAATGTGGCACTGGAAAACTCCTTTAAAAGTTACAAAAACAATTATTTTGATTTCAAAAATATGTTAATTTTTTAAAATTTTTTAACTTTAATTGGGTAGGGGCAACCATTAGAGAGAAGTCATCCCATTTTATGCAATTCTCAAATCCCGCAAATCCCGACGATGGCACTTCGCTTATACTCAACTGCCATAATTTTATTCCCGAGTCACTTTAAGAAATATTATATTCTTCAATTAATTATTCCACTCACACATAAATTAAGTGTAGATAAAAGAATAACTTGGCACTGAAAAATATGTCTTCTGCACATATACACCATTAAAATGCACGATCAGGCTTCATTTCCACTGCCTGGCAAAATACGATATATTTCTCCTATTCGTGTTGCAAATGTTAATGCAAACGTAGCCATAGGAATAACTTTCCGTGGGTACATTTGTAATAATTTGTTTGTTTCCCTTTGTTTTCAGCAAAAGCGGCAGAAAGTTGGAAAATGAAGGGGGGTCGATTTGAAAATCGTCTGGTGTTTCACAGAAACCAAGGACCGGGCACGCAAGTGGCGTGACGGTAGGGGTATTTTGATTGAATGGGGTTTTGCTAAATCGGGATATTATTAATCATCGCCTTTTCCGGTTAAGTGGGACATGTGCAGAAACAGAGGAAGTGAAACAGATAGAGTGGCAGCATGCTCGTAGCATTTGGAATGAACTGGATTTTTCCGAGTCGCCTCTAAAAGTTGTAAAGTTGCCTACATGAAAAGTTATTAAATTTTTTAGTAAATAGAATTTCTGCCAGAATGTTATAATGTTTTGTTGTCAATCTCATATTATTAGGCAGTAGCATTTATATTTTGTGTAATGGTTGAATGTCGATGTAAACCATCCTTAAGAAGGATGGTCTTGCTAATATGCGACTAATTTTATTAATTATGGGCATAATACTACAAAAGTAAACAATAATAAGGAGTAAAATATAATAATAACAATAATAAAAATAATATGATGATAATGATGATGAAGAACGATGACGACAAAAATAATTATAATCATAGTACCAAGATGAAAGAGAATAATAATAATAATAATAATAACATTTAAGTTTGATAAAGCAAATTCAAAACGTCCCAAGAAACTTCTATAGTTTTATCTCATATCCGTTCTCAAATTCCTTAATAATAATAATAATAATAATTATAAAAACTATAATAATAATAATAATAATAATATGGTGATGATGAAGAACGATAACGACAAAAATAAAATAGTCAATAATTATAATCATAATATAAAAATGAAAGAGAATATCAATAATAACATTCAAGTTTGACAAAGCAAAATCTAAACGCCCTAAGAAACTTTTATGGTTTTATATTATATCCGTTCTCAAAGTCTTTAATTTAACGAATTATAATAAAAGGAAAGTCAACAACAGTAAGAAGAATAAGAAAGTTAATAAGAAGAAGAACGTTAACAATAACAATAATCAAAGGTGATTTCCTCTCAACCCGAAGGTGAGTTAATAATAATATGAATGTTAACGACATCAATGAAACAGTTTGGGCAAGTTGATAATAATAATAGTATGAAAAAGTTGACAATAACAACAACAACAATAATATTAATAATAAATAATAAAGTTTAACTTTTAACAAAACAAATTCAAGCTGCGAGTCAAACTGATATTTATTTTCCTTGGTCTGTGTCATAACTTCCTAACATATAAAACGTGCAACTTTATTCATAAATTCTACCCACACACTCTAACTTCAATATGACATAAATTTATACACATTGCCACTACATAACACTTTGTACTATTCTTCAGAACAGCATTTATTTTATATTCCGTCTGACACACACAGCTGAACAAAAAAAAAAGTCTGGCATCAAAGGGTACAAGGAATGGGAGGGGGGGGGGGGACAATAACCACTTAAACTTCTCCTGGAAAGGGGTTGGATTTCTTACAAGAGGAGTAAAAACTACATTCATGGACTAGAACATTTGCTCATTTGAATAGAACGCGCTAGAGAACTTCAAGACTTTTTTTTAGAACATTGCGGAAAGCAGAGACACTAGTCATAAAACGCATTAAAGCATATTTTTATTCCGTGGCAGCATTCTCGTCTTAAACGTTACGAAGTTCCATTGTTGTGGGTCCCAGGTACAGTGCTTTGCCAAAATTGGAAGAAAAGTTTCGCCGCGTATGTTCGTTGTTATTGTGCTTTGGAGTCGGAGTCAGAGAATAATGGCATGCCGTGGGATGAATATATTTGAAAAAGAAATGAAATTCTGGTCGTGCGAGAGATTTTATTTTCCATTTTTCTTTTCAAGCGAAAGAGTTATATTGAGGAAAAAGTTGAAATATGTTTTTGGTAACATTTAAAATGGGGGAACATGCTTTGAGAGTGATGAGTAATTGAAGTCCACTGGAAAGGTCCCTAAAGTTATACGTTATGCATGAGTGGTGTGCTGGAAGATGATTTTTTTAGTTTCGTCCATTGAATGGCATACAATAATGCCTGCGGTCATGAGTCCCTTCCATATTTTAATGGAACATTATTCGATTTCAGTAAAATGTATAAGATTATTTCCCGAAGTATGTATGCGATGAGACTTGACATAGTCAGAATATTATCAACTTTCCATAGTACATATAGAGTTTCTAGGAAAATCCTTGAGTACTTCAATAACTTTATAAGGAAAGGACCATGAGTGTACACGTTAGCTTGCAGAGTCCACTTTCACGATAAGAACTTGCAATTATGTCCCAGTAGCTTAAAGGTAGAGCGTTGGCAGCAATGTTCTTTACAATAGTGCCCGAACAAATCAACCCTGTAGGTTAGTGCAAAAATGTCGGAGGTCTGAAGACCCCAGACCGTGCGACTCACATATTGGGTTTAGAGTAGCTATCTGCACGGCCGGGAAAGGATACCTCCTGCATTCAGGAGGCACCCAAGGTCTACCATCCCACCAAACGAACTTTTATTTAGGTCTAAAAATATTACAATTTATAATAAATATTGTGATTAAACAGACAGTTTTACATTATATTTGAACTTGACAAGTACGTCCATTTTACAACAATGGGAAAATGGTTATTGCGAATATAGATAAGAAGATCATTGAAAACTAATATTTAGAGTGAGGTATAATAACATAATAAAATATAGATTAAAATGAAAGAAAATAATAAAATTTTAAAAGTAAAATTTAGAAAATATATAAAAAGAAAATATATGAAAAGGAAAACAAAAACAGAAATTTAGAATAAAATTTAGAAAAGAAAGATAAGAAAGAATACAAAAAAAGTGTCAAAAGAAAAAGAAAGATCCAAAAAAATAAGAACAGTTAACATAGCTTTTTTTTTTTTTTTTTTTTTTTTTTTTTTTTTTTTTTTTTTAAGAAATGAAAAAAAAAATAGAGGGAACACAATAAGTTCATATAAGTTAATAAGAATGAAATAAAGGGATTCATTGATCAAAATTAAATGAGAGCAGGATCTACTCATAAGCTTAGGTCACTTTATTAGAAATTTCCATGGAAACAAGAATACAGTTTTTAATTTTATCTACTGAAGAGGGATTTGAACGAACTTTGGAGAACCAAATTGGTTTATTAGAGGGGGAAGGTTTGCAGAGATGAAATTTTTTAGAAAAAGGACAATCGAAAATGTAATGGTCAACGTCACCGAATTTATTGCAAATACAGTTAGAGGTGGATTTAATTTTGAAAAAGTATAAGTAATTAAGAAAGGGGCCATGACCAGTAATAAAGTAAATGAGATATTTATAATGTCGGAGGTCTGAAGATGACCCTAGTCCGACTAGCACGGATTCAGTGGACTCTGGAATATGGAGCCTGGATTTCAAATCGAAAGGATAACGACCACGCAGGAACCTAACCTGTAAGTTAAAAGTAGCATCAGGAGGCTAATCTGAGGTAAACATAGCAGAGATGGTCAATCTGATTGCTAGTTGCATACAAATATGACATTAGAGGATGAAGAATGCAGAGTCTACTTCAACGATAAGAGTTTGCAATTCCGTCCCTGTAGCTCAACGGTGAGCGTTGTCTGGCCAGTTCAAAGGTCCAGGGTTTGACTCCCGGTTGGGGCAGCAAGGTCCTTTACAAGGTCTATCTATAGGAAAGTGGGTATATCTGATCAAATAAAAGTGATTGTAGTAGTACCTTTACCGGAGAATTTATAAGGTTACGATTATGAAATTGGCAACAAAGCGAGATAGACAAAAAAAAAATGCAAAGTTGTAGAGCACTAATACAATAAATAAATAAAAATTTCGTAAATACAGCATGCATACAAAAATCTGGACTACTAGTTTTAATTGCAAATAACAGTTGTTTGCCTTTGAAAGTAGTAGACCAGTATTTTGCATGGATGCTGCCTTTACGAAATTTTAATTTATTTATTGTGTTTTGAGCAATTATTTGATTGTAGAGCATGTAAATTCTTTATTTCAGGATTTTAACTCCGCACTTAAAATGACGATTCTGAAAAATAAACAGTGTCCGAACAACTAGGAATGCGCACACAGACAGTTTTAAAGGGGGGGGGGACATTTATTAATTCAAATAAACTTATTATCAGACATAAGTAAACTATTAAAAATATTCCGAATACTCTTGGTACATACCCTAAATTACACAGTTAATACAATTTAAATACCAGTGGCAATAATTATCTTAACCTTTCGTAATCGAGTAACCGATGCGAAGTTCATAATCAGCAACAAATATTACCTCTGAATCGGATGCAATGAACACCAATGCGCACGAACTCTTTACAGCTCAGCAAACTGTCGTCTCTGATCACATCGGTCTTGGTAATTTCTTTAAGTACTTGCCAGCAACTTTCCACCACATACAACCTCTGGGCAACCACAATAATAACCGATCTCATCTAAACTTCGATTCTATCTCAATTTATAATCGCTGCCTTGCCTGGCTAGCTTCGTAGATGGTCTGTTACACCCGGAGGTGTAATATGCTGTTAGTAAACAGATGATAAGAAATTGGTTACAGTGACCTTACAAGCATTGTCTAATTAGTAGGAATCGGCAATAAAACTATTATGTGAGACATTTATTTTGCACAATATAACCCCAGCCACTCAAATAGTTGCTGTAAGCCCTCGGGCCAGGCAAGTGGTCTGGGTTTTCGACACAATATAAATTTGGCACCGTAGTTCTATTTATAAATGTTAAAATAAGTAACACTTATAAGCACAAGAATCTAATGTACAGTCTGTTTAAAATTTCCTTCATGAGCAACAATGTGCATTTGAAGTCACGAAAAACACTAACATACATATGCACACACACATACAGACATCACCCTAAACACGTTCAATTCAAGTACAAGATGCTTAAAACGTTCTCTTCCACTGAAAATCCGAATCCGAATTTTTGACTCCGTTACAATACCTTCTCCCATACACTATAGTATGTAGCGAAAATAATAAATTGCTAGTGGTGAGCAGGTGAGTGAATTTTTTGCGCTCGCTCTTTTCGGGAGTATTACAACTCCAATAATGAAAATGTTGACTATAGTAACAAATAATTGTTGATTCACTGTAAAACATTTGCAAACATGTTACTGAAAGTTTGGGAATCTGCTGTCTGTAATAGGGAGTAAGGTTACTGATAGTTATGATAATATAAATGTATATATATATATTTACAAAAATAATGCTTTGGCAGACGATAAATAGCTGAATATTTCTTAAATGAAGTTGGAATTTTCATGAAAGGCCGTAATTACGGCCTTTCTGATAGTTTACCGAAATTATTAACAAAGTAGCTGAAGAAAATGAGGGAAGGTGTCACAATGTTTTACAGTGTAACAACTGAAAATATTTTAAAATATAACAACAACAACAAAAAAAACAATAATAACTTTAAAAATAAATGTATGTTTTAAAATGCTTGGCTAATTTGTGTTTGGCAATTTTATGGCTATTACATAAAATATTATCACTGTATCCTGTACTAGAATATAAATTCTTAACATTTCCACGTACTATTTCACGAACCGGGAAAAGATAGAATTTTTACAACAATTTCTCAATCTTAATTACGTTGCAATTATAACGACAAACGTAAAACAATAAAGACGGAAGCATCAGCTCAATTTTTCTCTGCAAAGGTGAAAACTACAAAAAAAAATGAGCAGGAAAAGTCCTTTACAATGCTCGACCACTGATTCGTTATCAATATATATTGTTCAGGAAACCATCTTGACAGACTTAAATACTTCTGATAATTTACATGTGTTTGTGGATACCAACCAACTGCTTGTGATGCTGCTTCGCTCCGCTTGTAAAAGCAGTCTTCCACAAATAATGCAGCGATAATATCATAAGTGCTTCGATGCATCGCAGAAAGTTCCCATAAAAATGGATTCTTTAAGATAAGCGAAACCTTTATAAATTATTCGTTTAATATTTCAATTATGCACACTTCAGTCGTATACCAAAAGAGTGCACAAGATTCAAATGCATACAGTGCATCATAATTTAAAATTATTCATATTAGTCCTATTAAACTGATTTTAAAATGACGAAATTATAATTTCCTCGTTTTTCTTTCTTTCATTTAGTTGTAGTTGTAGCTAATGTCCGATCTCAATGTTTACTTTCTCATATCATTGTGTGGAGAACGAACTATCTCTTAAAATCATTTCAAACACTTTTGAAAGAATGTGTATGTGTGTGAACACGATGATTCATGAACAAATGAACCTTATCCAATTTTATATGCAGATGCATTATGTGAAAAACTGGAGTCAGATTGCGTGTTTAGCAGTTCTCATGATTAGTATTCAAATTATTCAAGTTTTAGATTTCTATATTTCTGTTTATTTTATTTTATCCATCCATCCATATTTCATCCATAAAAAATCATAAATGATGATAGTATATACTGCATGGCGAAATTAATAATTTGAACTTTGTTATGGATGTAGTATTAAACTGATTTATATTAACACAGATAAGCTAAATGCATTCATGGGCTCCTCAGCTGTTGCCAACTTGAAAAAAGAAACATTTAAAAAAAAATTACGATATATCTATATAAATAAAAATGAAAATCTGTCTGTCTGTCTGTCTGTCTGTCTGTCTGTCTGTCTGTCTGTTTGTCACACCATCACGGGAGAACGGCTGAACCGAATTTGATGAAATTTTGTGGGTAGCCCAGAAATAGCCCCACTTAAAATTATATCCGTGTTTTGAGTTTCTACGACCAGTGGTTCTCGAGATATTAGTAAAAAACGAAATTTTCGTTTGTCTCATCATCACGGAAAAACGGCTGAACCGAATTTAATGAAATTTGGTGAATAGCCTTGAAATATCCCCCCATAAATTTTGTCCAAGTTTCGAGTTTCTAAGACCTGGGGTTGTCGAGATATTAATGAAAAACGGAACTTTTTCCTAGGAGTTCTACTCCCTAACTCCGTGGTTTATCCAAACGAAAAGCTTGAAAATCGTTTGAAAGTGAATTAAAATTTAATCTCTGAGTTTGATGGGAGATTTTTTGCGTTAATTAGTCTCTTTCTGAAAAAATGAATTGTTTGAAACATGATTTAAAGGGGAAATCTATCTCCATGGTTCATGGTTTATTTAAAACAAGCTTTTGCGGAACAATGAGAAGTATAGAGAAATCAAAATCGTTATTTAATTTCGCAGTTTATGTTATAAGACATGACATATTTAACATGTTATAAGATTCTATCTTATATCATGTTACTCAGAAACGCAATTAAATTAAATCTGTCTGTTAATTTTAATAATTATTTTTTCGATTTGAATAATAAATAAATGGATATAAAAATATATTTTAGAAAAGAACGATTTGATTTTTCTTATAGCATTTTTGACTGGATAATATCAATTACGGTCTTCAGGTTTAAAAATTATTATTATTTATATTTTCGGGGATTATTGATTCAGTGATTATTGATATTTTCAAGTTATTATGCAATTATTTTATTATGACAAAAATTGTTTAAACTCATATACTGTATGTTGTACGAATCTTCTACAAATACACGTGTATATCTTTTAATCTACGAGAATATAAGTAGTACAGGTATATTAACATATGTTTTGATATATATTGGCATATATTGGAATCAATTACGACCTTCTGGTATAAAGAGTACGGATATTATTGATGTTTTCAATTTATTACGTCATCTCTTTTATTTTGGCAAATATTTTTGAGACGCATATTGTAATACGGGTAATCTTCTACTAACACATTGGCATATTTTCTGATCTGCGACAATATAATTAGTACGGGGTTGCATATATTCATTCAATTCCTATTTTTTCTTCTGTAAATTTGCTTACAAAAGGGGGCAGGATGTTTTATTCTTCAGATCTGATCGTGAAGATAATTTTGCATAGTGAGAACATATATTCTTAAACTTCTCTTTAGGAGCAATAAATTTAATATTTTAACAGAATTTGCACATGATTATGAACTCTAAGTTTCTTTAAATTATACACTCCGTACGAATAACGGGTGTGCTGTTAGTGGTTAATAAATTTTAACATTTTAGGAGGATATATCATGTTGCTCGGCATCGCAATTAAATTAAATGTGTTTGTTAATGTTTTTATTATTTTTTTTTCGATTTAAATAATAAATAAATGGATAAATGGATATAAAAGTATATCTTATGAATGGACGGTTTGATTTTTCTTTTAATTATATTAATTGCTGACTGCGTACATCAATTTCATTTATTTTGGCAAAGAGTTTTCAAGCTTATATCGTATTTAGCTACGAAACTCATATATTGTGTTTAGCCAATAAATTCATATAGCCGATTGTTGAAACAGAAAAAGAGTAGAGCGGGTATATCTTCTAATACAATTGTAGTGTTTTCATTTAGTATATTGAAACGGGATAAGAATGTTTCATTCAGATCTGCAAATTCAAAGCTACGAATTTGGAGGGATATCGCTAATTTGACAACTTTTCTTAAACTTTGCCAAATTGACGGAAATGTCGCCAAATTGATATAAACGACACCAAAACAGCTGCCATAAACCTTCGGGTTAGTCGTGTGGCTTGGGTCTTCTACATATCAATGAAATTTTTTTTTGTTTTGTTAGAAGAGAGTACTGAAATGATGTTTGGTTAGCATTTATCTGTCAGACCAACCATCCTACTTAGTAATACATTTAGCGAATTTTTAAAATGTCACCAAATTGATAAAAATGTTTTCAAATCTATAAAAATATCTTGAAATTGATAAAATTGCGCTACATAAATGATATTAATTGTTTTTTGTTAGGGGATAGTATTGTGATGATATTTCGTCAATTTGTCGCAAAGTGGAACTGTCAGTTCTACAGTCCCACTTGGCGATAAATTTGGCGATTTTTTAAAATGTCGCTAATTTGACGAAACTGTCGCCAAATGTTCCATAGAAATATAACTATTTAGACGATATTTTTTCTACCAATTTATTTGAAGCAAATGATATCATGTCGCTTAGCAACGGATTTAAATCCAATGTGTTTATGCGGCAGACGATTTTTATTAAATCCTTTCCGATTTGAATAATGAAGATATGTATATAAAATAAATTTCATTGCCATTCCATTTTGGACTGGATAATATCAATTATACTCTTCAGGTTTAAACATTATTATTATTGATGTTTTCCGGAATTATTGATTCAGTGATTATTGATATTTTTAAGTTATTACGCCATTGTTTTATTGCGGCAAAAATTGCTGACACACGCATATTGTACGTTGTACGAGTAATCTTCTAGGAATGCACGGGTATATCTTCTAACCTACGAGAATATAAGTAGTGCAGGTATATTGGCATATATTTTGACATATATTGGCATATATATTGGAATCAAGTACAGTCTTCTGGTATGAAGATTAAGGGGATTAATTATATATTCAATTTATTACGTCGTCTGTTGTATTTTACCCAAAAACATTTGTGACTCATATTGCAAAACGGGTAATCTTCTACTAATAATCGGACATTATAAGTAGTAAGTGTATATCTTCCCATATAATTTTAGCACTTTAATTTTGACATATATTGGAATAAATGACTGTCTTCAGATTTAAAGATTACGGGTTTATTGGTATTTTCAATTTATACATGTAATCTACTAATACAGGTTATATTTTCTAATATTCGCGTATATAATTAGTACGGGTCCCATACAATTTTAACGCTTTTATTTTGCATATATTGATTCAATTCCATATTTTTTTTATATTTGCTTACATAAGGGGTCCAAGATGTTTTATTCTTCAGATATGTCCATGAAGATAATTTTATATAGCGAGAACAGAGATTCTTAAACTTCTTTTCAGGAGCATTATATTAAATATTTTAACAGAATATTTTGATTAAACATGTCATTTAGTATACTATAAGAATTTGGGCATGATTATGAATTTCAAGTTTCTTTATATTATATACTCCGTACGAAGAACGGGTATGCTGCTAGTTTTAAAATATAATCTAGGTACAAAATCTGAAAATATTTTTTTTTCTCATTTTGATGATGATTGTGTTGCGATATTATTTTTATATATATATTTTTTATTTTGTGATATATTTGAAGTATTTTATGTAAAAATATCTAAAAATATATTTTGAAAGAACAACATCAAAAGGAATGCTAATAAAAAGTATATATTTTGTATTCAGATGTTAATTATGACAGAGGAAAATTAAAATATTATCGAATAGGAAATTGAAATATATATATATATATATTTCACATATCATTGTCTTACCTTAATCCATTATTTGATTGCATTAATTAAAACTTTGAAAAGTGAAAAGAATAAAATCATTTTTGAAGAAACGGGTTTAAATGGTCAATTTTACATAGCTATCAGCCAAGTAAGATTTTGATGTTTATGATTTGAAAGTGTAATTGTCGGATAAAAATAATGTTTGCACAAATACATAGAATTTCTTTTTCAAGCTAATAATATCTATTGTATTTTTCTTCTACATTCTCTGTATCGGGCTCCTTAAATAAGTAAAACATAAAACGCAAATTAATGACAATTAATTTCAATATATTATCAAGGGCAATCCAGAATTTCAAAGAGAACACATATTAAGTGCAAATTACTCGTCAGATGTCAGATTAGATTTAGAGAATAATTAAGACAAATAACGTATTACGTAACAAAGCATTCATTATATCCGGGAAACTCCTCCTTGATTCTTTTCTGCGAACACATACATGATTACGGGAGTTGGAACTGGAAAAGACGTTTTTTTTAAGCGTCCAGAAATTGGATTTGAGGAAGAGAAGACTGGAAATTAATGGCAGTTATGGTTGCTAATGCAAAAATCTCTCCCTACACTCTCTTATTCTTAAGCTACGAGGTTATAAATGAAACAGAAGGAAAGCCAAACTTAAAAGTCGGGGTTTTTTCTTTAAGATGTGAATTATTTTTTTGCAGTGCCGTTGCTTCTGCCTCCGTAGGGTAATTCAATTATTTTCTGGGGAATTTAACGTTTTTGTTTTTTCCCGCCATTTTTTCATTGTGGCTTGAGGGAGACGGAGAGATGTTAATAACAATACATTAGGCTCAGCCCAAGCGAGTATTAAAACAGCTCAGAAAAAGTAATAATATTTACACGACTTTTTGTGGTATTATTAAGCACAACGGAGCATCTCTAATGCAAAGAGAATGGGAACCGGGAACAAAAGGCACGGAAAACAGTTTTCCAAGGGACAGAAAAGGAAAAAAAGGAACGCTTTAATTGTGCAAGAAACGTTTAGGAGACGGTTTCTTCCAACCACTTCCCCCGTACGCGTCCGGAAGTATCTAAAATGAAGTGCAGCGCCAACTTAAATTGTTATCACTCTTTTGAGAATGTGCTGTATTTGACCGCAATTTAAGCAAGTCACGATAAAGAGAACCAAATGAATATGTAGATTTTATTCTTCTTGGAAGAAAATAACTGCATGCTTTTTTCTAAATAGAAAATAAAAAACACATTTGGAATACTAGGTTTCAAATAAAAAGGAAAACTCATTTCATTATTGTTATTTTTTTTTATGTTTTATACAAACAGTTATACTCATTTTCAATATATTTTCTAATTTGCACGAATATTTGCCAGAAAACACATGGTTAAGGTATAAACGACCATTTGATTTAATAGAGTATTTTAGAATTTAATTTCAATTAATTCGAATTTAAATATTAAAACTAAAGCAAAGAAAGTCTTAGAATGTAAAAAAAAAAAAATTTGAAATACTGTCTTAAACAAAAAAAGATGAATATATTAATTTTTTATTATTGCATGGGTTATAAAAATGATTCATACAGTAGTTATGTGCTCATTTTCTATTTTTATGTATTATAATTTACATAAACATGCATCATAAAACAATTCCACATCGGTCATTTTACTTCATTTTTTTTCCCAATATTTTCAAATGTAGTGTCAATATCATTTCAGAGATGAGGACAAAATATAAAATTAAGCAGTTTTAATGCAGGAAACACAGAAAAAGAAGACTCTAACTGAGCACAAACATTTAGAAAAGGGTTGTTTGAAAGTAGAAAATGGTTTGCTGATATGTAGAAAGCAGTTTTTTTTTTTGCAAAAAACGTTAATGTAACTTTTAACATGCGCGTCCGAAAATATTTTAAGTGCATCGTCAGCTAAAATGATTATAACATTTTAGATAATGCGCAGTAATTGGCCACAAGTTGATTATTTTAAAACTACTTTTATATAACCAAATATAATCAGCTTGATTTTGAAAGCTCTGCACGCTGAAAAAGAAAAAAATATGCATTTTTAAGCCATAGGAAGGTAAGTGACAGTTGTTTCTCTATCCGCCGTATTTATTAATGTTCTAACATTTACAATAAAAACGTGTAAAATAATAAAGATCTTTCTGAAACATTTTTAATGTAAATGGTTTAACATTAAATACAATAGGCAAATACTTCTGTTGTCACCGTTCGATGATGCAAAATTGTACCCTTTTCTCAGCGTAGTTTGGAAAAACTTAAAATCCTTTAATCTCTCTCATTCGTACGTCCTAATGAAAATTAGTATTTCATTTTACTTAACTGTATGACACCATGAGACAAAAATTAAAAATATACTTCATAAATCACATTGTTCGAAATTACGTGTAACTAGGGTCTACTGTTATGACACACGTGTCGAGTATCTGTTAAGTGACACTTCTGTGAGTATTATCTGCTCTTAATTTTTGGTGATCTATGAATTTCTTAATCCTGCTTTTGCTCCTGGGTTCTCCCCCTTTGGTGTGAGACTCCTTGAATTTCTTGTGCATTACTTGAATTTTATGTATGTCAGTTTGTCGGATGTTAGTTGTGTGTGATGACCAATGTATTGTGTAAGGATTGTTTATTGTGTAAAGTTTTACACACAGATTAATACCCCGGGCCAACGGCCGTACCGTGCTGAAAACACCGGTTCTCGTTAGATCACCGAAGTGAAGCAGCATCGGGCACGGTTAGTACTTGGTGGGTGACCACCTCGGAACACCGCGTGCTGTTGGCCATCTCGGGTGCGGTATCCCCGTGGTTTGCGCGCTAGATTTGCACGCTACCACAAATGCCGCCGTGTTCATGCGGAGTACGCTCACGTTAAACATGTGGGTCCGTAAGTCCTTCCGAGAGGTTGGTGGTAGGGGAAGGAGGGTACGGTCCCTGTGGATGCCTCCCCCACTGGGTTCCGGTCTAAATTGGGTGGCACTTCCCGGCCGTCCATACAGTTACCTTACACCTTTCTGGTAGGTCGGACAGTCTGGGTCTCAACAACAACAACACAGATTAATACCCCGGGCCAACGGCCGTACCGTGCTGAAAACACCGGTTCTCGTTAGATCACCGAAGTGAAGCAGCATCGGGCGCGGTTAGTACTTGGTGGGTGACCACCTCGGAACGCCGTGTGCTGTTGGCCATCTCGGGTGCGGTATCCCCGTGGTTTGCGCGCTAGATTTGCACGCTGCCACAAATGCCGCCGTGTTCATGCGGAGTACGATCACGTTAAACATGTGGGTCCGTAAGTCCTTCCGAGAGGTTGGTGGTAGGGGAAGGAGGGTACGGTCCCTGTGGATGCCTCCCCCACTGGGTTCCGGTCTAAATTGGGTGGCACTTCCCGGCCGTCCAAACAGTTACCTTACACCTTTCTGGTAGTATCCTTGTAACCACTCCTCTAAAAATTTTTTAAAGATTCAATAAATTTGGTGTTGGTTGTTGTGGACACCCGGACATCGGCCGGACGCCTGCCAACTCCTCTCCCGGCCGTCCAAATAGATGCTCAAGTCCTCAGGACGAGTCGGACGGCCTGGGTCTTCAACACCTTTCTGGTAGGTCGGACGGTCTGGGTCTCAACAACAACAACAACACAGATTAATACCCGGCCGTCCAATTAGATACTCAAGTCCTCTGGATGAGTCGGACGGTCTGGGTCTTCACACTCACACAGATTAATACGCTTCCCGACCGTCCAAACAGTTACCTTACACCTTTCTGGTAGGTCGGACGGTCTGGGTCTCAACAACAACAACACGTGTCGAGTATAATAGCAATAAAGCACAATTTAAGACGCCACGAACTGCATAGTTATTGGGCACTATCTTAGTATCTTGTTTGCCTTCTATTTTCGCCACTCACACATATCACTCAGCAGAAGAAAACATTCAAAATGTCATCTGATATTCCAGACCCGATAAACAGTATATTGAGAGAAAGCTCCTTTCTCAGTTCTACTTCGCCTCGTTTCCCTTAAGATTTTTATTGCTAAGTCAACCTTATCACTTCTCCAGTGGTATTAAAATATCATCACCAAGACATCTGGTTGAGAAATCCATCAGCCGCAAACCAACTGGAAAGAACTAATCATCCGAGAATCTTATCGCAGCTTTAAAAATGGCAGAAAAAAAAAGAACTCGATCTGTAATCAAAGCTCCCACTATGCATCAGTATCAACTAATGTAAACGATAACTTAACCGTCGCGACTATCCGCCCTCACCATATCTGTACCTTCCCCCAAATCAGAAGTAGTCTTCT
This sequence comes from Amaurobius ferox, assembly GCA_951213105.1. Taxonomy (NCBI): domain Eukaryota; kingdom Metazoa; phylum Arthropoda; class Arachnida; order Araneae; family Amaurobiidae; genus Amaurobius; species Amaurobius ferox. Next base: position 103,000,601 of record OX578149.1, read on the forward strand.
TCGGATAAATTAATCCCAAATCAAAGTTTACACCATAAATATTGCGAAGTTTACGGGTTGGTATCAGGGCTTTTTGCAATGAGAGACTTTGCTATCTGTCGCGATGCCTTCCGCTTCTGGCTTATCCCAGGAAGTGTTCTTTCCAAGTGCCGTCGTATATTCGGTACGATTCTAGTAGATAGAAGGGTGTCTGTGGTTCTTCTGTCGTCCCCCAGTGACTGTTGTTTAGCCATTATTTTGATCTGTCTTACCGCTATCTGGCAGTATTGTGAGATCTATGCGAAGTTGGATTTCTGGATGTATTTTAAAAGAGGGGAATGCTTTGCTGGGAACAAAATAATTTATTATAAGAAGACCACGTGAAAAAAAAAAAAACTGTGTGTTTTCAGGATTTTAGAAGGGATAAACAGTTTATTCTAAAGCAACAATATTTCTCGGTAGTTAAGATTCCTGGTTGAGAAAGAAGAAGGGGGGTATATTTCAACTGTAAAACTGTGTGTTTTTTAGGATTTTTGAAGGTATAAACAGTTTATTTTACAACGACAATATTTCTCGGTAACAACAAGATTCCTGGTTGAACAATGAGAAGGAATCGTATTTCATAATTCCGTACTGTTTGGAATTAAATTAAAATAGAAAGTATATATCGCAGCATATTTATATTGGTTTTATACATAATTCTGAAAGAGAATATAAGATAAAAAAGTTAAAATTATGAAAATGGCGAAGTATTTAGAAAAGAAATATCTCCTCTTCTATTGACTATTTCATCGGCTTTTCTAATGGCTATTCTATAGGCTATCCAATTGCTATTCTTTTGGCTATTTTATTGACTATTCCATCAGTTATTTTATCAGCTGTTCTAAGGAATATTCCATAATGAGCGTATAATATGCTCGAAACCGGCCAATGGATGCTGTTATTTTCTGTAAAAGCGTTATCATGTCTGTTATTTTAGTCTTTCTCGCTTTCATTCCGTTAATATGATTCATTTAAAACATGGCACAATGCGTGTTCTTACAATATTTAGTCTGAACTCGGAATTTTTATGTTGAATGTCTATATCCTTACAATTCTAGTCTCTGTGTATATATTTTCTCTGACCAAGAGCAAAATAAATTCTTTTGTAGAAGTAAAAGGAAAGAAGTGGAATCATTTTTGTTTCATTTTCACACACTTAACGATTCCGAGAGGAAAAGCTCATTAACGTTGCATCCAAAATGTTTGTATAGAACAAGAAACCGAGCCATTTTGGAGAGTCACGCCATGATGACATAAACTCTGAGGGCTAGTGGCATAAAGAAATGGCTCAATTGCTATAATATTTATTGAATGACGTTGCATTAAGCTCCTATAAAATAAATTAAATGAAATATGTTAAATACTATAACATTTTATGCTACTAATAATACCCAACATCCCTATTTGTATCTAGTGTCATACCCATTTAATTACAGAAATAGTAGATTTAATAAAGTAAAAAAATAAATTCCTCCATTATTAAAAAAATAAATGCATTGAATATTTTTATAATGGAATTTAACATTGTTAAATATTTTTATAGATCATTTAATTTCATTAAATTACTCGATTGTATGCAAAATTACTAATTTTTTTTGTATTGCATGAATAGTATTTGTGTACAAACTTGTGGATTTATTGCACAAACGTATTCTATGAAGTACTTTGTAGAATTATATATTTTCAACTTTGATTTATTTTATTCAGCAAAGAATTTTCAAATTCATTTTTTTCCAATTACGCATATATTTGAATGCTGCAAAGAGATGAAAATAGCACGGGGATACCCTTTCCTTCTTATTTTAGATTCCTTACTTTTCCATAAGGTAAGCTTTAATTAACTTAAGAAATATTTAATTTTTTCTTAAGTTAATTTCAGTTAATAACAGTTCTTTTTTATATATTCTATGAGAAAATTATACAATAAAACTGTGGATTACAATGTTTCAAAATACGAAAAAATTAAATATTTCTTAAGTTAATTAAAGCTTACCTTATGGAAAAGTAAGGAATCTAAAATAAGAAGGAAAGGGTACCCCCGTGCTATTTTCATCTCTTTGCAGCATTCAAATATATGCGTAATTGGAAAAAAATGAATTTGAAAATTCTTTGCTGAATAAAATAAATCAAAGTTGAAAATATTAATAATTTCTGTAATAGCATTTTATATCAAAACTGCAACCTAGAAACAAATTTGAAAAATACCATGATTTTATTAAATTTATTTGTACAACATTTGGGAAATTATTTGAAGACGACTGGAACGACAACATTTGGAAGGAACTCTTCTAAATAAAAATCGTCTGCTTTATCATGTGACTTCATTATTCAAAGATTTTCAATGGAAAAAAAAAATCCATTGCTAAGCAACACGATTTTATTTTCTGAAAATAAACTTTCAGGGAAAAAAATCGTCAACTTTATTTCTATGAAAGTTTCTATTTTATGTTTCATCTTAATATCGAGATAATCTATGGGTTCAGGAATTTGAACAGCAATAAAATAAAGACTAAATATACCAAGTTTGAAAAAAAAACGACGAAAAATTATGCATTTGCTTATATATGGAACAAATAAATAGAATAACTACCACTTTAATCCTATACAAATTTTTGTTATAATGTTTTAAAATGTTCGCTTTCTGACATTTACATCAAACAAATTACCAGAAATTTTTCGTTCTATCGCATTTTGTCCATTTTCTTCTGATCTTGCATAAATGCATCCACATACATTTTAGATATGTATGCATATGTTAGAAATATGATACAATTTACTTTGAATCACGCCACTTTGCCTAATTTCTGTGCATCACGGTTCCAGTGACAAAAAGAGAATCACGCAATTTCTGAACACACTATTAGAGTATCACGGAAAAGATCCCCAGCATTGTTCTTCCCATTCAGCTGCAGCTGAGTAGGAGGTAACACTCGCTAAGTGAGAAATGCATCCAGACCAACACGTCACGCTATAACACTTTCTTCATCTTGCGAGCTACTGCATCTCTAGTTATTTCTTGGATGGTATTGTATGAAAATGGCTGTTATAACAAGGTTTTTACAGTTGTTATTTGTATCATTTCTGTAAAAGCTTTATGCATTTTCAGTCTATAAAAGTTCTGTGGAACTGCTGTCTAAATAAATCTATATAATAATTATTTAGCGTGTTTTTGCTTTCCCGGACCCTCCAGAAGGCCCCTGGTGACCTTGTAGACTGAAATTCTACAAATTTATAGTAATGACCACGAGGAAAAACCTTAAGGGAGCCCAATTTTCGATGTTCATCCCCCAGAGGTGGAGATGTTAGAGTGTTTGAAACGTCTTTCTAAATACTATAGAAGTTCTCTTGTGAACCAGAAGACTGAATTTTCTCCATTATTTTTTATCGAGCCTTCAGAAGCCCCTCCACAGTAATCTAGAGTCCTCATGTTTGCACCCTTATATATTGTCCATCATGGCATAGAACCTAACGAAGTCAGCTTTTTTATTCCCCTCTCCATGGGTCGGAGAAAATTCTTTTCCGACCCTTCAGAAGCCCCCTTCACAATAATCTAGAAGGTCAAATTTTTGCACACTTATATAGTATCTACCATGGTACAGAACCTAACGAAGTCAGAATTTTTAGTCTCCTCACCATGGCTTAATTTAAACTTTGCTCACATATAATATCGTCTACGAGGTAGATCCTTACGGAGCCGGATTTTAGATTTCTTCCCAGGGAGCAGTCCAAATGTTAGGGAAGTTGAAAGGCCTTTCCACCATCCAAAAACTAGAGACGGAAAGATCAACCGCACTAGCAAAGTCAAGAACGCGTTTGTCAAACGATATATGCAATCGGAACCTAGGAAGGAAATAACTAACTGAGAATGCGAAAAAATGGTGAAAAATACTAGGAGGTGGTAGGAAGAACAATATTAGGATTCAAAACACTTTCTATGTAAGTTCAAGTTGTTCGTGCGCACTCAGCAGAAAACGGGGAATTTAATAATGCCTAAATTAAATACTTCTTCCGTGTTCTAATAATTTTAAAGACTTGGCTATTAAATTTTTTTTTGGAAAAATTTACACAATATTTTCCGATAAAATCACATAAAAATATATTTTATCAAACCACTGTTTCCATTATTTTTTTTTCATTTTAGGCCAAACAGAAGAGCTGCCCCGAGTAATAAATATCAAAAAATGCAAATTATTAAGTTAAAAAAAATTCCACCACGTAAGATCGTACTTTCTACCATTCACTCAACTTTGTTTTAAAGTCCATCACACTTTAGTCCAAAAATTCTACAAAACGCATTTTCTTTTTCACCAACTTTTTCTACCGCCAAAAATGCAAATTTTCTAAAATAAATCTCCTTCCCATAGGTGGAAAACCTGTTAAAAACAGTACAGTCATTCGATTAAAAGCGATTTTCTCGGCCTCACGAAACAAGCCCCCCCACCCCCTCAAGAATGTTTCTAGAAACAACTTCTACTTTCACTTCTGAATATTTTAAAGAGAAGGTTTTTCAGTAACTTCCGAAAGTCTTGGTCGCCTCTGCGCTAAGCCGGAAAAACAGCTGTCCTGAATTAAGTACACATTTTAGCATCGTCTTTAAGCAAGAATTGAAAATGTTAATGCTTTAATAAATTTGAAAGTCAACACCCCCAACATAACGTTTTTTCCCTCATCCTGCTAGGTACAGTTCTGGGGGCAAAAAAAAAAAAAAAAATCCTCACTTAATGCATTTTTACACTGCTTTTCTATTATAGTGAGATTTTTTCCCTCCGCTTTGCTTGTGAATAGTAAACAGGTTGGAGAAAACTTTTGTATAAAGTGCAATGTTAAGCCAAAACAAAAGTGGGGGCGGCATTACAAGCAGGTTTGAATATTTTTTGTGGGCAAATATATTCATAGTGAGGATAATAAACCACTTCAAACTGTTTTTTATTAGAAAAGATCATTTCTACAGAATTCCACTGCTTTATACTTTGAATAAAGTACTTTATTGATAAATGGGTAATATATGATTGGCAGCTTAGTTACCTAGTAGGTGTATCCGGCTGAAATCTTAGCGTTACGAAAAGTGCAAACACTTTAGATGCATATATTTACGCACCTAATAGATCTAAAGAATTTGTACTTGTTTTGTCAAAAATAGGGTACAATTTATGAATATGTAAAAATAATTTCAGTATTTTAATATTTGGAACTATTATTTAAAAAAAAAAACGTTTTTATCCTAACGAGTTTTTTTTCTTTTTGCTTATTTACACTTAAAATATCTTCTAAAATGTAAAAAAATAGATATAAATAGTGAGCAACAAAAATATTTAGAAAAAAAAAATTCAGTTTGGATCAATAATTTGTTTCTATAAATTTTTTATATTTTTCGAGCAGTCGTTTTATCAATTTGAAGTAGATTGAAAATTTTCCGTTTCTGAAAATTGTAAAGCTTATTTAGTATTTCGAAAAATTAAAAATGTTAGCTATGAACAATAAGAGAGCAATTTGTAGCTCTTTGAAATTTCTACAGGGAAATATAACTGTATATCATATTGATTTATTAGTTTTTTAAATATAACGGTTATAAGATCCTGTAATCGCGCTCAAACTTGTATATACATTTGATAATTATTTGCAACTAAAATAAATTTAGTTGTCTCGACTATGTATCTTACTTTAGTTAAAATTGGTCATATTATTTATTATAAACAAAACAAATGAGATTAAGACACCAAATAAGCTTATTGCTCTTTATTAGCGTTTTATTTTACGATTCATGCAAAACAATTTCTGCTCCATTGGACTGGAGTCATCGCCGACTTTTTCCTTACTTTGAAGTCTTTTAAATTTCGAGCAATGCTAACTTGAATACATTGTGAAAGAGATGTGTGCCTCTTTGTTCAATTTTATTTCCATACACCTACTACGTTTACCATAGTAACATATTTGCATTGAAATATCAATTAGGAACATTTTTTATTGAAATATAAAAAATATGAATAAAATTTTGAAATTTAATTTTAGAAATCGATCTATCTAACCAAGTTTTGCATAACAAAATTTCAGTTCTTAAATATGAAAGGAATTTAATGCATGGGCATTTACTGCATAGACTCATAGTTTTCATTAAAAAATTATGTTTTCAAGTTAGTTTTGCGCTAAATTGGAGTTTGAACGCGGGGCGCCGTTGAAATTGCTGAGTTTTATTTTTCAATATGTGTTTTCAATATATTTTTCTACAATTTTGATACGATGGTTTAAATTCAAAACATTTGAGCAAATATAGAATGTGATTTTACGCTTAATTAACAAATAATTAAAACATGACATAAACTGTTTATTATACCATATTTATCGGAACTGTGGCATGACTGCGTTTATTTATATTTTATTGTTCGTTTTCATTTTTTCTCTACTTCGCTCTTAAGGTTAATATTTTTTGCATTTAATTGATTTTTTTATTTTGCTTCTTTTTTGTCACACTAGGTGGCGATACCATGGGATTAGCCAATTTGATATATAGGTATTTTCTAGCTCTTATTTGGCATTCAACTACCAGTCTTTTCGTATTATTTATAAATTTTCCAAACTTTCGTTTGCATTCTACTTTTATTTCCGCAGTATTTTACGCTATGTTCTAGTTATTTATTTGGGCAAATGCTCTTATATTACATAAAACTGCATATTACACTGTTCCAATTCCGTTCTTTAAAATGGCCTCGATTTAAAAATCTGCTGTAGTGTCCTGTCATTTCAAGATCTTTCTTATATAAATATATCTATATTCAATTGACAAATACAAGAATTCTTGCGTTTTTTTCATGCTATAATATTGAAAAATTATTGTTACTCAAAGATTATTCTAGATATCAAGAATGAGGATAAGGGAATATTTATTTTATAAAATTTTTACTTTCCTTATTATACATATGTATAAAGAAAGTATTGTGACGGGGTCGAAAATTCTAATTCGAATTTTCGACGGGAGAGCACGTTTCAAGCATCCCTGATCACAAATCAAACATTTTTGAGGTGGTGTGTGTGTGTGTGTCAGTGAGTCTGTGGATCTGTGGAGACGATATCTCACGAACGAATGGAGCGATTCGACTGAAATTTGGTACAAAAATCGCAATCCGTGAATGCTGGAAGCCTATTATTTTAAGCATAATCGAATGTTCAGAACCCCCCTAAATTTTTGAGTGGAATCTTGAAAAAATCATCAAAAAATCAAAACCTTTAATAAAGTTACGCAAATAGACATTTCTTATGTAATTTTTCCTTAGAAAACGATTGACCTAAATTTTAGAAGGCTAGCATGAACCGTTCTCGAGATATTGCATATTTTTAAAATAAATTTATCAAAAAATCCCATAAATTAAAAAATATATTAACTGTTGTGAAACATGTTCACTTTTCATATGTAATATCATGCGATAAATCTGGTGACATGATTCTCGTGGATCTTTCTCGTTCCATTCATGAGAAAAGATGCTTTGAGTAATACTTTTGTATTCGAACACCAATAGTCATTTATCTGCTATAAGAATAACTTATTTCTCTGTTTATAACGCTTGGTGAGATTTTGGTGACGAATTTGGCGGAATGTCGCCAACTTGGCGACTTTTTTAAATGTTGCCAAATTATGAAAATCTCGCCAAATGGATAAAATTACGCTAAATCATTGAAAATGACGACTAATTAACGAAAATTCAATATCTTGGAAAGAATACAAGTATCTACTCTAAGAAAAACCCATTTTTTTACTGTAAAAGTAGTAAATTCATTGCATTATATAAGGAAAGTCATGTGTTGTCCACATCAGATTTTTATATTTATTATTATTATTATGGACGAACGAAGCGAAATTAACTTTTGGCTGAATTTTGTGATCCTTCTTACTCGAGAACTACAATAGGTAGGAAGATGAAGATTTGCACACACATGTGAAATTGCACACAAATGCACGGAATCACATTTTCAATAATTGAAATTCAATATCTTGGAAAGAATATAAGTATCTACTGTAAGAAAAATCTATATTTTTACTGTAAAAGTAGTAAATTCATTGCATTATATAAGGACAGTCATGTGTTGCCCACATCAGATGAAACGACCATTTTTATACTACGCATGTTCGCTACGCTTCCTACAAATAACAAATAAACAACAACTTTTAAACAGCTAAACAAAGCGTATGCACTTGCATGTATTGTGATTTAAATGTGTTCCTGCATATTAAATACGTTTTTGCGATTTAAATGTGTTACTTTGATTTCATTGTTTTCCTGTATTCTAACATGTTTTATTTAATTTTTAAATTCTAAAAACTTATATGCTCTTTTGTATTAGGATTCTCAAATATTAAAATTTATTTTTTATGCTTTTAATTTCACAGTTAAATTAAGTTTTAGTTTGAAATCTGTCACAGCTCGCTTACTTAATATGGGCGAATGCAATCAAATCCCGGCTTTTTACTAGTTAAAAATGTTAATTTAAGATTATTTATTCGTTGGGGAAAAAAAGCCAACAATAGCTACTATATTCGAATATTCCAGAAATACGGATAAGCTACTTCATATTGACGATATTCAATTATATAGAAACTTCATTTTTTAAACAATGTAATACTTATTTACCACACAAAACATGACCGTACTTATCATCCTTCTCGGACATCAAATGATAATGACTATTGGAGGAAAAGAGCCATCACATCGCCAACAGCCGGCAGAAGAAGACGTTTGGCACGTAATACGTATATGTCGAATGCAAATATTTGCAACTTCCACTATTAATGGCGCACTTTAATAATAGAACTACAAAGGTGTGTCAATATTTGGTTAGCCCTAATGCCTTTTCTGGTCGGCAAATAAGACAACTCTGATGAATTTGTGTTTGTGGTAGTTAGTTATTTAAAATAATTATTTCGGTACTTTTGCGTTCTTTTTCCGTATTTGCCATCATGTAGTTAAGATGACATTTGATTTAGTGTATTGTGTTTTTGTCACACATTGTTAATGGATTTGCAGATTGAAATGTATTTTGACATGTTGGTTTATTGCTGTATAATATACTCCTGAACTCAGTAAAAAGATAAATGTGGATCCTTATGTACATGTTAACACATATATACTCTTTAAAATGGGGGTTTATATTAGATTTAGCTATATTAAATTATCGCTAATTTGCTGGCTAAATGTGTCGCCAAGATTTCTCCAAATTTATCGCCAATCAACGTAACAGACAGAGATATCGGTTTATCTTATGCTTCTTATATCTGATTTCTTATTCAAACTATCAAGGATGGGCGGGGTGGCCCAGTGGTTAAGAATGATGCACTCGGAGGGTCCGAATTTGATTCCCTGCTCTGCCCAAACTATTCCTGTGTTAACTAAGCAGAGGGTTATTAAGGATTTCCATTTCCTGTTTTTCCTATTTTCTTTACAATTTTTTTAATTTTACTTCAAACGTCTATTTGTCAAGATTGGTTATATATAATAACTGGTTATATATAACATGATATTCAGATTCAGCATAGAATTCTGAAGGATGTAGTGTGGTTTATTACGAATGCTTACTTCCGGTATAGAAATTTTCTTTGAAATACCTATTTTTCAAGATTAGCTTTATAGGTAATGCTTAGATAATGACTGATAATGAATTCAGCATTAAATTACGAAGAGGCTAAAGGGATTCACTAAAAATATTCACTTACGGTTTTATTTCCATTTCCATTTCAAATTTTTTTCTTGGAATATCTATTTATCAGGATTGGCTATAGATAGAGCTTAGATGATGACCGATATAGATTCAATATAAAATTCCAAAGGAATGGAGGAGTTCACTAAGGATTCCCATTTCTGGTTCTAGAGATATCACTTAATTTTTTTCGAAAGTTCGTGTAACTTTGCAAAATAAGTATGAAAAAGAATAAAAATGCTTAGCAGTTTGTATGCAAATCATTTGCTACCACATGAAGTACCCTTCTTAAATATATTGTTTAGATTGTGTTTAGCAAAACCAAAGGCCATAGAAGAAATTTATAGTAAATTGTAAGTAATTCAAGTTTTACGAACTAAATTAAATTTTAGATTATTTTAAAACATTTTAATAGTTACAAGTGAACAAAATTAAAGGATTAATTTAGACGTAACTGTATAGTATAGTATTCGAAGCCCACCAAGTGCGTAAAATTTGTAGGAGGATAAATTATAACTAAAACAGTACATTTTGTTTCTGAACGCAAAATAGATAAAAATTCAAAATATTTATATGCTAACTCTATATGAAAATTTTTTATGAAATTCACCGTATCAAAGTTTAAATCAGGAATTTCTCTTCAGCAAATATAGCTATATTATATATGCGCTATTCTTAACGCTCTGCGTAGTATTTACCTTAATTCAAAATATTTTCAATAAAAAGTTATGTTAAACCCAAGATATTTTTACTCCAGGTAACAACCAGTGTTAATTTACGTAAAGTTTGCGTAAACATGCCTACAACCCGCATGATTAATCAGTTTTATTTTAAAATGCTAATCGTGTACGTCCGTACACAAACAATTTTTACACATTTTTAGTATAATAATGTGCGGAATAATTAAATCGCAAAAACATTCCTCTCCTTATACTCCCCGTTAATGAGAAATCCGGTAAAAACAACCCGGCGCGGCATTTTTAAAAACAGGGTGGCAACGATAAAACGTAATTCTCTTACAACCACCCCGTGTGAGCAGTGCCTGTAATTAATTAAAACTACAAGTATATTTTAATGTTTTCATGGCACAGCTTTGCCTTTCATTTTAATCCATTTAATTTTTAGCGATAAATAATGAAATACTCAACTCATAGTAATCCACTGTTTATAATGAGAGAACTAGGTTTTCCGTTTCTTTACCCATCCTTCTTTTTTTTTTTTGCAAAAATTTTTAATTTTTAATTTTTTTTCTTTCCTGTCGATAATCCTGATCATCACCTCTTTTGATAAAAATTCATTATCCAGTTTTCCTTCCGTTCATGACTTAAGTGCAAACAATTTGCTCAAACGCATTCCGTACATAGAGTTGTACGAGTATGTTCATTTTTTTAGGGTCCCCTTTTAATTTCACACATAATGTAAAAGATTAATTTGCAAATTATGAAGAGATGCTTGGACGGAATCTTGTTATTGATTTTCAATTCGTAAGAAAAACGTAATCAGATTAATCAAAGTTGTTCCATTGTTTTTAATTTCAATCTGCTGTAAAATCGAGATTTTTTTTTTCTTCATTAGAAATTAACGTATGTGCGATTTAATTTTATTTCTTTAGAATGGCATCAAATAAGTGAGAAACGTTTTTACCTGCATGTGCTAAATAGATAAATTATGAACGTGTAAATAGGTAGAGTAAAAGTAATGTTACATTACAACAAGATTAGGATTTAAATTAGTGAGAAAAAAAAAATAAATAAAATGAAACACTGATGCCTCATATACAGGACATTCTATATATATTAACTATAGTAACAAATTCATATATTGTGGGAAAATTATCGATTCGAATCGATGAGATATTAATGATATGAATTAAAATAGGTATGCTAAATTTAAAGCAAAAAGCTAGTGCTTGATTGTTCCGAAAGATATCTTGGTCATATAAAAAACAGCAATTATAATGCATAAGGGACGGCTCACGATGACGTCTAGTAACCATTCATTTCAGAATTAAAATTACTCAAAAAACATTGATTTACTTGATAACTGTGATAAGTTTTAACTAAAGTCCATGATCTTTTCATTATATAACCTTCTATCTTTATTCCTTAGTCTTGGTTTGTAGTTACTCATTTGTAACAGATATGCTAGTGATGGGTTTTTTTGTACATACAGTAGTTTATGCGTAATTTTCGATTAACATCTTTCAATTTTATATATATAAAATTATCAACTCAGTGTATCAAATTTCACTCGATAACATCCTAGAAAACATTCCCAATTATAGTGACTAACATACAGGAGAGAGAGAGAGGGAAAAAATATATATATATATATATATATATATATATATATATATGTTTGTATGTTATATATAATTATTTATTAATTATATAAATAAATAAAAATGAAAAATAATAAACTAAGTCAAAAACATTAGAAAAATCAAAAAATCGGAAAATAAGATGCATTAACATTAATGTTTTGAATTTTATTTTCGCAAAAAAATGTAACTTTTGTCAGTATTGAAACTACGTTTTGTGCGCCCTTATAATGGTGTATAGTGGCATTCTCGATTATCCAGTTTTCCTATGAATTCTTGTTTAGTAGGAATTTTCATCTATGATTCATATTCATATTCAGTTCTGCATGTTTGGGAAGTTATATTCTGAATTGCTTGTCCAGTCTTCAGCTTAGACTCACTGGACGGGTTTGGGAGTATTTCCGTGAACGTTCGTACTGCCTCCCTGGTAGAATTTCGACTTGTTCATTCCGGTGCTTCTAGATTAAGTTGTTGAGGTTGATCGTGTATACACGTGGTAGAAGAGGAATGATTCATGCCGCATGGTAATACAATTTTCTTAATGTATCCTTTTTTCATTTTTTCATTTTTTGATGCCTGTAGTCTGAGTTTAAGCATTTATAGTAATGTACTATTGCTTAATCTGAAACAGGCATTTGTTTGGGTTAATTAGAATTAAATACTCAGACCTGAAGAGGAATTTAATTCTGATTAATCATCGAATTTGGGAAGGATCTGTTCTTTTCTCTTATCGGCATTATGGCCGTGAATTTGCTTCTATGGTGATGTTAATATTACTTGAATTGTATTTTTATTTTTTATTTTTACATAATTCTTATTATTACATTTCATATATATATATATATATATATATATATATATATATATATATATATATATATATATACATATATATATATATATAAATATATATACATATATATATATATATAGATATATATTTATATATATATATATATATATATATATATATATTTATATATATATAGATATATATTTATATATATATTTACTTATATATATATATATATATATATATATAACTAACAAGCTATTCTAACAAGCATACAAAATAAAAATATAAATCAGCAAATCTTCAAGCAAATGGAAAAAAATACAAATTTCGGATCATCAAGTCAAAGAAATGTATCAAACAACAATGTTATGGATTCGATAAAAGAAAAACAGATGAAATCCAAGCACAAACGTTATACACGTGGAAAAGGTCTAGGCCTAAATCAGGATTTGTTCACTTCTTCGAAACTCTTTTTCAAGTCCAAGTATCTTGTAGAAGCAAACACAAAAATTTATGTTTCTGAAGAAATATATATATATATATATATATATATATATATATATATATATATACATATATATATATTTGTATTGCAGTTAAAAGAAAAGGAAAAATTTGCCACATGCAAAATGCAAAGTTAAATAGATTCTCAAAACAAAATAGAAATCACACCTAACTCATCTCCTATCCTGCAAAGCGAGGGTGTATTTATCAGCAAAACTACTTTTCTTGAACCCCTCCACTCCTCTCATTTCTAGTCTTATCTGCGGAAACCCGGATTTTCGCCCAATCTCGCATGCAGACATAAATATCTTTAAGAGCCCGTTTGAAACCTATTTGCTGGTTTCAACTTTCACCGGCTCTGAATCTCGATCAAGATTCCGAACTTCGTGTTCACCAAACCTGGTTAAACTTTAAGCTCCTGAACGCATTAGTTGCAGGCTGGAACTTCTTTTTTCTTCTTCTTTCTTCTTTATTGTGAGCGATGTTTCCCTTCTTTCGTAACTGTCAAAATATACATATAAACGGGTACATATTTACTGATATTTATATATGTTATGTGCATATATTTGTGTCTTTGTATATGCAAAATATTACTATCATATATGCAAATATACTCGTTATACCGCCAGTTGCAGATTTTACGCTATCCCAAATAGGTTAAAGCGAATACCATTTTCTTTTATATTAACATCTTTCTTCACTGTAAAATAGCTCACAAAATGGGAACTGAGTACCTAGAGCAGAGACTAATATCCATGTGTCGGTTGTTCTGAACTGTTTGGTGCTCTTCAATTGATGATTGTACTGATAAAAATAAATTGCAATGTGCCATAGTTTTACAAACTTCTGAAACCAATCATACCACAAAGCCGGTTAGTCATACTACAAAGCCGGCCATTTCTTTTACTGTCTGAGGCTATCCCGGGATGATCTTATATCTGAACCGCTGTTGACTTTGGATTTTCTTGGAATTCATAGGCTCATGGACTTGGGTCTAGCTCAGGAATAGACCAAGCTGAATTACCAATAACACAAAGCCGGCCAATTATATCGAGAAGCCTGCAATAAATTTAAAGATTTTATTCAGACCGTCTACAAGGTTGCAATGGACAATTTTATTGTCATAAAGCCCACGTATAAGAGGAGCGGTTATTAGCTGTGTGTGCCCCCCTTCAGACGGATTCCTTTACATGAAATGATTTTTGTAGTCTTTATAATAAAACTGATTTTATCGATAATTTCTTCATGCAATATTCTAGGGGTAAGGATGAGTTCTTAATTATTGTATTACGCATCTACAGAAGAGATGCCAAAGTGTACTACAAGGGTGTTCAGTTTACCCCCTCTGCCACCACCACCCAGAAAATAAATCACATTGACTAGCTGATCGATGTAAAAAAGGCTTGAATATGATTGATATTATAGTAATGAAGCCGATTTATAGGTAAAGTGTGAATGTAAAAGGTTTAAAACCGGTATTTTATAAATATCAAAATTTTAAATGCAACGATAATGAAAAATCTTGAATATTAAATTATTCGTGTTCTAATCATGTTAATTACTAATTGTCTAACTAGTTTTTATTTTATTTTTTTATTTATTTATTGTGTGCATACATGAATTTTCACAGTAATACGGTCATTTGTTCTTGAATTGTATACACCATGTGAAATCACGAGAGGTTGGTGGTAGGGGAAAGAGGGTACGGTCCCTGTGGATGCCTCCCCCACTGGGTTCCGGTCTAAATTGGGTGGCACTTCCCGGCCGTCCATACAGTTACCTTACACCTTTCTGGTAGGTCGGACGGTCTGGGTCTCAACAACAACAACAACAACCATGTGAAATCAATACTTACAGTAATACAACATACAGCGTTTCTAACAAAGTCCTCAAACACATTCATTGTAAGGAAATATCGATTATTAAACACGTTAGATTTATCTATAGTAAAGTGACCATGACCCGTGATCGATCTCATAAAAATGATTGCAGAGCTCCTAGCAGAAAATTTAATATGTTAGGATAACGAACTATGTAACAGAGATAGACGAAAAATGTTAATTACAAGGTTTTAGAGTATTGTTTAATAGCAGAAATCGCCACCGGGAACGAACAAAATGCATACACAAATATCTGTCAAAAAGTAATATATATATATATATATATATATAAAAGTTGTGTCATCTGAGACTGTAATACGGTGGCACCTGGAATACTTATACGCGGGAATATACTTTTTTGAATTCAAACGTGCATGGTTGCTGACGGAGGGCGTTTTAAGCAGGCCTTGCAGTTGTACCTTAGGTACACCTGTAAGGTTAATATTCCCATTAGTATTCCTGTTAGTATCTGCCCTAGTAACAATCCAATATTGGTGCAATATTGTTTTTTTATTGCTTCCAATATTGGACCAACATTATTTTTTATTGGTTCCAATATTGGACCAATATTATTTGTTTATTGGTTCCAATATTGGACCAATATTGTTTTTTATTGGTTCCAATATTGGACCAATATTGTTTTTTTGTTGGTTCCAATATTGGACCAATATTCTTTTTTTATTGGTTCCAATATTGGGCCAATATTGTTTTTATTGGTTTCAATATTGGCCCAATATTTTTATTGGTTCCAATATGGGACCAATATTGTTTTTTTATTTGTTTCAATATTGGACCAATATTGTTTTTTATTGGTTCCAATATTGGACCAATATTTTTTTTATTGGTTCCAATATTGGACCAATATTGTTTTTTTATTGGTTCCAATATTGGATCAATATGAAAAAGTGGACATTTTGACGGAATTGTCCCAATATTGGCTTAAAATATTGGGACAATAATACGCCAATATTTCTAATGCAACGCCAAAATTGGCGTAATATTGTAATGAAAATATTAACCAATATTGGAGATCAATGTAACCCAAATATTTGCCCAATAATGGGAATACATTGGAAATATTTCCAATGTAATACCAAGATATACAATATTTGTTCAATAATGGACCAATATTACATGCTACTAGGGTGTGCATGCAAGTGTTGTTTATTTTAGCATTCCTGAAAAGGATAGCCATTCGCCAAAAATCATGTGTCAAATAAATGCTTCATATAAAAATTTTATAGTCGTTTTTTACTAATTAGACATTGTTCTACAACTTTGAAATTGACTTTTTCGTCTATCTCACTTTGTTGACGAGTTCATGACCCTATTTTCTAATTCTCCACAAGGGGCGCTGCAATCACGTTATTATAATTAGACTTCTGCTTTACTCTGCATAAAACTAATGTGTACACTCGTGGACCTATCCTTACAGAGACATTGAGGTGCTTTATTAGGAACCTTGTATAAAATACAATTTTTTGATTAAACAATAACATGTAAAACATAAAAAAAAATTAAACTTCTCGTTTAAAGTAATGTATAATTTATTAATTAAATAATAACATGTGAAATATAAAAAAAAAAATTAAACTTCTTCGTTAAAGCTTAAAATATTTATTTATATAAAAAAATCTGATTGTGGGCAGCACATGGCTTTCCCTGCAGACTTATATACACGCTATTTTATTTTAATTAAATTCAATTCACTTTTAATTCAATTTTCGTTCTCATTTGGTAACTGGACTCATTTTCAAAGATGGCGTAGAGAAAAAACGAAATAACTAAAATATCTCGAGAAAGGCTAGTCCTAGTGTAATGGGGTTGGTCTTATTCTGTGCTTCGTTAAAAATTACATATAAAACAAGCATTTAATGGATATATTTCAGCATACGTAGTTTTTTAATTTAGATTTTGATGATTTTTGCTAACAATTTGGCAAAAAAAGGCAGGTTGTTCTTTTCCGAATAATACCAAAATCTAATCAGCACCAGAGTATCCTATAAGTAACTTATCTACCAAATTTTATGAAATTTGGTCAATTAGTATTTTAGCTAGAGTGGATACGTGAAATTTTTACGGACCATTCGACAAAAAAGGCGGGTTCTGTTTTTACGAATCCTACGAAAAACTGTTCAACACTAGGGACTCACTCAAGTTTTATAGTTAGAGTGGATACATACATTGTACAGACACACAGACAGACACACACACAGACATCACGTTAAAAATAGTTTTTTTGTATTCTAGGGGTCTCCAAACGTGTAGATCCGTCGAAAACTCGAGTCGCGATTTTCGGCATGATTCCAATACTTTCCCTATACATTACCATATATTGCAGGGAAAGTAAAAAGGAAAATGTAATTAAAAATTTAAATGAATGGCCTTGTAGTTCAGTAATAACGCTTAAATTTACTGCTTCCATACATAATGGTTCATAATATTTCAGAAAATGTAATTATGTCCTTCCATATTCCATATGGGATATCAAAAACATAGCAAACATAAAACTAACTGTTTTTCAACTCATAACCGTTACCACGTGAATATTTTCTTCTTTGGCAATTCACAGTACAACACATATCGCAAACACATAAATATTACGAACCTTCCTTCTTTCCTACACTCATAAACATAACATGTAACATGTACGCTGAAGCCACACAGTCCGCAGACTTATCAATTTAGACACCATTAAGGCGGGAGGAATAACTTTGTGGAAGTTTCTGCTCTTGCCAGTTTTACAACAGATAAAACTTAAAGAAGGCATGTGTAAAGTTATCCTAATGACTTGCTGCACCCCACGGAGATTTTTTTCCTTTCGAAATTTGAGTAAAAAAATATATTTTTTATATGAATATGGCAACAAGACTAAAAAATCTCTGAGTAGGGATTTTACCTCTTTATTACGGCCACTCCTACTTGATGACTTAATTCGCACACCGAGAATCAATATTCAAATGAGCAAGCACCCCCCACATCCCACATCCAGGGAAAAAAACTAAAGGTAAAAAATCCCCACGATGGTGGGGACACATTTTTTTCCCTGGATTTCTTTTGTTTTTTCCCCTATGTTTTTCCATTAACATCATATTCTTTCCCGGTTAAATTATGATATGGTATGCAAAACTAAAAAAATACATTTTTTTCTGTGCAAAGACAAAAAATCGTGTGGGTGTGGGGATGAAAAAAATTGTCACAATTGCTTCGAACTCCCCCCAAAAGTGGTGATTAGTATTACAGGACGCCCATTTAAAAGTTTTTTACCCAGAGTTTTTTTAACGCCTCCTCAATCGGTATATGTGGGGGGATTTCTAGGAAAAAAAGGGAAGCAATATGTTTAAAAATTTTCTAAATGGCTTTTAAGGTGTACACAACAGGTTTCAAGTAACCCTGCAAATTAATTGGGAAGTTTAAATGTATTTTCTAGAATGCTTTTAGTTGAAATTTTTAACGCTGGATATAAAAAAAGGAAGATAGAATAATTTTTGCTTGTTCGAGTTATAATTTAATAAAATTATATAATGTCCTTATATTTCTTAGTGCATCTTTATAAATTTCCTTGCGCATTTTTTCTCAATATTAAAAAAATGTCCCTGCTAAATTACGAGCAAATTTCAAAACATTCAGTTCTAAAACTTTACATATATACTAACATAAACACATAGATGGAAAAACGGGATTTCATTTTGGTCTTAGTTGATTAAATATTAATTAATAACATTTTGAATCGCCAGTATGAACATGGATTTATTTAATCGATCTAGTCAATTTCTCACTTCTCTGTGAAATATGTTGGCAAAACCGTCATAAAACTGGCCAAGAACGAGGCCTTATTGTTGATTCTTATAAACAGAGCATTTAACAAATATTGTTGTCATGAGCAATTACGATTAAAATGTAGCTAACGGTTATATATCAGTACTGATTTTTATGAAAAAAATAACACAAAATAATTGCGAAAACTAATCTTTCAAAATCACGATTGTTATAATTTTTAACATGCCAACTGTCTGTATAAATGAAATCATATAATTTCAATCAAATAATATAATTTGATTGTGTGATCATTATATTTGTTTACAAGTTAAACCGCTAACGTTGTTCAATCAGTTAAATATCGAATTAAACAATTGATTAATTATTAATATCACTCAATCAAGATCCCTTACATTAGTATAAACTTTTACTTAAAGGAAACATTCTTATCGCACTCGAAATAAAAATCGAAAACGAAGGTCATCAGATTTATGGTTGGGGGGGGGGGGGCGTGTAAGCTCACGAAGTGACGAACAGGAGCGCTCACCCTCTAAGCTGTTGGTGTCGAAAGCCCAGACCATCCGACTCATCCTAAGACATAGAGCAATTGAATGGATGGCTGGTGTTGTTGAAACCCAGACCGTCCGACCTACCAGAAAGGTGTAAGGTAACTGTTTGGACGGTCGGGGATGGCTGGTGTAAAAAAATTTGCAAAACAAGATCCGGATGTGGGTAAGCGTCATCGAACAAGGGACTGAGCCCCAACGGGCATATTATATGTATTGTTCATATATTATTAAATGTATTGTTCATCACATTTGACTAATAAACATGTTCCTTATGGAATGGAAACTATTTCATCCTATTACTATGTACTACGATATAAATATATATATATAATAGTTTGAAATTCCAATGAAAGAATAGAGAGAAGTTTCAGCTCAAAAAACCCCAAAATTAAAAGATGCCTTACAAATAAAAGTAGCAAACAGAGAATCATCAATCAAGTGTAAAATAAAATGCAAACCTCTAGTCATCAAGCTGAAGATAAACGAAAAATATCAATGGAAAGGAATCGAAAATATAAAATCAAATACAATCCAAGCATGAAAGCTTTACAAGTGAACAAGCCCTAGGCCTAATAATGAATTGTTCATTTCGATAAAACTCTTTATATCAAGTCCAAGTATTTTATAAAAATGAACACAAAATGCATGTTTTTGATATCAGTGATAGATTATATCTATAAACACTAATAACTTGGACAACATGTATAAAGATGGAAAAATAATATGAAACAAGAATACCTAAAAAAACACTGCATATATCTGATCCATTGGAGTCTTGAATAAAGAGACCAATGTTGCCAATTCACAAAAAATAAAAAGTTGAGAACTGCTGTTGCCAATCGTGAGAAAGAAATAGCAGTAATGCGAAAAGACGATAAAAGATGATATTCAACAGTAAGAACATGTAAAAATACATGGTAATGCTTATTCAAGAGAAAATGGATGTCTGGCTAATATTAGATACTAAGGAGAAAATTTAAGTATAATCAACCATTCCAAACTTTTTAACTATACCATGTGCTAAATAGGCTGGATATTTATATAACTTGCTAGTAATTTTTAGCTTATTAATATGCATGGAATGAAATTTTTTATTAGATAATCCATAAATTCTAAAAAGCTGATTAAGTATAATATGTCTAAACAATTGAATCGAGTTACAAGAATTAAAAGGATATATTGTATTAATCTTAAAGTTAAAACAGTCTTTTTTGTCATATAAATTAGTAACTATCCTATTAGTAGGTTCAATAATAAGATTTAAGTCCAAAAAATTAATGTTATTACTAATAGTGGCTTCATTAGGAATTAGTTCCAAATTTTCCGGATAGAAATCTATATCTATGACACAGTTGTCTGTAAAGACCAAACAAATCAGATCATCAACATATCAGTAAATTTTATAATCTGTTGAAGTAAAAGATTTTTCATAATGATAAAGGTATAAATTAGTTAATATACTGCTACTACAGCCACCTTGTGGAACCCCTGAGACTTGTAAGTATAATTTATTACCTTGAAATGTATAATTATGAACAAAGTGAAAAAGTTTAGAAAATTTGGTAAATATAGTATGAGTAGTATGATAAGTAATATAAGCATTATACAGAGTTAAAATTACTACATAAAGATCAGAGATCTTAATATTATTAAAAATATCTTTAAAATTAAAAGTTTGAAATCCAATTAGTTTACCAAGTGATGTTAATTTTTATTCTTTAATTCTTTACTATTATTTAGAATAAGGTAGTTATTGCTAGAAAAACGTAAACTATCATTTATTAGATTTAAATAATTTAGAAGTAATTTACTCGCAGCAGTAGAGTAAGTATTATGACCACTAGCTACTGTTCTAAATGTAATTGGATTTTTATGAAATTTAGGTATTAGCACTATATATGTAAATTTAAGAAATTTATAATTAATTTTTAAATCAATATACATATTGATAATTTTCAATTTGATACTATTAATGGAGTGTGATCAAGTTTAAATAGACTATTGTTATTTAAATAATCCAACAGAAATTGTATACAAAATTTTTTACAGATAATAGCATAATTATTAGAGGGCTTTATCAACATGAGTAATAACAAAAGATCTTTGTAAATCATTAATGAAATGCTTTAAATTATCAATATCATATATAGATCTAGACAATTTAATACTACAAATAGTATTTTTAATAAATTTTAATAAAGTGAATTTCCACATATTAAAAGCCTCTAAAGGCAGAGAGTATTTAGAAGCTAATTTATAAATATATTTTTCAAGGTCAAGATTGATTGACTTTAAAACTTTAAAAGAGTTATTACAGTAAGGTAACCAAAATTTTTTGTACCAAATGGTTCTTAACGTTTTATCTTTAACTATTGCTAAGTCTCCTGTAACGATATGGCCAAAGTGTGGATTTATATAGTCAGCATATTCGTCTACCTTGTAAATACAACCATAATCTACATTTGACATGGAATCTTTATCTATAGAGAGAGATTGTTAAATTGTAATTAAAAATAGTTCTACCAATCGGCTTGTTGTATTTAAAAGTCTTAGTAACATTCAAATCCTCAATAGGCAATAAGTGTTTGAATTTGTTAAAAATAGACCCCAAATTTATAGAATTATAAATTGGATGTTTAAAAGATATCACACAATAAAAATTAGTAGAGGTATTATTATTATGAAATTGTAGTTTTATTTTTAAATACTTTGATCTAGTAATGAGCAAATCATAGAAAATACGATTAAAATGCTCATTACTTAGATTTAATTTTAGGAAAATGGCATAAACATTATTTAAATATTTTTCTTAACCGCAAATACCCAATATTTTATTAATTTCCATTGATAAGTGCTGTTAAATTGATGATGTAAACTTTTAATCTCAGCTTTATATTCATGAAGTATGGATCTTCCTTTGCCTCGTTTAAATCTTTTGAGATTATCTCAGTTTATATTATTTAAATGAGATTTTAAAAATAGCTGATTAAAAATATAATATTGATTATCTACAAAGTTATTTTTTACAATATTACCATTTAGATATAATTGATTTAATTCATATGGAAAAAGAGTACAATTTGATTTAATGTAAAAGTTTTCGAAATATATTCTATCAGCTGTATTAGTTTTTATATCCAAGATATGTATAGTAATATTTTCAAAACCATGTTTAGCAAAATGTTTATATCCTATTTTATTAAATGTAGGAAGAAAATTATTATTGAGGATATATTCTTTGACGTGATCTCTATGAACATTCATTCGTAAATGAATGGGATTGCTAGTTTGCCCCACATAAGATATATTACAAATGTTACACGAAAGTCGATAAATGCAATTAAAAATTTTACAGAAAGGCAAATGGCTATTTTGGTTCGTGATTTGAGTATTAGAAGCAGAAGGGAAGTTTTGCAAATATATATATAGATAGATAGATAGATAGATAGATATACACCAAGAAAGGGGAGGGAAAATTATTTCTTAGCATTGAATGTTATGTTTAGCCTCACTTTATGAAAATAATCAAGTACGAAAATTAGTGCTTCATTGTAGTTTCTAATTTTTCTGTGTATTTTGTTCAAAACTTTCTATAAAGCAACCCTAAATAATGCGTATGCTATTATATATTCGTTTTGTGTTTTGCACGCAGAGTCATTTTTATTCTAAAAGAACCTTAAAGTCATCCTCCATTGCACAGTCGTAGAATATTCTTGACACTAATGCACCCGATTAACAAATGTCTTCCTGCTGTACGAGGAATCCCAATAATGTCCCCACGTTGTTAGGAATCGTGATGGGAGAAGTCGGATTCTAAAACTGTTAATCCCTTAATATTTGTATCAGAATATTTCACGTAGCGTCTGTCTTTTACAATCACTACCTCAGTAAGCACTTACTAGACAGGATCATATATCACACGGCTAACTGTGCATGGAAACTTCTGTCATCAATAGTACTTCCTGTTGACTAGTTATATTTAGTGAAAAATAATATTCTGTATATACAGTAAAACCCAGTTATAACAAGCCTATATTTAACGAAATTTTGGATTTTACCGAAAATTATGAATTTTTCATTGGTACAACTATAATTGAGGTTTCACTTTGTTCGTTTTTAAACGAGCAACTATGATACATGAACCATTAACCTGAAATGAAATTTCTTGTGGGTATGTAAATCAGCTTATAGGTTATTTGTGGGTTAGCAAATAGTATATAAATTAGTGTCCAACAGTATTGTTCCATGATACTTTTTTTTATCGCCATTTGAAGGTATAATGACGCGCTTTGAAGGTTACCTGCCAATTTAAGAATAATTTCAAGTTTGGTTTGGTCATTATATGCCAAAATAGGATAGGAAATAAGTACCGAAACATATTTCCACAAAAATTGAAATTGAACAAAAATTCCAAAAATACTGATTCTGTTTATAGTCATAATTTACAGTTGGGATTTACTATTACATATATTATAATTAAGTGCCCAATCAAATAATTAATATATAAACAAAAATATTAAATAATCTTTTACTTTTTAATAATGTTGTATTAGCTTTTATTACCAAGATTGCTATTTTATTAATTTAAATAATTGTTTTTCAATTGAATTAACATATAATGCAAACTCTTATCTATATATCCTTTGCAATTTTATTAAATGCTGATGAATCATCTAGGTTAGAATTTTATTTTTCATTTTTGCTCTTGATACTTGAATTCCACACATATAACTTGTATATAATTATATATACTTCTTGACAGCGAATTCTTTGATTCTTTCCGTGAAACAAAGCAATTATTTCCACTATCTTTAATTCCATCAATGCACTAGCAAGCGCAATTGCTTTATTGATCTCATATACCCAATCAAATTACAAATCCCGCCAATATCAACAAAAATACCCACAAACTCCTCCTCCAGTTATGTCGACCAACTTTCCCAAACTTTGGAGTCAGAATGGTAGAAATTGCTACAGCTCTCTTATCCTCAAAAAATAAATCAAACCAGCTAACAACCCGATTCCTGATAAAACCATTAACCATCAATCGAGCTCCATGATTTATCGCTTTTAGGGGGGGGGGGGGCAAAACCAATACATGATTTCCTCACTACCAAAACACAAAGTTTGGCAAGATTTTCAATTCCTTGCCCCATTACAGCTTCATTTGCAAAACCCACCTAGATAGAATCCTGGTGTTTGGATGAAATGAATGATGATACAGAGAGAAAGAGAGAGAGAGAGAGAGAGTTCTCAAAGAAAGCAAAACGCGGGCCTCTCTTAATTGATGCAGAGATTGTTATTTTGGGTGGTGCGGGCAAGGTCTGGGAAGAAAAGCCTCCCCCACCTGCTCCAGATCACGTGGTTTACCTGTGTTTTTAGCCCGTAAAACGCTAATTGAAAATTGAACACCACTGCTTGCCGAATTAATTAGATGGGGGCCGCAAAGGAGTTGCAAAAGCGCTTTGCACCCCTGAAGATGACGATTCTGATCCATATATGCGCTTAAATAATTCGCGACTATTTTTGTGTCTGGTGAAGTTGCGATCATGACTCGGGTTATGAAAGTTTAAAAATGTGTTCAAATTTATGAAGCAAGAATAGTGTGAAAATAACTTTCTTGCCAGTTTTAGGTGAGTGGTTCTTAAACTTTTTGGCCTCACGACCCGCTTTCACAGTTAAAAATTACAACACATCGCACACACAGACACATCGCACCGATTGATTTTAACCGTCTCCCCCCCCAAAAAAAAGAAAGTCTTCATTTTCTGTATAACAGTACTAACAAATATATCATTAATAACAAATATAATAATAATATATAGCAGTACTAAGAATTATAATATTTAATTTAAATTAAATACTCATAATATTGATTATTAGCAGATTTATTTTTAGTATGAAATACATATTTTAAAATGAAAATTAAGAACCTACTTTTAGTACATCTTTGGACAAAATATAACAAAATAAAAGTCACAATAAACTGTGATTCCAAAATTTACAAAAGTAGCAACTACCAAAGTATATCCTAATTCGAAATTTCCATGACTCCAACATTTTTTTCGCAACCCTCAGCTTAAGAATGGCTGTTCTAAGAGACTTAATACAAATGTATAAATGACGGTAAATATTATATAAAAAATTACCACATTATGTAATAAAGCTAATTTCTGGGAATGTGAGAAACGCTGAGGGAATATAACACTGACGTTGAAGGAATGTAAGAAACATCTAAAGATACTCAATTTTTAAATTTTATATTTAGATACATTATGTGAAAGCTAGTAGAACTAGATATAAATTTTAGTAATAAGAACTCGAATTAACGAATTCTAAGATTTCTATAGCACAATTTCTCATGGAAAACAATGCTAATTCCCAAAACAATGAGAATAATATACAGCACATATGGATGATTGATCATTTAATTTACGCTAGGGAATTTATTGGTATCAAAATAGTTTATATTAAAACAGATAAGCCAAATTTGCTCAGCAGAGACAACTGTTGTCAACTTGAAAATCGAAACTTTTAAAGAACTTGTACAAAATGTTTTAATGTAACAACTTGAGTACGAATTCTGCATATTTACTATCCAAAATACGGTGAAACTCTCTTTAGAAAATACATACATTATTTTCAAAGAAAGGTAGCATTAACTAAGAACACTTGTTTTGGATTTTTATGAAAGAGCTTTTTATGAGTATTGGTATGATTGATAATTTAATCGTTTAGTAATTAATATAATTGATAATGATTAATCAATTTTATATTACATTTTAATTTATAAAATATTAATTTATCTAAATTTACAAATTATTAATTAATTGTTATTTATAAATTATTTATACATTTAAAATTACTGTTAATAATGAATTACCAAGGTAAATTCACGATTATTGATATTTAACTATTAAAAAGTATTTAACTATAAAAATTATATTTTATACAACATTGAAAATTTCTTAGGTACACATGAATAGAATGTGTTTTGAATTTGTTTAAAATAGCCTTTTATTAATGCTGCTATGATTTATATATTTGATTTATAATTTTATGTTAAATTCCAATTTTTAAAATATTCATTAATTTATTAAATACTATTATTTATGAATCACCTAGACAAATTAATGATTATTAATAATTAACGATCTATGTGTAAATTTTTCACTAGGAATGCAAAATAAAATATATATATATTTTTTATAGCTCTTGGTGTTATAGTAAATTTCAATTTATAAAATATTAATTAATTTTTACATATAAATTTTTATAATTAATTTCAATTTATATGTTATAAATTAATTTATAAATTACTATTAATAAGGAATTACCAAGGCAAATTAACGATTATTGATATTTAACAAATTAAAAAAAAAATTACACTACTGCGAAATATTTTGCAGACACATTATACGTAGAGATTTTAATTAATTTTGCTAGGATATATTTGATGGATAATTTTATATTAAATTTCAATATAAAAAATATTTATTAATTTATTAAATATTTTATTTATGAATCACACACACACACACACATATATATATATATATATATATATTGCACGCCTCGGTATTATAAATAAATTTCAACATATAAAATATGTAAAATATGAATTAGTTTCAATCTAAGTAATATACATTTGTTTCAAGTTATAAATGATTAATTTATTAATTGGTAATATTTATGAATCCCCATGAGTAGGTAACTATTTATAAAAATTAGTTTAAAAAATTAAACTATTTTTTAAGAAAGTTTTTCTCAAATTTAAAGAGGTGCAAAAAATTAAAAAAAATATTACTTAAATAATTTTTAAAAATATTTTGCATCCCTGTGAAAATATATTTGGCACGCCACCCCTTAATGCTATTTTACTCTCCGTAACGCTCGGTAATATGCTTCATCTCTGTGAAAAAAGTATTGGGTTATAAAGCTCTATTCGCTATTATAACCAAGGTTTGTTAATTTGTGAACAACCCCTTCCTGTGTCAAAACGCAAGCGTGCCAGTATACTTACCGGTGAAACGATTAAACGTATTGGCATTCACTTTTCTTAAAGAAACCGTTAGACTTCTTGGCAATAAATGGCGTTCTTTCACACCCCACATTTATGCATAATTGCATGTTTCTCCCCCGGCACACATTTTTAAGGCAAACCCGGAACACATCTTCATTTATAACATACCCTTACGTCAGTCAACTTTCTCTCCCGACTGATAAAAATCCAGCTTTCTCACGACAATTGGTAAAAATGTTGCTTTCCGTTTTAAAGAGCTTATAAAATTTATCAATTAAGTTCGCCCTCCCTCTGGCCTTCGTAGTTGTTTTTTTACATAGCGAACGAATTATCTAGGTTTGCTTTATGAAATTTTGTTAACTGCACTACTACTCATACGCAGGATTGCATTAATTTAAGCGTCTCTATTATCCGGAGAAGAGGAATTCATGGAACGTTTTTTTTTATTCTATTCTGTTCCGGTTTTGTTTCTTGATTAATGCTGCAGTGTGAGGAGTGAAACTTTGTTTTAAAAGCGTCAAAACGCCGGTGATGTTCATTTCAAACTCGTAAAGTTCTTTCAGGTGCAGGAGGTGGCCGGAACATCAAGAATTAGACTGAAAAAGAGTTATTTATAGATGAAAAGTGAATACGTTTGGGCGGATTTTTAAATTAAGATTATGAAATTTCGCAGCGATGTGGTGTTTTATGATGGAAAATGTATAGCTTGGAAATAAGTATGGGGTAATTTTTGAGGTATAAAATGCATGATCTGTTGCTTTGAATTAATTTAATATGATTTGCGAATATTTTGTATTGAGTATATTCACAAATAATGAAGTTGATGAATAGTTACATAAAACCAAGTTTTTGCATACAACTACAGTGCTTAGCGTTTGAGTAGGCTTTAAAGCGGATTATAAAATTTGGCTGCCGTTGTGCTTTTTGGTGGAATATGTATAGCTTACAAATTTTTACGGGGTATTTTTCAAGTTATGAAATGGATGATCTGTTATTGCTTTAAATGAATTTAGTATAATTTGCGAATATTTTCTATTGAGTAATCATAAATAATGAAGTTGATGAATAGTTGCATAAAACCACGTTTTTGTACACAATTACAGTGCTTAGCATTTGAGTAGGTTTTAGAGCGGATTATGGAAATGTCTGTGTGTGTGTGTGTGGAATATGTATAGCTTATAAATTTTTACGCGTACTTTTCAAATTATAAAATAGATGATAATAATTTTTTCCCTTTGACTGAATTTAAGTTTCCCTTACTGCTAAGTGCAAAGCAGAGAAAACCGCTTTACAGGAAATTGTAATTAATTGCTTAACTCGCTTTTAATTTATTCTTGAAACCTAATGCTAACAGTTGTACATTCTTTTCAGCAAAAATGTTAACATAATGTTAAAATATGAAGGAAAATCTCATACTGTGCACCACACAATTGCATATAACATTTTTTTTCTAGGAGGTCATCGCACTTCCTAAAGACGGAAAAGAATTTTACACTCCATTTCTAAGAATCTACAGCAGATTTCACACACTCCAGAATGAGGTCATCTACAAGTCGCAGATGACCGCAAAGAAACGAATAATCGAACTGAATAAATTTAAGGGAAAGAATAAGTTTTTTTTTCATCAAAATGTCGCCCATTCACACTGCAAACGCGCGTTATATTGGCGCTTCTGATCAATCTTTCGAATTTCAATGGTTGCGACTACCAGTGTTCGGAAGGGGGTGGCGGGCAACCCCCAAAACAATAGAAGGGGGCGAACCTAATTCGTCATCATCGATCACATGACTGTCGTACGACCCACCTTGAGCAAGGCGTGACGCTGGTGACGAGCGATGGAGACACACGCCATTATCGAAGATCGCAAAGAGTTCCGTTCACAGGGGTGGAAAAGAACTTTTTATTCCGTATTCTCACTGTGAATACACTACAAATCTGCAAAAATACTGACCCACAACTGTTCCTGATGACGTATTAAAAAGGGAAGAAAGGCATTGAATGTAGCCGGGGTCATCCACACACCGCTCTTATTTGTACGACTTTTCGGCCTCGTCAATGTCAAAAAAATCGGGAGAGGAGGAGTCAGATCATGATGGATGCGGCAGTCGTGAAATTTTCGACTCTTGATGTTCGTCGTGATTGTTTACCATCAACAACATCCGTTTTTTTGCAGGCAGGAAGTGAGCGTTCGATTATCAACATAGCGCATTTATTGGCGCACAGTCGCCCCCTCTTTTTTTTCATTTTTCTTGATTTGTGCGCAAATCGAGGACGGTTGACTGTTTGGAGACATCAGAATGTGACTGATTTCTTGAATGTTTTGGTTCAGGGAGACATGCTTTGATAGGATTGTCCCAGGAACTTATTTCCCTGTGAGTATCAACAATGCAAGCCTATGAGGTACATTGGGGCATTGTTATGTATGACCGATCGTTCTATACGTAATTTTCCAAGGTGTATTTTGTATGAAAACAAACCTTATGCAGACTGATGTCAACAGAAGTTGAAAAAATTATATATACTATTTATTAGCTTAACTAGAACTTTTGGTGTCAATATAAAATTTAACTCACAAACTTTTATTATGAAATTAAAAATATTTGTATATATATATATATATATTTTCAATGAGAATTTTGCACTTTTACAAAATAAACAAAAAATATAAAAGAGTAATAAATTTGGTATCAAGCTTAGTAATACCGTATCAAATGGACTTGAATTCTATACGGGTCTTGGACACTCACATTTTAGAAAAATATAATTATCGTGAATGGAGAACTAAATATATAATATATAATAATTTTTTTGAAATTATTAGATGCCATTCATTATCATAGAAGATGGAAAATATAGCAATAAACCTGGATTATTAACACAAGTCCAGTGCTTATCATTATGAAAGCAAACTATGGCTGCTGTTGTAACGTGTCTTTGCCTTTTTTATGTATGCAACGAAAGGTATTTTGTTTGAACTTCTTTTAATATTTTTCTATTTGTAATGAAGAACAATATTTAAATAACTGACTTCAAAAAACGATCAAAAGACGATAAATCAGAGACAATAACGATGTAAAATGCATTTAAAATAAAAAAATGTATAACAGTTAAAAGTAACGGAAAAGCCGGAAATTTTTAAGACGTTAAGAACAATGGACAATCTTTAATCTTCAATCCTCAGCGCCAATTTCAATTCCCAGATTTAAAATTGGCGCAGAATATATTTTCTGAATCTTATGCTATAAAACTCAAAATACATCTTATACATATTTAAAAAATAAAGCGATTTATACACTCTCGTTACTTCTATTTATACGGGAACAATTATTCCGATATCTTGTGCATCAATTTTTTTTTTCGGGTTTCTCAAACTACCTCTTGAAACATGCCCTGGCGGATTTCGCTGCTCTTTAAGTTCTCATAGAGGTCCTCCTCGTTCTCTTAATTTCTCTCCTTAATCCTTATAAGCCGTTAAAGTGAACTCACCACAGTTTCGTCTTTTAAAATATGGAGTTTGAAACTTAACACGCACTGCAGGGACAATGAAGCCATACAATTAAAAATGACAACTGAACCACAGATTAAAAAATAATGATAAAGCTATAGAAATATAATTGCAGATATAAAGCAAAAACTAAAGCAATGGTGTGTATAGTATTAGACCTAATTTTGACCTTTGATGCAACAATCGCAGAGCCAAAAAAAGATCCAGGATATCAAGGATTACAGAGGATACATATAGACCACTCTATTTTTGTAGGAAATTAATAGAATTATCTCAAGGTTAGTTAAGACAGTTATATTTTACTGACATTGGAATTACTATACATATCTTTAGGACAAAGTCGAGCGACCTCTTTCGGCAGTAAGGAGATCCCAAATCCACACCATATGTTGTTGTTGTTGAGACCCAGACCGTCCGACCTACCTGAAAGGTGTAAGATAACCGTTTGGATGGCCGGGAAGTGCCACCCAATTTAGACCGGAACCCAGTGGGGAAGGCATCCACAGGAACCGTACCCTCCTTCCCCTACCACCAACCTCTGGGAAGGACTTACGGACCCACATGTTTAACGTGATCGTACTCCGCATGAACACGGCGGCAGTTATGGCAGCGTGCAAATCCAGGGCGCAAACCACCGGGCTACCGCACCCGATATGTGCCAACAGCATTTGGTGTTCCCAGGTGGTCACCCACTCGAGTACTAACCGCGCCCGATGCTGCTTGACTTCGGTGATCTAACGAGAACCGGTGTTTTCAGCACGGTAGGGCCGTTGGCGCACACCATGTGTGAATTTGGGATTTAATTGTAAAGTTTCAGACGCATATTTTGCTACTTAAAAGGCAATAAACGAGAGTTGAGGATTGAATCTGGATTTCCTAAATGGCGTCTGACATGTTATTTATTTACTGCACCGTTCTGACCACGAAAGAAATTACTAAAATAATCTTACAGTTGTGTGAATTCAAAGATTTAAAGTGATATGACTAAAATTCCACAGCAAAGTAATAAGTAATGTTTACAGCACTTGCCACTGCTATTTATATTATTCAGCTCCAGAATGTACATATATCAATCTACTCCTGGAAACTACTGTTCGCATGTCTTACATCACAGTCTCTTCATTTCGAGTTCTCAGACCTCCCCTTGGAACACGCCTAGACGAACTTCGCTCCTCTTGAAGTTCATAGAGCGGTACTCGTCTGAGAGGTTAATTACCCAGCTCAATCCTTCAAAGCCGTGAAATTCAACAGCTCGCCACAGTCTTCTCTACTTTCAATTTCGGATTCTGGAGCGCTTGCAATTGCCAGCAACCATTACCATAATTCTGGGGGCCCCGCGCAACGAAAGGTCTCGAACTATCCATCAAGAGATCTCTTATCTACGATCGTGCCTGAGGAAGGGAACGCTTTAATTATACTGACAAATTAGTGCAGAGCAAGAGTCACGTGATTCGAAAACGTCCTCACTCCCCCCTACTTTTCCTCTGCGAAATGCAGTCGCCACCTGAATTTTAAAAACTTTTATATACTTTTCCCAAAAGTGGAAGTTCACAGGCATTGGGAATGTCGAATGTGATGTTCGGCATAACAGCCGGAACATTGATTACGGAATTTGAATTTTCTGGGAGGGAGAGAAAATATATGGCTGAAGAGGATTGCAGTTGAAGTTCTTTTAATTATTTAGAGATATTGGGAATATAAAGTTTCGGTATGCTGTACTGTGTATCCCCTCAAGAGTCCTATTGCTGATTTCCACCCATTGAAGCCACATCATTCTACACTTTTGAAATAACATACAGGTTAATCCTAATTTTTTTTCACAACTCAGGCTGTTCGGTTTTCCTGAGGGTTTGGAGCAACAAAATGGTCGACTAAGGTAAGACTGCAGCCCACAGGAGGCTAAGCAGTCAGACCTGCCAGTTGAAAGAGTATAATCATAATTAAAATATTCCTGCTAAGAGCCACATCATTTTCCACTTTCGAATGAACATACAAAATAATCATAGCATCCTTTATACAGTTCCATTCATTTATAAAAAAAAAAAAAAATGCAGCATAAAACGATTTTAATCATCACTACAATTGCATTCCTGAGTCTTTTAGGGAAATATGTAACTATATTAAGTCAGCTATCACTATATCTACCACTATATTTAAAGAATACTTTCCCAATATTTTCAAAACTGAAGGTTTTATGCCCGGTTACACGTATTCTTTATGCTCTTAAATTCTACGAGGGGGATGAATAATAAAAATAGACTAAGCACACCATCACAGTAGGGGTTAATGCTGCTTTTAAGCAATGACAGTAGCGTGACATGCGAGTGTTAGTAACGTCTTGACGGGCATTAGTGACAACGCAACTGTCGCATTTGCATGACAAAAAACAGAGGCCTGATGCATGATTATGGTTCTTTGGGTGGCAACGTTCCACAGCCTGCGAGAGTGCTGTATATCAGCTGGATAATCATGAATCTATGTTTTTAAATAGTCAAGGATCGGTAAAGACACTGGAAAGATATGGGACAGAAAAACGCAAAGTGGGATATACGGCATATAAACATGAGAACAAAGGAAATTTGTATTTCCATTCACGTTTTCGTAAACAGGACTAAAACGGGCTAGAAGAATTGAAATGTGGCTAAAAATATGTATGTAAAATCGTTGGATATTACATGATATAATAGTTACTATGCAGTAGTTAATACTCGGAAGTAGCCCGTAAAAGTATGACATAGTCAGTGACAAAGCGTAATAAAATAATTTGGAGTGACATAAAAACAGGTACCAAAATTAGCGATTGAAATGCTTCGTGCTGCATATTTTATCAAGGTTACAAATAAAATAAAACATAAAAACTGAAAATTAGAATGGGAATGAATGAATGACATCTTGCAATCTTGTTATTACAGTGAAACCCCGGTCTTGAGTTTCCCTGTATAACCGATTCCGAAACGTTATATGCGGGAAAACACAATGTACAAAAAACTCTTTTTTAACTAGTATACAAAAATCAAGGAGAGCATGTAAGCATATCAATTTATCACTCACCAAGCTTTACTTTTTCAATTTTTCAATTATTAAAATTTGAATTTATATTTCACATAGAAAATTTCCAAAAAATATCAAAACCCCTATAATTTAGCTATACTCCAAATCAAATTTGTCATTAAGTTTTAAAATTACTCTCTAAAATTTTCCGACAATAAACACTATAGGGCTATAAACACAACTGTTAGGTCAAACTCATTATATTAAAAAAACTTCAGAACGAGTTAGCAACTTATTCTTTCATATGCATGCAGATCCATATAATTTATGTATTAAGAAACAATGGCTCAAACACTGAGGTGCATTTTTTGAATGATCAGAGTAATGTAAGAATATGTGCTATTCACAACTTTGAAGTTCTCAACATGATGATGTTTAAATTTACAAAACATAATCTATGGTTTTCATTTGAGAAGAAACAAGACCTTCTTGTGTATCAGTACGCAGTGTGACAATATTTGTTCGGAGTCCCCAGTCAAAAGACTTCAACTCCCGGTATAATACTTTTGTTTGAACACATGACATCAATTGAGCAGTGAACCTCTTCCCTCATAACAAAGATCGTCACATGTGCGAGAGTGACGTTGTAGGCACGTGACACCTTGGTCACAATGTAACATCATATTTGTGACTTCTATGCAACGTTACGTATTAGTAACTTCATTGTGACTATATTCTGTGACGTTTCCATAATTTAATTAACACGTAACAATGTGACGACATTACAATGGAAATTACAATGTGACGTCACAAATTATCATGAAAATGACCAAAATGACTTCGTTGTGACCTCAATATGACATAGCCGAGACGCACTACGACGTCCTGTGACGTCCCAAAGTCACAGTGTAACGTAAATCTTACATCACCGTTAAAACAAATGCTGTTAGGGTTGAGTATCAAGAACACGTTTAATATTTTCATACACAATATAATAATTAAATACCGGTAGATATTCATGAAGATCCTATTTTTACGCTGGCACTTGTGCACGAAGCTGAATAATACATAAACTATATTACATTTAAACATTGAACTACAATCAGATTTACCACTGATATACGAGTAATAAAATACGATATCGTATTTTAATTCATAATTCATTAATTCGTAAGATTAGTTCATATATACACATGTATAACAGCCTATTATTTATTTAAATGGAATACATACATAATAAAATTAAAAGATAATATTTAAAATACACTTTAAAAGTAAGTTATTTTACTTGTATATATAGTACAATTAAATATATATCTTATGAGAATGATTCATCAATATGGCACATTTTCAAGAGTTGAATAACCTTCCCAAATTCCGCTAGAATCTCAAGGTTAAGAAAATATCTTCACCATCTTCGGCCCCTTTTTGCTTCCTATGAGACTTTTGCATTCTATTTTGGGATGTGCAAATTGATTTCCAAAGGTCGGTTTTTTTCACGGGCGTTCATATCATTCCCTTTTTCACAGAACCTTAAACAAACACGAATTTTCAAGTGAAAAATGGCAACTGTTGACTTGCCGTTACTTCTCCTTTTCTTCGGTTTCATCTCTGATGCACTGCGGGTGCATTTTTTATCGCAGGTACCTTGTCCCACCTGCCCTTTAGAGATGCGAGTAAAAAAATTGTATGACTGTCTTGCGTATTCCCCCCCCCCCTTCGTTCTTAATCTTTATAAAGCAGATGAATACACAGTGATATGTGGAAATGCGATGTTTAATATGGTTTTGTGTTTGTGACAGCGCGGGGAAAGGTAATACTTTGATTTGATATTTTTTTCATGCTAAATGTCCTTTTTGTGGGTTTCGGCTCAAACAAAGTACAGCTTGGATACCGATTTGAATAGCTGTAACTGAAATGTTTTGTGGATTAGGAACTTGTTCCCGCCAAGAAAAGAAATGTATTCTTTGGAATTGAGTACTGCTTTTGGCATACGAATGGTTATTTCCTTCAGGACCTGTCAATCATCTAACACCTTGTGGATAGGAATGATGATCGCCGTGAGCAGCCGGCATCGGTGGAACGTTTTCAAGCATATCACAGTTCATCTCACGAGAAAACGAAATGTCGTTATCAGCAATGGCAGCAAGAATAATTTCTATAAGCCGTGATTATGCAAATACCTGTAAAAAAAATCTGATGTGGGCAACACATGACTTTCCTTATATAATGCAATAAATTTACTACTTTTACAGCTAAAAAAACGTTATTTTATAGTAGATACTTATATTCTTTCCATGATATTGAATTTTCTTCAATTAGTCGTCGAGATTTTTATTAATTTGGCAACAATTAAAAATGTCGCCAAGTTGTCGACATTCCGCCAAAATCGTCG
The DNA here is from genome assembly GCA_951213105.1 of Amaurobius ferox. NCBI lineage: Eukaryota > Metazoa > Arthropoda > Arachnida > Araneae > Amaurobiidae > Amaurobius > Amaurobius ferox. The sequence goes on from OX578149.1 coordinate 103,037,048, forward strand.
CCAAAATTTCGCCAAGCGTTATGGACGGAGAAATAAGTTATTCTTATAGCAGATAAATGACTATTGGCGTTCAAATACAAAAGTATTACTCAACGTATCTTTTTTCATGAATGGAATGAGCTAGATCCACGAGAATGATATCACAAAGTTTATCGCATGGTATTACATATGTAAAGTGAACATGTTTCTCAATAGAAAATATTTTTATTTTTAATTATATATAACTTTTTGATAATTTTTTTGAAAAATGTGCAATATCTCGAGAACGGTTCAGGTTAGCGGTCTAAAATTTATGCCAATCGTTTTCTAATGAAAAATTACATAAGAAATGTCTATTTGCGTAATTTTATTAGCGGTTTTGATTTTTTGACGATTTTTTCAAAATTTCATTCGAAAATTTAGGAAGGTTCTGAACATTCGATTGCGTATTAAAGCAATAGGCTTCCAGTGTTTACGGATTGTGATTTTTGTATCAAATTTTGCTCGAATCGGTCCATTCGTTCGTCAGTTATCGTCTCCACAGACTCACTGACTCACACACACAGACACAGACACACACACACAGACAGACATCACTTCAAAAATGTTCGATTCGTGATCAGGGATGCTTGAAACGTGCTCTCCCGTCGAAAACTCGAATTCGAATTTTCGACCCCGTCACAATACTTTCCTTATACATTATGTATATAAGGAAAGTAAAAAATGCCAAACTCGGCAATAAGAAGGTGATGCATCAAACTCTTTGAAGAATGAACTTGTACTGCAAGTAATCAGTTACTTAATAATAACACCCGTTCTCCAGACCTTCTAATAGAACTCCCAGTGTTAAAGTAAGCACCTGCAGAACAATTTTGGTGCTTGATTTATGGTAAATAGCAATATTTTTACTGATATTACAGGTAATTTCTAATCAGCTTTGATGAATTCTAGCGAGAACAAAACTGGTCAACTGATTCTAGCGGTGGCTCTGACTGTATAATTTAAATATTAATATGTGCATATGAAAAATATCTAGTGGTGTGAATGCAATTAATTGTTGGAAGTGTTTAAATCACAAAGTATTCATAGCTAAACACATAACCTATTAAAAAAAGTATTTTCTGTCGTCACTATCTTTGCGATTTCATTGTATATAAAGATATACAGGGTGTCCCAAAAAGATTGAAACGCGCTTTAATTCTTTACCTGTTGGAGATAAGTTGGCAATGTAAATTGCAAAAATGTTGAAAGTAAAGTAGGAAATGAGACTACGTTAATGAAATAGTCCTCCCATTAATTTTCAAAAAATTACACTTTTTAAATTTTATACGACCCCCTTAGACAAATTTGGTCAATTAGAAAATTTTTATATTTAATGCAACAAGATCATTAAAATAACAGCATAACTGTATCTTTAAAATCAACTGAATTATGACAAGGAAAAAATCTGACTTATACCACTTTTCCGTACCATGTGAAAGGATGTTTTATCAGTGAAAATAGGGATCATTAACAAATTGACGATGAAAATTGTTTAGATCAAAAATACGTTAATATGTGGCAAATTTTTTTATCACAAATGCATCTAAATAAAGCATTACACAGACAGAGATCATAAGCAGTGGTACTCACTACGCGGTTGGGAATCCTATGTATTATCATCCAGTTTTATCTTTTTTGTGATATGTCACAAATTTACATTTCTAATTTGATATATGGTCCCCATTTACAATGTTCAATTTTCAATTAAATATAACTCGCTCAATTTTAAAGATACATATATGCGGGTTTTTTAATGATCTTGTTGCATTAAAAATAAAAATTTTCTGATCGACCCAATTTATCTAAAGGGGTCGTATAAAAATTTAAAAAGTATAACATTTTGAAAATGAATGGGAGGACTATTTCATTAACGTAGTCTTATTTCCTACTTTACTTTCAACATTTTTGCAATTTACATTGCCCACTTATCTCTAACAGGTAAAGAATTAAAGCGCGTTTCAATCTTTTTGGGACGCCCTGTATAGTTCCAAAACTTTTTGACACGCGGTCCATTTTGTTAGTTGAAGACCCAGACCGTCCGACTCGTCCTGAGGACTAAGAGCAGCTATTTGGACGGCCGGTCCATTTTGTTAGTGTAAAAACTAACTTTGCTGTACTGTTATGCATCAGTGGTATATTATGCTTCAATTAACATAACTATTCTGATAGATTTTAGAATGATTTACATACTTTAACTTCATAGCAACAATTTTATTCGACAGCTTAGACAATAAAATTTGTTAACCATTGTCCAAAGTAATATAAAAGTGTTTCTTGATATATCACATCAAATATCAAGTTTTAAGTCAAAAATTCCTCTCAGATGAGATTTTTGTTTTCAGATGTGGAACGATCTACGCTTATTTGTCTTTAACTGAGTTCAAATTTTCATTTCTTTTTAGGCCCACTTAAAAAGTTATGACTGCCCGTCATTGGGCCGTGGACTATACTTTGATACACACTAATACTAAGATCGAATACTTTATTTTTTTACTTTCCCTATATACATAATGTATAAAGAAAGTATTGTGACGGGGTCGAAAATTCGAATTCGAGTTTTCGAAGGGAGAGCACGTTTCAATCATCCCTGATCACGAATCAAACATTTTTGAGGTGATGTCTGTGTGTGTGTGTGTGTGTGTGTGTGTGTGTGAAAGTATGTGTGTGTGTGTGTGTCAGTGAGTCTGTGGAGACGATTTCTCACGAACGAATGGTGCGATTCGAATGAAATTTGGTACAAAAATCACAATCCGTAAATACTGGAAGCCTATTGCTTTTATACGCAATCGAATGTACACAACCCCCCCCCCCTAAATTTTCGAGTGAAATTTTGAAAAAAAAATCATCAAAAAATCAAAATCTTTAATAAAGTTACGCAACTAGACATTTCTTATGTAATTTTTCCTTAGAAAACGATTGACATAAACTTTAGAACGCTAGCATGAACCGTTCTCGAGATATTGCACATTTTTCAAATAAATTTATAAAAAAATCCCATAAATTAACAGAAATATATTAACTGTTGAGGAACATGTTCACTTTTCATATGTAATATCTTGCGATAAATTGGGTGACATCATTCTCGTGGATCTAGCCCGTTCCATTCATAAGGAAAGATACTTTGAGTAATACATTTGTATTTGGACGCCAATAGTCATTTATCTGCTATAAGAATAATTTATTTCTCCGCCCATAACGCTTGGCGAGATATTGGCGACGAATTTGGCGGAATATCGCCAACTTGTCGACTTTTTTAAATGATGCCAAATTAACGAAAATCTCACCATATGGATAAAAATGACGCTAAATCGATTAAAATGATGACTAATTAACGAAGATTCAATATCTTGGAAAGAGTATAAGTATCTATTATAGGAATAACCTATTTTTTTGCTGTAAAAGTAGTAAATTCATTGTATTATATAAGGAAAGTCATGTGCTGCCCACATCAGATTTTTTTTAAATTTTACATCACTTCAATACACCAGACATTTTACACGATATTTTATAAACAAAGTTATCAGGATTTTCTTCCAATGTCTTTGATTTAACCCCTCTGCGCCATGTTGAAAAACTTTACCAAGAGCACTTAACACTTAATTCCTCTATTTAGTCGAAGAAATTGTTTTCTTCAACTTCCCAACCAACGCCTTCTCCCTGAGGATTACTGAGTAACAAAGTTTTGGACGAAAATAATTCAATAAACCTCACACAGTAATTCGTTTATTTCGATTTTAAAACGGTTCCTCTTCGCGCAGAGACGACTCTAAAACACTCGCTTTCATAATCGCGATTTAAATATCGTAATTTTAAACTCTTTCAAAGTTGTCGGAAGCAGCTAAAGTTTCCGTCCGTACTAGCTGGCATGTTTTTGAAAGTTGCAGTTTTAGTTCCTTTGTGTGTTTTTAATGGAATCTTGTAATTCATTGTTTTTGGAACATTAAATTTAATCCGCTTTCGGCGATCTCGGCGGAGAATTTTACGAAATTATTTCTTTATTTAAATAAGCAAAATTGCGCAAACTTGAAGAAAAGGAGTGTAACGGGTTTTAAAATAAACTATAGCAGTTTATAGTGGACGATTAAATAGTTTTGATACCTCTTGCTGAAGTAATTTTAATTTCAAACATGATGTTTAACAAAGAACAATATTTTGATAATCCTATAATGCTCGTGATACCTCACCTTCTTACAGGATTTTTCAGTGCAATCTAGCAGAGAACACGCACTGAAAATTGTTTAATAACATCGTTTTTGATAAATACGGAGCCGCAATAAAAAAAATTTGGATCTTCTGTTTTCATTGCATACATAATTTAGCGTGTCATATTAACAGGTTTACAAAATGGGTCTTGAAAGAAAGAAAAAACACAATATTATCATTGATGTAAAAATAAAGCCATTGCTTTATGCAACATCCAAATGCAACTGCAATGTAGCATTTGACAAGATTTTGGGTTTATAAACACTTTATATCTCATATTTTGTTTCATTTTTTTTCCTTTCTACAATTATAAACATACTTTTACACATCTGCGTTTGATATTTTTAACATATTACATGCCATGAAATTTGCTCTTGGGCTATGGTGGAAATTCAGACAATAGCTTAGTAATTGCTTCAATTGGGATATCGCATAGGTTTTTCTCCTGCTTAGGATAAACTTTATATGTGCCTCAGAATAATATTGGTTTGCTATCATTTTTTACATAACTAAAATCTCACTGGGATAGAGACTATATTGAAAAATAATTGAGTATTTATGTGCTACTGTTCGGAAATTTAAGCACAAAATTATAAAAGAGTGATAGGTCAATATAGCCCATTAGTACACTTATTTCAGGTTTCGAGATTGCAACTTCAAATAATTCCCTGAGCAAAATTTACAGCCCTTTAAAAAGTTACCACACTAGACAGTTACCCACTTAAAAGTTAATACTTCGTAGTTTACTACATTAATGACCTTAATTATTTCAAAAATATCCCTAGAATGGTTGCCACTTTTCCTGCTAAGGCTAGGATAGGTCACATAGCATAGTCACCCAGCCTATTGGGATAGATTTCAACTAGCTGATTCCAACAAGTGCCTTGTGTGCTTTGGAACCCTGGAGACCCTGAAACACATCTTGTTCTTCCGTACTGGAGAGAACTTTTTTAGAACTGTTTTAAAAAAATGTGCCCCTCTGTTTTATTTTATCTGTCTTGTCCAATGTACGTTTTATTTGTATTGCTTTTAAAGTCTACAGAAGACATCGTGAAATCGACCGCTAATGTGACTCACGTATCAAGTTGTATGTATGTAGTTGACTACATTTTTTTCCAAAAATTTAATCTCATTATACACCATTGCAAAGATAAGAGTTCAGCCAACCATATATTATTACATTTTTTTTTCATGTTAACATGCATTAACGGATTAAAGCGGGAAACCTACACATGTCAAATAAAATAATAAGAGATATCAAGTTCATTTCACTTTCCTTTAATCGAGCTTCAATCTTTTAATCAAACGCAAAGCACGTCCGCCTAAAGGAAGCTTGTTTATTCCATATCAAGAAACAATATATTAACACCTTAATTGAACATTCCGCGTATCGCGCCAAAGCTCATTTCCAAGACGGAGAAATAAATTTCAATAACAAGATTACACCTCGAACAATGTACCATTGTGAATATCCTCCATGATTCAACTCGGGCACGAGTTTACAACGTGCAAAGTTGAAACTCAACAAAAGGCGAAAGCGTCTGAACCGTTGTATCCGGAGACTAGAATTATGTGTTTCCAGTTGCTTATCGTGTTTAAAATAACAGCAAAGAGCCCAATTTAATAGACTGTCAAAAAATGTTTTATGTCAGATCTGGAGAGATGATATCGTGCAATTTCATTTGCATTCGCGGCGGTCATAGACCAGAAGCCAAGCGTGAATGCCGAGTTATCATCTGCAGATCGTGGCATCTCGCATTGTCTCCTTATTGTGGGTTTAGTCGCAGCATACGTCATACTGCAGGATCTTTCAGCACGTGCTTTCAGAAGCGATCGTCACTCTTATGTCGTTGTCAACGATTTCGATGCGAACAAAGAGCTGCAATGTGAAAATGCCAATTTCATTCCTTGCGACGAGCTTTAAATTTAGATCAGAAATTGATCAAGGAGAAGGTTCGGGGAGTTAATTTGATTAAAAATAAACAATGATTAGTTGAAATTTAAGCTAAATATTCTTAGCTTACTGAAAAGTAATATAAGATATCAGTAGAATCATTCTATTGTTTTATCTATTCTACAAATATTGAATAATTTTGACTACAATATTCTATACAGCATAATTTAAATGTTGTAAGGAATACTAGTAATGTACAATAGCGTTTTGTACGGCATCGTTATATAGTATGTTGCAAATCTGGCTGAAAATGTGTGGGGGTGATATATATAAGAAGAGCCGATATCTTATTTGATACACTTTGCCACACAAATTTGACAAAATATTGCCAACTTAACGACTTTTGATAAATTCTACCAAGTTGGCGATAATTCAATGTATCTGAAAATGATATTTAATTTCTAGGATCGATGGTAATGACAGTCCTGCGTGATTCAAAATGTATATTTCTACCCAAAAAATAATAAAATATTGCAATAAAAATGCGTACTCGAGAATTATCTGAGAGAATTTTTTAAGAAAGCATGTGGATAACGGAAAACATCCGATAACATGAAAGTGTAATCACATTTATCCCCCACAGCTTCCTATATGTTCCGACTTTTAGGACATTTTTAGAGCAAGCACGCGAAGTTTAGAGCATGAATATTTTTAAACTGACCACTGAAGTCTATTTTAACCCTCATAACAGCAATGGTATGCGGTTTGAATTCAATTTTGAACAAGGCTTCCCCTGCGAAGCTTAAAATATGCTTTAAAAGTATACGTTTACGGAAGTTTAGATTCAGCATGTTTTAGAGCAGACCTCATGCATAATGTAACGGGAAAATATTCTATGAACGGTCACGCTAAGGAAAACGAAAACAGCGCTAGAGATAGATAAAACATTTTAATTTATTGGACTATTTTATTGCTAGATTAGATCCTTGGAAATATTTTCGAATAAAAGGTTGTATTTCAAAATTGTCAGTAAAAAAAAAATGTGGAATTTTGATGAAGTAATAACTTGTTCCCAAACATTTTAGTAATGCAGAATTTTTGAAGAGGATATTCTAAATTACTATAATTAAGAAACATAAATTTTGAGTAATCATTAATAAGTTGATTGGTGTTGGTTTATTAGTGGAATTTCCTCTTACTGATTGACTCTTCACTTTCACCTGGAGTTTTTTTCAAAAGAAATATAAGTGAAATATTTGGCTTTGGAAGATCTTATTGCCATTTGTTGTTGCTTTTTTTTTGCCATTTTTTAAACCTTTTTTGGGTTGACCTTATTGCCACCATTTACTTTCTACACTGCTCCTACCTAATGATTTCGAATATTGTAATGAGCCAAGGAAATACAGTTTTCAACATAAAGCCTGTGGACTGCAGAAGGACCTTTTGAGTTACTAATTAGTGGGAAACATTATTAGTAACGCAAATAATCAGTGGGAACATTACAATGCTCTTGACTATTTAGAAATTAATAGCTAATTATTTAATTTCGAGATTACTTTTATTGCTTTTCAGATGCTATTCCAAGGTCCCATTTTTTCGTAAAAAGATTGAATTTTCTGATATCTAACATTTAGTTTTTAAGAAATACTTTGAATTTACTTTTTATCACTTTGCTAAAAAATCACCTGTGAATCTAGCAAAAGTTGAGTTTTGCACTTGGAAAAGCAATATATTACACTGGAAAAATTATTTATAATTTCACTAGAAAAACAAATAATGAAGTACTATTTCCATAACTACTAATGAAATCCTTTAAAAAGGCGAATATATGAGACTATCTTAGGGACATTACGTTCTGTAATATCAATCATCCAAAAGAACATTTTTAGAACTATAACTATGACATCCGCCTCTAAATAAGCTCAAGGTCACACACCTCTACTTTCCTAGAAATTCATTTTAAAATAGCATATTCCAAATTTTTAAAATATTCCTTGTATGAATTTTCTTTTCATTGTTTTACAGAAAATGTTGCCTGTACATCTAGCAAAAGCTCTTGTACATCTATCCTGTACATTTTGCCTGTACATCTAGCAAAAGCTCTTGTACATCTATCCTGTACATTTTGCCTGTACATCTATAGCAAACGTTTCTGCATATTTATCCTGTACATTTAGCAATTTTGTTCTTGCATTGCTACTAAGAGAACGATAGATCTTGGTTTCTGTAATATCAATCATCCAAAAGAACATTTCTAGAACCATAACTACGACATCCGCCTCTGAATAACAGTTCAAGGTCACACGCTTCTACCTAAGTTCAGATATCTTACACCAAATCTTCAAGAAGTTATTTGAATAGATTTAAATTGTACGACGAACGTTATCTTAATATCCACAGAGGATAACTCCAAATGGAACTCGTCCTTGAAACACAAAATGGCCGCGCCCTGGAACTTGCTTCTATAAAACGAATTTTATGCTTCTGTGTTCATTTTGAGCCACTGTGCACTGCTCGAAATTTATCCTACTGTCTCCGGGTTATTTGATGACATATTTCAAAGGAATCACCTCTGACCCTAAGTATGAGTCTCCAGGTACATCGATTAAGCGCTTTATTGAGGCTCGTTAACCTGAAGAAAATATGTTATCCCTACGAAAGGGAAAATCCATAAAATTGAGCTAATTTGGGGAAATATGGGGGAAATGTGGCGATGTTTGTAAGATTTGTTTTGGTGTTCGAGAATAAAAAAGTCTAAAGGTGTTACATAATGCACACAATGTTTATATGATGGACACAAATTAAATATTTACTTTGAGAATAGCTTGAGAATTGAATATCTTGGATATTTTGAATGAAATGGCTTGAAAATATTTTGAATTTGAGAATGAAATATTTTGAATATTTTGAGAATGTCTTATCTGGTGTTGTATCTTAACTGTTAGCAACTGTTTTTCATATTATATTTTCTGATAAATATATTTGATATATTTTCTGATATATATATCTGATATATAATTTGCTGATAGAAATGCATACTAAGAAAGTTGATTTATTGATAAAATATTTTTATTTTATTTTTGTGCATTTTAAGTTACGATGGTTGTGATTTCTCCCAAAGAGTTGGGCAAAGAGAATTCAAGGGTATTTACTGAATCCAGTTTTTTAAGAAGTTTTTTAAGGTTTTAGATACATTAAAAAATATAACATAAAATAAACCCTCCACAGAAATAGCATCATGCAGACGATTATTCACCGAAAATTTATTTAATGAAAATTTTATCGAATTTCTTAATTTTCTTAATTTCTTAATTCAAATCTGTTTATATGGCAGACGATTTTTTTTTAATGTATGTGTTTAATTAATAAAGACATGGATGCAAAAATACATTTCATAAATGAACGGTAATATATTTTTGACTGGGTTTTATCAGTTATGATCTTGGGATATCAGATTAAGAGAGTTATTGATATTCAATTTCTTAAATTATCTGTTATATTTTGGCAAAAGTTTCATAGAATCTTATTTTCTATTGTGTTTTATCGATTTTTGAAACAATATAAAATTACGTGAGTGTTTCTTCTCCTATCTTCTAAAGGTATCATCAAGCTCATCCATTTAAAAAAAAGTTTTCAATAAAACATTTACAGAATTTTTATAAACTAGTTTAAAATATTAACTTGAGTAGGAACTCTGAAAAAGTTATATGCTTTTTTAATTGTGATAAGGATTGTGATCAACTGGAACTATATAATATGAATGTATAAGAGCGAGTGGAGACACATTTCTGATATTTAAATTTAACAATTACAAAAAGAAAAAATCTGATGTGGGCAGCACATGACTTTCCCTGCAGACTTATATTAACGTTCTCTTTATTTTAATTAAATTTATTTCACTTTTAATTCAATTTTCGTTCTCATTCGGTAACCGGACTTATTTTCAAAGGTGGGGTAGAGAAAATAAGAAAAACTAAAATATCTCGAGAACGGCTAGTCCTAGTGTAATGGGGTTGGTCTTATTATTTTTGTCGTTAAAAATTACGTATTAAATGAGCATTTAATGGATATATTTGAGTATACCTAGTTTTTTAGTTTAGATTTTGACGATTTTTGTGGGCCATTTTGCAAAAAAAGGCAGGTTATTTTTTTTCGAATCGTACCAAAATCTAATCAGCACCAGAGTAACCCACAAGTGACTCATCGTCCATTAGTTTTTTAGCTACAGTGGATACAAGCTTTTGCGGGCCATTTCACAAAAAAGGCGGATTCTTTTATTCCGAATCGTACCCAAAACTAATCAGCACCAGCCCCGGCCACAAGTGATTTACCTACAAAATTTTGTGAAATTCGGTCCATGAGTTTTTTAGTTAGAGTGGATACAAAATCTGCACAGACAGACAGACAGACACACAGACAGACACACAGACACACAGACACACACACAGACGTCACGCTAAAAATGGTTTTTTCGCATTCTAGAAGTCTCGAAACGTGTAGATCCGTCGAAAACTCGAGTTGCGATTTTCGGCATGATTCCAATACTTTCCCTATACATTACCATGTATTGCAGGGAAAGTAATAAAAATTCAAAAATAATTTACTGGCTATATGATAAAGAAATGCATTAAATATTTTTCGGGATAAAATGCCGATATTCAGAGAACATTTCATAACATAAAGTACAATTTTCTCATTTTACAAATTATTTTCTCCCTACAGAACAATCCGTCCAATTTTTCCCTAACTAAATTCCCTAAATGCGGGAAAAGAAATCAAGCCGTATAAAAAATGGGAAGAAAAACGAAATGGTTCACGAGAGTGTCTTCTGACCAAAGTGATTTGCGGGGCATGACATGTAAAAATGCCATTCGTTTTGCGTTTATGCCTCGTGTACAACCTGAGCATGCCATGTGTCACTCCGTAATTGGCGGCTGCAGATATAAAACGGTCGCTCCCGGGTATGAAAGATCTTTAAGGTGAGGGGTAGGGCGGGAGGCATGGGAAAAGTTATCGGTGGCCTATAGGTCGTGTGTCAATGGTACAGACTTGGAGAATTAGCTAACAGATTGATGTAGATATTCAGTGGATATTTTTCGCTTTCTCAAACCACTGTATAGAAAAAATTATATTTTATAGAAACATTCCGAATCATCCCCCCCCCCCCTCCTCGAATAAAATCTGGCTATTTGATTATTCGATCAGAAATGCATTCCATAATGGTCAGATATGAGAGTGTAGACTCAATTAACAAACACTTATTTGGATACTTGTGCTAAGGAAATTTTTCTATAGCTGAATATTTTTTTCATAAATATGCAATATGTTTAAAATGTAATTTTAGTTTACTATGTTTAAAATTTAACTAATATATCTATAAAGTTGCCTCAGTAAATTTTATTTTCTTTTTTAACCTGTATAAGCCTCCCCATAACACACCTATAAAGTTTAATGAGGGGGAGGGGGGGCTAGAATTTACTTTTGCTCAGAGGCTCTGATAAAGGTTATTAAGACGGTCATGTATATGTGTGTATGATGTCGTATGTGTATATGTACATGCAAAATAATGATTTTTAAATAGCTACTGGTTATTTATACGTAGTTACTACCAACAAAATAGCCAAAAGTAAAGCCAACTATCAATCCATGTAATTCGAATGTAATAGCATATTTAAAAAGACATTCAAAAACTGTTGTAATAGAAACCAATTACATAAAATATTTGTTAAAATACTCATAAGTGCAGTTGCACTCTTTATATTGAAATCGGTTGACTTGCTTTCGAAAACGGCTGACCTCTAACATTTAATATATGCAGTATTTAGAAGTTTCTAAAATAATATCTTTATCGACCACTTTTTTCAACTACAGTAATTATTAGATTCAATTCTGCACTTTTAAAAAAGATGCCTGATATGGCCAAAAAATACGCCAAATTCACAAAATATTGATGCAATACCAAACCAATGATTCTGTGGATCTTGTATTACTAAGGTGTAAGTAGCTTAGTCATTTAAATATGAAGGAAAATACATATGCAGCTTTCAGATTTTTACTTTTCTTAAATAGATCATTATCTACCAGTAAATAATATACATTTTCTTAAAGATATATTATTTTCTTTCTGAAAACACATGGTGTAATGTATAGGGAAAGTATAGAGACCGACCAAAAATTTGAAATCGAGTTTTCGACGGAAGTGCACGTTTTAAAATACTACTGAACTCAAAATCAACTCTTTTAGAGTGATTTGTGTGCGTTTGTTAGCGTGTATGCCTGTGAGTCTGTGGATGTGGTATCTCACGAACGAGTAAGGCGTTTTAGACATAATTTGGCACCATTATTACTACTAGTGAATACTTGAATCCTATTGATCTCAGATGTAATCAGATTTTCAGAGGAACCCCTCAATTTTCGAATGAATTATTAAAAAAATCATAAAAACATTAAGACCTTCAATGATGATAAATAAATAATCATTCCATGCATAATTTTCATTAGAAAATGAATTACACGCACTTTAGAACGCCATCATTAATCGTTCTCAAGATATTGCACGTTTTTCAAATACATTTTTCTCAAAAATTGCATAGAATTAAAAAAAATAGTAAGCATTATCTAATATGTTCACTTTCAATGTTGTTGAGACACAGACCGTCCGACCTACCAGAACGGTGTAAGGTAACCGATTGGACGGCCGGGAAGTGCCACCCAATTTAGACCGGAACCCAATGGGGGAGGCATCCACAGGGACCGTACCCTCCTTCCCCTACCACCAACCTCTCGAAAGGACTTACGGACCCACATGTTTAACGTGATCGTACTCCGCATGAACACGGCGGCAGTTGTGGCAGCGTGCAAATCCAGTGCGCAAACCACCGGGCAGCCGCGCCCGAAATGTGCCAACAGCACGCGGTGTTCCCAAGTGGTCACCCGCCCAAGTACTAACCGCGCCCGATGCTGCTTGACTTCGGCGATCTAACGATAACCGGTGCTTTCAGCACAGTACGGCCGTTGCCCTTTCACTTTCAATGTGCAATATTAAGCAACAAATCTGTTATCACCATTCTCGTGAATATAGTTCGTTTCATTCATTAAATAAATAGTTTTGTATTTTAACGCCAAGGAATTCGCCAACAGTCATTTCTTTCACAGATTAATTAAACGAATATGAATGTCATTCTGTTTGGACTCATAAGTTGCCAAATGCTCTCAATTTCAATTTATGTGCTGTTAACTCATTGCCGAAACCATTCTCTGGTGTATGTACACCTTATGTACACCAGTAATTCACCGTGAAAGAAGTGAAGCCATTGCATTTTGTAGCGAAGGTCATGTCTTGCCAATGTCCGATCTTTTTAAAAACATGTTCTTGAAAAGCAAGAAAAACCGCAAGACCTATGTCAAGCTATAATTATAAGGTAAATCGATAACCTAAGTATTTGAATGTCTTCTCGATGGTGGGGGTCGTGGGAAAATGAGGACGCTGTTATTTATAGGTCAGGTGTCAACTGTCGCAGCAATTCAGAGGTTAAAGTCACGATTATTTTCTGTATGGAAAATGAATGCAAATACATTATTTATTTCTTAAACGTGACTTGTTGATACTTAAGCATGCAAATAGGGGAAAATTGTTTTCGAAAGTGTCTAGAATTCTATAGAAAAACCGTTACAATAATAAAAAGTCTGAAGTGTTTAATATTTGAATTTTCCTACAACTAAGCAAATTCTGACGTTAGGGAAAAACAACAGGGAAATTGGAGCGTTCTTATTACTATATCGTTCTTATTACTATAAGATGCAAATAGAAAAGGTCTATTGCTGTATGACATAATCATTCATAAAAAGGTTAATTAATGGTTCAATGATCACAAGACTTCATAGTTTGAATCATTGTTATGAACAAAAGCCCGATACATTTTTATTACTTTCCTTATTATACATAATGTATAAGGAAAGTATTGTGACGGGGTCGAAAATTCGAATTCGGGCTTTCGACGGGAGAGCACGTTTCAAGCATCCCTGATCACGAATCGAACATTTTTGAAGTGATGTTTGTGTGTGTGTGTGAAAGTATGTGTGTGTGTGTGTGTGTCAGTGAGTCTGTGGAGACGATAACTGACGAACGAATGGACCGATTTGAACCAAATTTGGTGCAAAAATCACAATCCGTAAACACTGGAAGCCTATTGTTTTTATACGTAATCGAATGTTCAGAACCCCCTGAATTTTCGAATGAAATTTTGAAAAAATCGTCAAAAAATCAAAACAACTAATAAAGTTGCGCAAATAGACATTTCTTATGTAATTTTTCATTAGAAAACGATTGACATAAATTTTAGAATGCTAACATGAATCGTTCTCGAGATATTGCACATTTTTCAAAAAAATTATTAAAAAGTCATATAAAATGAAAAAATATATATTTCCTATTGAGAAACATGTTCACTTTTTGTGTGTGTATGTCAGTGAGTCTATGGAGACGATATCTTGCGAACGAATGGGACGATTCGAATGGAATTCGGTACAAAAATCACAATCTATGAATACTGGAAGCCTATTGTTTTGAAACACAATCGAATGTTCAGAACCCCCTAAATGTTCGTGTGAAGTTCTGAAAAAATCATCAAAAAATCCAAACCTTTATTAAAGTTTCGCAAATAGACATTTCTTATGTAATTTTTCCTTAGAAAACGATTGACATAAACTTTAGAACGCTAGCATGAACCGTTCTCGAGATATTGCACATTTTTCAAATAAATTTATAAAAAAATCCCATAAATTAAAAAAAATATTAACTGTTGAGAAACATGTTCACTTTTCATATGTAATTTCATACGATAAATTTGGTGACATCATTCTCATGGATCTAGCCCATTCCATTCACGAGAAAATATACTTTGAGTAATACTTTTGTATTTGAACGGCAATCAGCTATAAGAATAACTTATGTATCCCCCCATAACGCTTGGCGAGATTTTGGCAATGAGTTTGGCGTCATGTCGTCAAGTTGGCGACTCTTTTAAATGTTGCCAAATTAACGAAAATCTTGCCAAATGGATAAAAATGACGCTGAATCAATGAAAATGACGACTAATTGAAGAAAATTCAATATCTTGGATAGAAAATAAGTATCTACTATAAGAATAACCTATTTTATCTTGGATACAATATAAGTATCCACTATAAGAATAACCTATATTTTTTACTGTAAAAGCAGTATGTTCATTGCATTATATAAGGAAAGTCATGTGTTGCCCACATCAGATTTTTTTGTTCGTGACGTCGTTAGCTCCCCTTGGGGAGCAAGTTACCCCTCCCCCCCCCCCGGGGGGCACATTGTCAAGTATGGGATCAATCGAAATATTTTTTCAAGCTCTTTAAAATGAAGGATAACACGCTATAGTTGCCATAATTATCACCTACGGTACCGATATTTCAAATGTTTTCTTGTAAAATTTGAAACAAATATGAATTCTGGTATGAGAAAGTCGCGTTATGCCACATTCCAGCTAATTTTTAACTTGCGTTTAATTGATAAATTAATGTCTATGTGTGCTTTCTTAAGATTCATTGTATAACACAATGCCAGGTATTCTAAATCAGTGTTTAAGGTTTTTCTTTCTCAAGGTCCACTTCTAAATTTTATTTACCTCTGCGGCCCGCACATTTTAATCTTTATACCTTAAACTCTGTTTCAGATTAGAATATAGTGTGGAATTAGATAGAAATGGGGCGACCTTGCTCTTTGATTTATTGATTTGTTGGAAAATTTTAATACAATCGTCAAGACCAAACCCTGCCGTATACAGAGGCGATGAATTTTGTTTAACCGTTTGAGCACGATCTATATAATTACAGGTACAATACGAAATAAAGAAAATAAACTTTAGCTTAAAATAATGACTACAATATAAATATCAAAAGTTTGACAATTTGAAACTGCTTTTTTACATACTTAGGCAGAGATGAGATTTATTAATATGAAACGCGCAATATACAGCTGATATTATCACTATTTTAGTTAGACCATTGCGGTTGATGCAAACTAACTAGGAACTAGCAATGTCTGGTAGCAGCGTTGTTAATGATAATCAAAGGTGTATTGATACTGTGCACAGTATCAATACAGCTACGAGACAATACAACTCTGTGCACAGTTTCAATACAGCTACGAGATTTTTTACACTTGAGCCAATTTTGAAATTTTTTTACTTATTGTTTAAGATTCATAGACTGGTTGTATTATTTGGGGTCCTGTTTATAGCTCTCCAATTTTCTTTTAAGTATTAATTTTGCTGATTAAGTTTGGTTTTGGGAACTATTGTTTATTATCATATTCATAAAAACGTTGATTATATTTTTATAAAACTGTCTGTCTCGTCTGTCGTAAGCTTCGAAATTTTCAAATAATCTCCTGGCCGTCCAATTGCTACTCTAAACCTGCTAGTGATTCGGATGGTCTGGGTAGTGTAGTTACGAGCCTTTGGTAATAGGTGAAGACGTTTCAGCTGCAACTTGTCAAATGCGAAAACGACCTTGCTTTATATAATTTCTACAAGGAACGAAATTATTTTAATGGTGTTTTATATATATATATATATATATATATATATATATATATATATATATATGAGTCTAATACTGTTTACTATTTTCGAATGACTATTTTCCACTTGTCCTGAGTCCTATACTGATTACTATTTTTGAAAGTCTCCATACATAATATGTATCGTTCCATTGTATTCATTCCGATGCTCTCTCGTATTGACGAAGTGAGGTGTAATGCTCAGTCGCTTATTCAACTTACTCGTGGTAACAATGCTTGCGAGTTCATATTTCTGTTCGAGGAGGTATTATTTTTCTGATTTGTAATTCAATTGATTTATTTTTCTCCTTCCACTAGCCAGTAGACAGTTTCAATGGTGTCCATAGTTAAATACTATCGCCATTGTCAGAAACTGGCTATTCTATCGGTTTTAATTCGAATTGTATGGCTGTCCTGATGAGAATGCAATTTCGAACTAACCGCTATTTTTGTCTAGTTTCAATTGATTGTTCTCTATGTCTTAATCTGTTATCTTGAGCTAATTATTATTGCCTTTTCTCATTTATGCCGTGTTTTCTTTTTAATATATTTATATACTTTTAATTGTGAATTTTGTATCCTAATATTCTTCTCATCCCCCTTTCCAGTGTAGTGATATGTTACCTTCTATCTTTATCCTTAGTCTTGGTCTATAGTTACTCATTTGTAACAGATATGGTAGAGATGGTTTTTTTGTACATACAGTAGTTTATGTATAATTTTCGATTAAAATCTTTCAATTTATATATATATATATATATATATATATATATATATATATATATATTTCAGTAAGATATTGCAGATGTGAATTTTCGCTGACTACTCAGACGTTTTCGTGGCCCTTCAACGCTCTGTTTTCTTATTTGTGGCCAACAGGGATACGCTGTGGCTTCCGAGGATGGCCGTATGGCCCACCATTGCAAACCGTTGCTTTAGATAACGTAATATTTTGAACGTCCATTAAATTAGTTTATCACACAAAATAAGCTATGAAATATGATATTAATAGTTACGTTCAAAATATTCTTAACAAATTTTCTACATGCAATGTTGAAAGATATTGCTCCCAGACCAGTGGCCTCCGGAGGAACAATATAGCCCAACATTGAGAACCGTTATTTGAAATAACGTTGCATTTTAAGCGTCCATTAAATTAGTCTATCATACAAAATAAATTACGAAATATAATATTAATAGCAAATTTGAAAATATTCTTAACAAAGTTTCTTCCTGCAATGCCGAAACATATTGCTCGCAGATCGACAAAGCTTCTTTACGATATAACTGCCTCTACCGTCTTTCACTCTGCTCTGTCTGATAAGTCCATGTCCGGTTGATAATAATACCGAAAACCATATTCTAGTCAAAACAGAAAGAAGGAAGGCATTGCCGAAATCTATTTCGTCCTTAAGTGGGCACCATACCTCGCGCCGTTCATAATGCTCACTAGTCTTGTCAACGTCGGGGCCGAGTTATTACCCTCCCTGGAAGACGTGATGGGCATACAGAGGGAAGACAAGTATTGAGACTGATTTTTGCCATCAAGCTTTCAAGGTAAGATTGCGTCTTTATTTCATTTCCCCCCTCACAGGGATTGAGTGTGTATATGTCTTAGATAATAAATAAAAGGGAATTGTAATTAATGGAGTTTTGAGACCCTCGTCCTAAGTTCTTGGGAAACAGTGGAAGATGGACGCGTGGTGTTTTTGCCCTATAAGCTGCTTTGGATGAAATTGATCTGTGTTTTATGTTATCCGGGAGTTTTTCACAAAACGAATGCTGTAAAGATAGAAATATGTGAGGTGCTACGTTTTAAGCGAACTTCATATTAATATTATGCAATTCAAATCATATTTTATAATAGATTAAATGTCAACCCAAGAACAAAGACGCATAATTAAGGGGTGCCTGCAATATAACTTTTGCAAAGTGTTAGACCTAGTTTTAACTAAAAAAGACATTGGGCAGAGTAGGGAATCAAACTCTAGCGTCCTTGGATTACACCCAATCAACTACACCTAAGTCCACGTGAGGAATTAATAAAATTGTTTTGCATACTCCCTCTTTCGAAGCAAAACTGTAGGGTGGTCACCGCTCCCTTCCACCGCTCCCTTCGGATAGCTACTTCACTATTTTTAAGTGCGGAAACCAATTGTACAATACGAGCATTTAACCTAATTTAATCAAAAATAACACTCGTTCAGAGATGGAGATTTAACTCGAGCTTCCCAGATTGTGCCATCTACTACATCCTTTTTATCAGATTAAGGACCAACCCCCGTGACGACCTGCCGTGGTTTACGTCACTACAAGGAGGGTGGCAAAGCGTATATCCACCATCCAGAAAGGCGAACGACCAGGAGAGCAAGAGTAAATTGAATCATCACCGGGCAGGGCGAAGCCGTCGAGTCTCGACCCCAGTCGCCGATGGGTCTGGAAACGTGTCATACTGCTCCACTCCACCACCTGAAATCGTCTGCTTTGAGAAATTAAGCCACGTTAGCAGCCGGTCTTTTTACAGATTAATTTCCTCACAGGTAAAGGAGGATCAGGGCTATGAGGAAGACAACTTCCGCACACCGCCATCTTGTGACGGTCCCCATGTTTGGTAATCCCTTTGGTTATGTAAAGAATTTACAGAATTACTTTGCGGTGGTTGTGAAGAACTTTGATATCCTATCCGAGGCTCGAACCACGGATTTTCGTATTGGCCAGACAACGATTGCCCAATTGAGCTACTGGGATACAATAGAAAACTCTTATCGTAGAAGTGGACTCTGCATTCACCTCACTATGTCAGATTGGCGTACAATTAACAATCTGAGTGACTACCTCCTGGTTTTGCCTCCGGTTAACCCCATGCTGCACTTTTTCTTCTCCAAGTTAGTTAGCTGTTCGTCTTCCAATAAAATCGGCGCTTAGTATCCTACTGTTCACCGAGTCCTTGCTAGTCATGCTAAGGTTACTTTCAGATCACCGACATCACTACATTCACTTGTTCAGGCTAATTTGTCCAAACGTCGTTGTAAAGAATTTTGCTGTCCCAGTCGAGGTGCGAATCTTCATACTGGTCATTTAATACTCTCCCAGCTGAGCTACTGGGATAAAATTGCAAGTTCCTATCGTCGAAGTGGTTTATGATCCCCCCCCCCCCCTCCTACCATTTTCGTACAATAAGAAATGTTTATTTTTTCTCTGTCTTATTCGTTCTTAGTTTAGTTAAAGTCCCTCAATCGCAGATACATCGCATCATTACAAATTTCCTTTCTTGCGAATCATAGCAACATTTCCCCCGGCAAAAACACATTACAATCCAATCGGAAGGCCATCCGCGGTATTCCATTTCTGCACCAACATTTAGACGCCGTTCGGGCAGAACTAAGATCCGAAATAGTTCCCGGCATTCGCAGAAGTAGGAACCCGAACGTAATAGAATTTTCCAGAACACCGAACCAAAAGACGAACGACGTGTCTTTCCATCACTCGGATTTCGAAGCATTTTAATGTGGGGGCGTTGTTTCAACTTTCTGCCATCAGGATCACCAGAAGGAAAATCAACAACGTAGGGGGAAGAGGTGAAAGTGACATTCCAAGGCAAAATTGTTTTCGGCGGAAGGATATAGTGCCCCGGCTGTATTAAAAGCTCTAATTTGAAGGCAATTTGCAGCCACCTGCAGCACCGGGTCATTAACGGTCGAGAATGCGTTTATCCGCGCGGATGGATACATCACAGCTTGGACTGGGGAATTGGTTTGACAACTATTTGCAAAGCCTTGATCCGCCGTTGATTTGCCGCCCCTGCCCACCTACACTGACCAGTGCAGGAGCGGGGAAGAGAAGTGTTAGTGACCACTACTTTCCCTCTCTCCTGTTTCCTCGTAAGTGGAGGGGTATATTTCCTGACATTTGTAGAGCGGGGATAAGCAGAAGCTCTTGTAAATGGGACAACAGAAGTAGATGGATGAACATTATTGGGAATGTGCATGTTTGCACTAACCGGTGTCTTCAGTCTAATGGCTGCCATTTCTATCCCTTTCAAAACCTTAAGAAGTGTCTACATTAATATATATGTCTAATTGAAGAACATGAAGCATGTAAGAATATATAATACTCAGCTGATGGAAGAAAATCGTATAAACGAATACTTCATATGGGTAATACAATAAGTAAAAATTATTTTTGACGATTTATGTTATAATGCACTAAATTAGACTGATTGAATATATTGTTATAAATCTTATTTTATAGTAATCACTTTAAAGTGGTCAACGTATACATGTTCAGTTAATTTTGTTTACATAAATTGAATGATGATTTTGTCGCAAATGTTTTAAAGAAAATTTATCATTCAGCAGAAACGCAATGGAAAGTTTATATACCATAAATTCATTGATTGTGGTAGTGAGTATATTTTCCCGCATAAAAAAAATCAACTTGATTGTTATATGCATTAGGAACAAATAATCAATTAAAGTTACAGTGTACATTTCACTTTCAAATTCCTTATAGTTTCGTTTAAGATTATATATATATATATATATATAATATATATATATATATACGTACACAATTTTAATGGGATAACACGTCTAATATGTAAAACTATAGAAGTTAGTCATTCTATATCTAGTAATTTTGTTTATGTCATATTTTGCCATATCATTCCCCAGCATGTAGTTCTATACTATCTGATGTAACGTAGTGGAAAGTCTTTGCAAAATCATCAAGCATACTTCCTTCAGTCTGATCAATCCGAACTTAATCCACCCTTCCAGTGACAAGATACTTCATTTTAAGGAATACATTGTGTCACAACATCTACCATCATACTGCGGCATTAAAACACTACAAACCCCGACAGATTTTTTTACACGTTTTTTTTACTTATAATCTCGATGTGTTCTTTCACATGGACCAAACTTGTCGCAATCAAACCACAAAACTCCATTCACGGGATTCTTTTCGACAGAAAACGGGTGTATGAATCAGAGAAGAGTCTCAAACAACACACCGACTTTCTGTGGTACGAAAAAAAATCGCACTTTGAAAGAACCATATGCTTTCCAAGCAGTGTACTCGGTGTGCAACATTGCGTGTAAGCCAAAGTTACTTAAATCTCAGCTGAACTGGCCCCGCAGTTTAGTGCCCTTTTCAATCGCACTTATTTCGAGAAGGATCGAGAAAAACTTCTAATAAAGAACGAACGTTTTTTTGTGCCGGGGTTTTATTCCAAAAGAGAAAAAAAAAAAGTTCGTTCGCAAATCTGTGTGGTTGGGTCAGCGGTCGTAAGCCTGTTTCACGGCTCTTGAGCACTAACCGTCAGGTAAAGATCGTGATGTGAGAATGAATAGAAAACATTCAATTTCTAGGTTTGTGCCAGATCTATGATCGCTAGTTGTGTGTTAGTAGTGACAATTGCTGGAGTGGTTGTATCACAGGCACATTCTCCGATCTGTGCAACCGCTTAAATTATATCACTCGACTATTTTGTACCCCTCAGGATTAGGAAGGAAGGTTTGAATGTAGTCGTTTTTTTAATTCAAAATATTGCAAACATGTCGTTGCTTTTAACTTTTAAATGCATCCATGAATATAAACTCAGGTATATACGTATAGTGTGTAAAGAACTGTTAATATTTACTGCAATATATAGAACAGAAAGGTGGATGGGCGAGAGACTTAATAATCAATATTTTTTGTAATGTATGGGTGTAGAAGGTGCGTGGATAAAAGACATAATACTTAATATTTTCTGTGATATATAGGTGGGTGTGCAGGAGATTTTAATCCCTAAACAAAGGTGAATATCAAAAGTGGCAATTATTGCCTCATAGAAGATCGTTAGAAAGTTATAAAATTTCTGTTTGCAGTAATATATAATTGTAGAAGGTCGGTTGACATGAGGTCTAATTCTTAATATTTGCTGTAATATGGAGATCTAGAAGGTGAAAGGGCAGGAGACTCCATTCTTAATATTTGCTATAATATACAGGTGTAGACGTTGTTTGGGTAATAGGTCTAATTCTTAATACAGGCTCTAATTAAAGGTGGAGACTATAGGTGGACAGAAAATTTAATGTTGAAAGAATAAAAAAAAATAATTGACCAGACGAAACACCTTTAATCGTATAATAGAGCATCAGTCTGGCAATCCTAAAGCCGTGAATTACATTTAGAAGAATTTCTTTAAAATTTTGGAATACCTAAATACCAATTCTAGTGAAACCTAGTGGCGTTGCTGTCTACTGAAAATTCCAAATCCAAAAGAATATTATTCCAAATATTTAATACAATGTTCAAAATTTTATTAGTTTAAATTTTATTATCAATTTTCAGCGGCTTTTGAAAAAAAAAAACCTAGAGAAATTATAAAAAATTGTTCTCTAAACTAACAAAATAATCAACATAAATATTGTCAAAGTTTTGCAAAAAATTGTTTGCAAAATTTATAGACGGAACTTGATGATTTCTTCTTTTTTTCAGATTTGAAGGCAAATGTTCTACATAAAGAGACCAGATGCCATAGGTTTTCAGCAGAGTAACTTCTAAAAGAACACGCCACCTTCACGAAGGGCCAATACAGGCTGGCAGATTAAAAGCGCAAAATAGAGGCATGGCCAATACATTTAATGGCTCCATGGATTAAGGTAAATCCAACCACAGAGGATTTTGACTCAGGAAATGAAGATGTCGAATCGGCTTCTTACTACAGCCTCAGAATGCCCAAAGCTCCTTGAACAAAGGAAGGAAATGCACA
The DNA here is from genome assembly GCA_951213105.1 of Amaurobius ferox. NCBI lineage: Eukaryota > Metazoa > Arthropoda > Arachnida > Araneae > Amaurobiidae > Amaurobius > Amaurobius ferox. The sequence goes on from OX578149.1 coordinate 103,060,514, forward strand.
TGAGCGTCTTTGTTAGCGATGGTGGAAGTTCATGTTTGGTTCCTAGGTATTTTTAGAAGTAAATAAAAGTGGTGGACTTTTCAGACACTGACACAAATATAAAAATGCTACAGTGGAGCAATATAAAATTCGAATAAGAAATGCATAGAAAAACGTTCATTAAAAATACTTAAAAGTTTAAAACGTAAAGTATGTGTCTTATTTTGTAACTTCAGATAATCAATGCTTTATTTTGGGCATAAAAACTAGAACATTTTGCTCGTGAACACGAATTTTAAACATTTGCAAGTTTTGCGAAGCACTACAATTAGATAGAACTAGGCAAATGTTTGAAAGGGGGTTGGATAAACTGTAGAATGTGCCACTTGCTTTTCTGATCCCATTATTCTTATAATTTAGATCTATTCCAGAACACGATATTTCTTGAATTCTTCAAGAACAAACAGTAAAATATGTTCAACCTAACTTTGGGACAATCAAATGAATAATTATATTCAGCCATACCCACACACACACACACACATATATATATATATATATAAATTGAAAGATTTTAATCGAAAATTATGCATAAACTACTACATGTACAAAAAAACCCATCTCTAGCATATCTGTTACAAATAAGTAACTATCGACCAAGACTAATGATAAAAATAGAAGGTAACTTATCACTACAATGGAAATGGGACTGAGAAGAATATTAGTATACAAAAATCACAATTAAAAAGTATATAAATATAAATAAAAAAATGAAAAAGAAACACGGCAAAAATGAGAAAAGGCAATAATAATTAACTCAAAATAAAAGATTAAGACATTGAGAACAATTAATTGAAACTACACAAAAAATGGCGGTTAGTTCGAAATTGCATTCTCATCAGGACAGCCATACAATTCGAATTAAAACAGATACAATAGCCAGCTTCTGACAATGGCGATAGTATTTAACTATAGACACCATTGGAACTGTCTACTGGCTAGTGGAAGGAGAAAAAATAAACCAATTGAACTATAAATCAGAAATATATATATATAACGTTTAACAAGATATACGTTTAGAATATATATACACACACACACACATACATATATATATATGTATATGTGTGTGTGTGTGTGTGTGTGTGTGTATTCTAAACGTATATCTTGTCCGGTTGATTCCAAACTTGATGCTGACCTCCCGGCTGACCAGATCCGTTACTTTCCAAGAGAAATGCAACTGGTCCAAGCCAGTACAAACCTCTTAATCTCAACGAAACTTTTCAAAGCCCCACAATCCATCAATGACGAAAAACATTTAATCTATTTCTACATTTTCGCAGATCAATTCCCTGTAAAATATCGTCTTTTAAAAATGGATCAAGATATACCCTCAAGGCAAACAACAATTGTTTTGCACCAACTCTACAATTAAAGCTAACTCAAAGGCGGTCCGCAAGCACCCATTCGTTTTATTATCTGTGAAAGGTGCTTGTTTCCATAATACAAACGATTCTCATTCCCCAATGTTTTGGCTGTTCCGTTCGAAATTTTTTTTTCTCATATCCCCCTCCCCATCCCGAAGCATTCCTTCTCTAGTTCCTGGTCTGTCTGCATTGCCATATTTCATTTTACGAAGGAGTTTAGGCACCACGGAATACAAGAAAAATGGAAAAGTTTTCTCAACTTTTTTTTTTTCTTCTTTTTCCAAGTCATGAGGTGTTTTAATAAATTAATGGGCAAGCCTTTTTCTGTTTATCACGTGCGGTTTTGCTGTAGAATTGAGTGAACGGCAAACTTCAAACAATACACAGAGAAAATATGTGTATGTTGTTCATTTTGTTTGGGATTACACTCAAGTAAAACGCGTTGTTTCTTAAGTTAAAAAATATTGTATATTGGTGAATATTCAGTGTTCTTAGAATTTTTGCTTGGATATCATCTTGAAAATGAGTAATTTTTTTAGAAGAGGATTAATGACTTGTCACGGAGTCAAGGGCAAATATTATTATATTTCTTATTTATTATATGTTTGTCCCTGATTCCTTGACAATACAGTTTATTCTCACAAATATAATTATTAGATTATATTATTGTTAAATATTATTTAATATTTAACAATATTGACCAGTTACATTTTACAGTATTATAGGTGTCTACGTGGATATGTGCATTTAATATAAAATTAACAGATTATTTTTATTATCCTTATTGTGAGAGTTATATTTTTATTTATTAATTTGAGATATACTGTTTCAAAGCGTGTCACTTTTGATTATCAATTTTCGCTAGCTCGTTCTATGATTCATTATAAAAACGAAACATTTATCACAAGGTATCCCCACAACTTTGAAAATGTTCTTTATGTTCGGAATGTATTTGTTCCACAAATTTGTGAGGAGGACATTTAAATGTGGAATTATATTTTAATTACACGTAGCAATTACAGAGAAATAAATTTAAAGAGTATAAAGACATGATTTAATTTAAATGGCATGAAATTAAATATATAATCACGTGGGATCTTAAAATTAAAAAATTTTTAATTCTTAAACCCTGGAATTTACAAAAATGTCTAGGATTGCATTCCTTAAATAAGTTGTATTAGATAAGAATTTAGTTCTATAGAAAATGGCTTTATCACTTTATAATTTATTTTTAATTGTTTCTTTGAGGAAGTAAAAACATTAGACTTTGCATAATGCATTAGTATCAAAATAATTTCCATCTCTTATTTCATAAAATACAGGGTTATCAGGAAAGAATCATCCGATTACAAAATTTAATATTTTCCATAATTAAAAACCGAAAATTATAATTAATATGTCATTGTAAAGGAAAAATTTACAAAAATTTAATATTTCCACAATTTTTACAAATGTTCAAAATGACTTCCTTTAGTCACCTGTATAATATCATTGCGATATGCCATTTCTTGCCAAACACGTTGTAATGTTTCACTATTAACTGTTTGTAAAGCATCACAAATGCGTTGTTTAAGTTCGGGTAAATTTGTAAGCAAAGGTGGCATAAACACAAGATTTTTGACATATCCCCAAGGGAAGAAGTCGCATGGGGTTAAGTCAGGTGACCTAGGAGGGTAGCTGTGTAGGACCAAATCATCGGCTGTACTGCGACTAATCCAATGGTGGGAAACTGAGGGAAAAGCCAAATTTCCAACATATCGAGGTAGGTAATAAGAAAAGAAAATATTACAAACTAAAAATTTAACATTTTTCCTTTACAATGGCATCCCAAAGGAAGAAGTCGCATGGGGTTAAGCCAGGTGACCTAGGAGGGTAGCTGTGTAGGACCAAATCATCGGCTGTACTGCGACCAATCCAATGGTGGGAAACTGAGGGAAAAGCCAAATTTCCAACATATCGAGGTAGGTAATAAGAAAAGAAAATGTTACAAACTAAAAATGTAGCATTTTTCCTTTACAATGACATCCCAAAGGAAGAAGTCGCATGGGGTTAAGTCGGGTGACCTGGGAGGGTAGCTGTGTAGGACCAAATCATCGACTGTACTGCGACCAATCCAATGGTGGGAAACTGAGGGAAAAGACAAATTTGCAACATATCGAGGTAGGTAATAAGAAAAGAAAATGTTACAAACTAGAAATTTAACATTTCCCCTTTACAATGACATATTAATTATAATTTTCTGTTTGTAATTATCGAAAATATTAAATTTTGTAATCGGATGATTCTTTCCTGATAACCCTGCACATTGAAACAAGAGTTCATTTCACTTCTACTAAGTATTTTTTCCACATATCTTACATCTTCCCGCTTTAAAATCCATACCTCAATCCGCGATGTGCCAGTTTTCAAACCATGCATCAAACTATTCAATACACTTTTAATACGATTGCAAGCTAACGAGTCTTTCGGGCTCGTCGAACTCTACCATTTCAAACCCCCCTTTTGTCTGCTTCTAATTCATTATCTTTTCAGAATTCAGACATAAAAAACGCGACAGCATTTACAAACATTGGCATATGAATGAAAAATCGAGTTACTCTTTTGTGCTTGGCATATTCATTGATGAGTTTTTTAAGAATTACAAATCTACGGCCACTTGACCCCGCACAAAGCGGACAAAACTCATCGAGCAAAGAGAACAAACGTGGAAATAAATGCCGCCTTAATACGTGCTTCGCTTTTTGAAGCCAGGCCGGCGGAAAGACCAATTAAAAGTCTTGTGACAGGTGGTAGAAACAGTAGATGCCACAACTCATAGAAAATCATAATCCAAAAGAGGTGCTATTGACGAGCGGACATCGGCCGAATGGTGGGAAGAGTGGGATAAGGTAGCTTGTTTGAATGAAGATTCGCTAGGGAAGAACGGGTTTGAGATCCTGATATCTGATGAAATACTTCTGCCAGTTCCCTAGCAATTCAATGTAGTCAAGATAATTGATTTTCTGTTTGGCTATGCAACTTCTAGTTTTGAGCTTTGAAAGTTACTGTCTGATAACTGTATATCTCAAAATACTTGGTAGCCCCATTTTAATTGGCTGATGCTTTTAAATTATAATGATCTAGATTATTTATTTATTTTGGTTAACTTGATTGTATTACCAATTCTAGTGACCACGATGAACAGTTTAAATTAATTATTCATTTTAGCATATGAGGAATCTTCCAATATATATTGTTAGACTGATTTTTACATTAAAAGCTACTGGCAGTAAATTGCTGTTGGTTAGTTAAAATTAGTGCATGGTAGCCAAGGTCTACTTTGGTAAAAATAATTTAGGACTTCTTAGTTACGTCACGTTATGTTGATGCAATGTAGCGTCTACGTTTAAGTAAAGTAAAAATGTTCATTTTCAAAAGTTTTTAGGCGTCACATGGCGATCTAATTTAAACCTCATAATAGGACATACCAGCAATGCAACATTGCAGTATTATCAAATGGACCTTATGACGTCACCTACGGTACAAAGCAAAATTGTATGTATACATTTATGATGCTTTTGTCCGGTATCAACGTGTCACAACAATGTCACAGTATCAGCAAAACGCGACGTTCCATGCAAGTTACAGTGATGTGACATTGTAATCTGCTATGACGAGAATACAACACCATTGTCATATATGTGGCAATGTCTGTTTAATGGGATCAAGAACCAAATCATAATAATAGTAATAGTAATGATAATTATAATAATCATGATGATGATGATAATAATAATAAAGGTAATGTGTAAATAAGATGCCGTATGTGGTCCACGCCAAGCTGAAAACGACAAACACCGATTTCAAGTTTATTCAAGGGATAAACTGAGGTGAATGGAATACAAATATTTTACTCAAAACAGCTCAACTCAGAATAACTTAACTGCCATAAAGGAAAATAAATATCTAGAAATAAGAGAGTATTAAACTTATTTTATATCTCCTTCGTAAGTCAAATGGTAAATTGAATTTTATAATAACATTTCCCATATAGCGAATAGCGAAGAGTAAATTTAATCAAAAATTCATAAATTGTATTGCACTATCGCATACAACATGAATACGACTTGGCTTCCATTTAAGGGGATGGTGGACGTTTCAAATGCCCTAAAATCGACAAAAAATTACATTTTTGTTATTTTTGTCCCGTAGGCACTTCTTAACAATACTGTCAAAATAAACTCAGTTTTAGAAATATTCCATTCTATATGAATTTTTGCTCCGTGATGAGGCCATACTATTTTCATTTGGAATATGGTAAAGTTCTGGGGCTTCGCAATTCCCTACTCCCGAAAAAAAAAAATGTCTGAAATTCTTAACAGGATTGGGAGACATAATAAAAATAAGTAATTCAGATATATGACCCTATTAAATTTAACATACGTCATCTAAAATATAGAAATAGAAGATTCCAACTACTGATGGAGCAATTAATACTGAAGTCTCAAATTTATTTCAGAAACCCCATTGATAAAACAATAACCAAGACAGGAACATTCCTTCACTCACGCCACTTTGCCTCGGAGTTCCTCCAGTTGTATTCGGTACTGATTGAGTTTTGAACTACGATATAGCAATTATGGATACTGCATACGGAACAAGCACTAATTAAAATTAATCATTCGAAACAGACAAAAAAGCTCCAGCATCCAAATGCAACAGCAAAAATAATAAGCACACGTTTAAAAAGCCGTATCTAACAACTGATGGCTCTAACATCACGTAGTTATACGCGCACGCACGCAGGGCTGCCCGGGCCTACCTATTGTGGGGGCGAATTCTGAATGCTTTGTGCCTTTAAACGAGAACGTCATAATTAGGACTGTTTCCTGGGACGCAGTTTTTTACTTGCGCCTAGCTCTTTATTGGAAGCTCCATCAACAGATACAAATAGGCAGAATATAACAGGTTTCGCATTTCCGCTATATGTTTTTGCAGTGTCTTTTGAGATGAGTTTTTGCTGAATGTCGATCCTATCTATTGTCTGGGATGCAAATTAAGGCTGAAGAGTTAATGTGAGATAAGTATAATTATATTCAGGCACATCTATTTATGCTGAAAAGCGACATTAACAATCTATTGTCTGCATGGAAAGATCATGTGAGGAGGTTTTAATATTTGTGTTCGTATCTTGTTGGAGGAATCGGAGAGGGATGATTATCGGGAACAATCAAAGCATACTAATGGGGGTGTCATTGAAATTTAGGATGGTAGTTTTTGGCATGAAAAATATTGGAGATTTCATTTCGATTGCTGTAGACTTGCATGTCATGAATCGTATTACAGCCTTATTATTTCTTGGAGCGTAGAACGTATGTTTTTTTTTATATATATAAAATCCATTTCTTTATAATTTTGATCATTTCAGTTCTGTTTGAATTTTGAGTATTGTACTTGTTTATAAAGTTGAATCCGTTGCAAAAACAAAAACATAAAAGTTGTAGATAGATCAGCAGATGATAATTTTTATGTCGAATGTGGATATTGCTTATCCAATTTTTGGATATTTTCCGATCAGCACCCAATAAAGTAAAATCAAGGAAAATTAAATTATATATTACTTAGAATAAACAGTATGCTTAATAAATAAATAATTTTTTAAATAATAAATACGAGTACGATATTCAAAAATATGATGCATGAACAAATGATTGGTAAGTAATTAAAATAATTATTAAATAACTCTTAACTATTTGCTATTGAGCGTAGCGACGTAAATTCATAAATAATACTTATATCGTAACATACAAAAATACATCTTAATCTATAATACTGACTGATCTCCTTAATACACAGTCAAACCATACTAATTGGATTATCAGACTATAATTTTGGCGTTAAACTTGAATATACAGTCATACATTTCTGATGAAAAAAATCTATATATCACTTGTCTTTTTGATATAATAAATTTAGACTGTTACTTTGAACGACTTGCGCACTTCAATTATACTCTCGACCCAGTAGCTTAATGGAACATGCGGAGATCTATGATCAAAACGCCAACTGGCCAGGCTAAGTTCTCTGATTCGATTCCCGGTTGAAATTTACAAACTACTTTGAACTGTAACAACTGAAATTAAAAAATCTCATTGATGTGTAAAGTTGGTCACTGGCTGAATAAGTACCATATACATATAAATTAGCTATCATGTTTTTGATTTATGGAGGTATTTTCCTGCTTGCACATGCATAAAAATTCGATGAATTCTTAGGGCAACCAAATCATTAACTTAGCAATTAATCCTTAGGAATCAAACCTAAAACTTTGGCCAACGGTTCTCAAACTTTTTCTCCGCGCGTATAGAGAGCATTTTTTAAATATTTCAAACATTTTTGGAACTTTTAGGACATTTTTGGTTCACGAAGTCCAAAACTCAAGATATTAGCTTTCCAATAAACTTTATCTAACAGAATAAACTATAAATAATTCTTAACATGAATTAAAGATGACAAATAAAAATGCAAAAATAAAATTAAAAAATCTGATGTGGGCAACACATGACTTTCCTTATATAATGTAATGAATTTACTACTTTTCAGTAAAAAAAGTAGGTTTTTTCTTATAGTAGATACTAATATTCTTTCCAGGATATTGAATTTTCGACAATTAGTCGTCATTTTCATTGATTTAGCGTCATTTTTTATCCATTTGGCGAGATTTTCGTTAATTTGGCAACATTTCAAAAAGTCGCCAAGTTGGCGACATTCCGCCAAATTCGTCGCCAAAATCTCGCCAAGCGTTATGGACGAAGAAATAAGTTGTTCTTACAGCAGATAAATGACTATTAGCGTTCAAATACAAAAGTATTACTCAAAGTATCTTTTTTCATGAATGGAACGAGCTAGATCCACGAGAGTGATGTAATCCAATTTATCGCATGGTATTACATATGAAAAGTGAACATGTTTCTCAATAGGAAATATTTTTTTTCATTTTATATGACTTTTTAATAATTTTTTTGAAAAATGCGCAATATCTCAAGAACGGTTCATGTTAGCGTTCTAAAATTTATGTCAATCGTTTTCTAATGAAAAATTACATAAGAAATGTCTATTTGCGTAACTTTATTAGTGGTTTCGATTTTTTGACGATTTTTTCAAAATTTAATTCGAAAATTTAGGGGGATTCTTAACATTCGATTACGTATAAAAACAATAGGCTTCTTGTGTTTACGGATTGTGACTTTTGTACCAAATTTGGTTCGAATCGGTCCATTCGTTCGTCAGTTATCGTCTCCACAGACTCACTGACACACACACACACACATACTTTCACATACACACACACACACAGACATCACTTCAAAAATGTTTGATTCGTGATCAGGGATACCTGAAACGTGCTCTCCCGTCGGAAACTCGAATTCGAATTTTCGACCTCATCAAAATACTTTCTTTATACATTATGTATATAAGGAAAGTAATAATATGTTAAATACTCTTGATAAAAAGCTTTTTATAATCTCCTAGGACTCACACAAATTATATTTTTATAAGAAAACTTACTAATAAATTATATATAACAAAAGTGAAAGTTTCCTTTCAAATTTAACCCTTCTTGATTTACAAATGTATTTAACATTAGAAACAAATCCCGGAAGTTTAATCCTCATGTCAGGTACCTTCATAGCATCAGAAATACAATCCAACATAAGTTGTTTTAAAAGATAGGACACTTGAGCTGCGTTTTTTACCCATATTCCATTACTTTATTAAAATATCTGATGTGAGCAGCACACGATTTTTACTACAAATTTATTTCCTTTTTATTTCATTAATAGTTCATTAAATTGAGTTTAATTGCACTGTTGTGACACGTCACAACACTTTATTTTATTATTCCAAATTAACTTTTTTTTTATAAATCATTAAATATTTTATTTTACTTTATTATTATTCCAAATTATCTTATTCAAAATTGCTTTTATTTTATATACTCATTAATAGGCCAATTATCTCTTTTATTAAATTAAATTATAACGCACGGTTGTATTCATATTTCATGTACAGTCCACGCCCTCTCTCTTAGTGCGTTGAAACGACATCCTTTTTCCCTTTGATGATTGGCAAACGAATCTCCCTGGTTCAGTGAGAAGTTAGGTTTTGTCTGATGGCAACTTCCGGTTAGGCGGGAAGTTTCCATTGTGTGAGAAAGCGTGGGATTTAGTCTTCTAAAAAAATCGTCGAGTATATAGGTTGTTTTACCAGGACAGGGGGTGTCCTGGCCCCCTCGTCACAGCCATTTTTGTTCTACATTACTTTGTAAATTTGTACGTATTTAACAATCCTCATGAATCCAATTGATCGTTTATTCAAAGGAAGTGTGAATCTTCAAAATGTGTAGGAAAGGAAACTCTTTTTTGATAATACAGCATTATTTTTATTGGAAAATGAAGATCCCATTTTTTAGATGAATCAGTGATATGTTACAATATACATGTGTTTGACATACAGCTAAAGTGCTCACAAGTATGTGTGGTGCATGAAGTGGGTATCACATACTATTTTCTTTTTATTAATCTTCTGCATATATATTTACTCAAAGCAGTAAAATACAAATTTTCTTGTGAAGTGCAAATTGTGCAATTGCTTTTTAACAGATTATACATCTGCTATCATTTTTACAAAAAAAGTGAAAAATTATCTGATTGTGAATATTTCAAGCATTTAAAATTGATATACAACTGATAATGATTATGAAAAAGGAATGAGTGTTATTATGCAATCACTTCAAGCAATTTTTTTTTAATTATCAACTATAAAATGATAATCATTTTTTTTTTTTATATAAACTCAATAAAGAAGATTCTTTTTGTGTTTTAGTGTTGTCTTCTTTTTACAGAGACATTGACTTTAACATGTTAAGGAACATTCAATTGATGTCGTAATCAATGATCAAGAACAAATTTATTTTACACTATTCGTTAATTACAAGATAGAAGGAATGTTCTACATAATTTTAAAACTATAATTATTTCTCTTTTTTTTTTTTTTATTAAAGTATAGGTCCTGAGTACAGGTATTTCTCTGTAAAATGTTAAATTTAATTCATATTATATTATTTTATGTATAATTTTAAGGCGCTCACATACAAGTATGGATTAACATTTAAATTAACACAACGCAATTATTATTGATATTCCAAATTCTATTTCCCACTATATGATCCCCTTCCATTAAGTAACTAACTTTTAATTAATTAATTTTCCCTTTTAATTGTATGTGAGTGTCCGACCCAATCAGGTGTTGAGATATGATCGTTCAATTGATTTTATTATTCTTTAATTAAGTCTTTTGAATGGTTGTATCACAACATCTGGTTACTCTTTCTTTGGTGCCGTGTTTTTTTTTAATTTATATGTATAGCCACACTCTTTTTATGGTACAGTGACTTTTGCTAATAATTAAGCTATTTTGATGACATGATTAAATATGATTTACACAGTTATTTATGTATTGTTTAAATATAATTTTTATGTTTATTTATCTAAAAAAAAAAAAAAAAGGAAAATAATAATTTTTTTTATTTTTTGTTAATAATTATGTTTTGGATAAAAATATGCTTTATTACCGTCAAATTCGAAAATTTTAAATTGTGAATATATTGGATTAAATTAAAAAAAAATTAATTATAATGAAAATTTTTGGTTTTGATTTAATTGGAATTGAATTTAACTAAAACTATTTTGAATGGTGCATAATTCTGGATTTACAAAAAAATTGACAATTGAAATTTTATTTATTATTTTAAGCACCAGTAATTTTTTTGTGATTAATTTTATTTATGTGATATGTTAAGTATTGTTCATTTGTGTATTATAAAATGTTTAAATTGATATATTTTTTATACCTTTAACAAATCAAAAAAATTTTTTTTAATGTCATTGTGATTACTTTAAGTGTAAAATTATACTGTTTTATCTTGGGTATGAGCTATTGACTGTGAAAATTTTATTTTGATAAACTTTATATCCCTTGGATATCCGAATAGAATTCAATAGTACATTTTAATTTATCTTTTGAAGCTGGACTTCAATTGTATAAATTTTTTTCTAATTTAATTTGCTCAATTTTGAAGAAAATTGCTCTCTTTTTTTTTGTTTTTTTGTGGAGATTTGAGATCTCTCCACATTTAGGTCTATTGTTGAATAAATTGAGCAAAATAAACTAAAATATTAAATTTGCTAAAAAAAATTTTTTTCCAGCAATAACAATAGAATTTAAAAAAAAAATACTAAACTATTAACTATTAAATAAAATTTTAAAATATAGGTATAAAAATAATAAAATTGTTAAATTGTTTTTTTTTATTCATATGTTTTAATTATAATAGTAGTAAATATTTATTTACTACAAGACATGTGATTTTTTATATATTGTGATAAATTCAGTAGCTGGTGTTTTCTTGTCAGGTCTTTCGCATACATGAATAGGCAAGGCAATGGACCACCTTTGCTGATTTAAAATCATTCATATTTCATTTTTGTGTAATTTTGGCAAAAGTAGTAAAATCATTCATTTTTGCTACAAATTTTGCATTGTATGTGATTTTTTTTTATTTCAAATATTCTGAGCGGCTTTTGTTTTGAAATTCTTCTCATTCATGAAAATTTTCACTTGAAACAATAGCTAGTGCTTTTTTTTGCTCTTGTTGCAATTCACTTCCAATCAGGAAATGTTTATGCAATAAACAAATAATTTATTTGATAATTAAGTCATCACAAGTGTTTATGTTTTATCAGTTTAAAAATCATAACTGATATTTATTAATTACTCTAGATATAACATTTGTATTGTATTTTGTATTTAATTGTAATTATTATTATTATGTGTTCTTTATTTAAATTGAAGAAAGTAATCTAAAATTAATTTTAAATTGGCTAAATTAAAAGTGTAGCTTAAAACAAACAGTATTAAAAGTTATTCTAAAAAAAATTAATCTCAGTTAATTTAAAATATTAATCAATTTAAAATAATTAATCTAAATATTGTTTACAAAAATTTAGGTCAAAAGCTGTTGAAATTGTTTGGTGTTTTTTATAAAATAAGATTAAATTCAATGTTTCAAAATATTTATTTTGTAAACTTTTATTGATTTTATTTGCATAATTTAAAAATTCTGAGTAACATTTTGGATAGGTACAGTTGCAGTTTGTCGCAGATTTTTTTTGTTTAACTTAAAATTTATGTAAATTAAAAGTAAATTTTCTGGCAAGGAATATTTCTATTAAATCGAGTGCTTATTTATATATGATTCATGTTTATTAAATATGATAGGCCTGCGTGTCAAAAAAGTGACATTTAAAATTATAATTAAAAATATATATGTGTATGAAATTGGCCTAATAATCCCATGGAGCATAGACTCCTAATAATATTGTTGTTATTGTGTTATTTTAGTATTGAAGTTCATAAAACTTCAAATATATTGTTTTACACTGATTGGGATTTTATGAAAATTGTATTGTTTATATTATGTTTGTTGAATATGGCAGAACTCGAATTAGATTATTATATGGAAAAGTTTTGATTGTTTATTTTATATATTTTCCTTGCATTAATTTTAAAACTTACCACCGAAACAAATTATTTGATAAATTAAACTTTTAGTATTGCTGAAAGCAATTGTTTTCTTTTATATTTTGAAGAATTGAGTTAGGATTTGTGTAAAATAGATTTTTTTTTATGATGAAGAACTTTAGAATATTGATAATTTAATATAATATAATTTATGAACTTTTTTTTACAGCTTATTCAAAAAACTTCTTTGTGAAAATTTTTCTTTTATAGGCATTTTTCAGAAAATTTAGCATTAAGCTCTGAACTTCTTATATTTATTTTGGTTATTTATTGCATTTTGAAAGAAAATTTTTAAATTTCAAATTGGTAATTTTATTCAATTGTATTGTAATGTCTGGGTTTTCTTGAACTTATGTGGGTATCTTCCGACTCTATCTTTTTTTTTATTGCATTTGATGATTCATCCATATCATCAAATTTTTGCTAGGGCTCATTTATAGCTTCGACCCGTTCTCAATATTTCAGTATTTATATTTCTAATTGAAAATCTTGATAGCATCTCCGTTAAGTTTTTTTTGGAAATATTAGAATACATCTCAGCTATTTATTTCATTCTCTCTTATCAGTCTTTAATTGCAAATTTTGAATAATTGTCTTTATTCCTCATAAGACATAATCTTTTTGTAATTAATCACATAATCTTTATTCTCTACCTGCAAATTTTTTCGAATATGTGAATATATGTGACTTTTGATTTCAAAATTTTAAAGTTTTTAAATTCATTTTTGTTTGAAATTCATTTTACATTGTTGAATATTTTCATTTTTATGATTCAAATTTTTCTAATGGTTTGTTTATTTTTCTAATGGTTTATTTTCAGGTTTCTGAGGTTTAAATTTGATTTGTACTAATTTTGTTTTTAAATTTATTATAGTTTCAGCAACATTTTGCTCGAGGATTCAAGTGTTGGAATTTTGGCACAGAATATGTTGTCAGTCTTAGTTTTCTTGATGGATTGGAGGAGAATTGGGATAATCTGTTTTCAACACGTGAGGGAGCAGTTTTCTTTGGTCTTTTCTGCCCTGATCAAGCAGTACAGCCTTAGAAGTGTCTCTGTTTTTCATTGATTTCTGTTGAGGAAGTCTGAATTTTGGTAACATTTTCTTAAAATTTCATTTTATTGACAGATTTCATTAATTAATATAATTCATAGATTCATGGAATTCATTTTTATTTACATAATTCAATTATCAGTTCATTTTATTTATAATTAATTCATTGATGAATAAGATTCTTTGCATTGATATTTTTCATTTCTTTGATTTCAATTGAGAATTTTATTATTTTGTTTTGGTAAAACAGTTCAGTTTTGAAAATATTTTTTTTATGAATTGAGTATTTGGAAATTTTAGTGAATTGATAGTAATTGTTTATTTTTCTTTTAATTCATTTATTCTTACTTGAACTTCATTGGAAGATTTTGATTTATTTTAAACTTTGTATTGAAATTTTGAATTTCATTTTTATATTATTAAGGACATTATTTTTGCATTTTGCATTCAATGTTGTGGTTGACTTATGGTCTGATTTTTTTATGGTTCAAATATTGTTAATTATTCTCAGAGATTTAGAATTTAAAATATTTTTCTTATATTCATTGAATTTACTAAATTCATTTATGAACCTTGTTTTACGAATTGTCCAAATTTTGGATTATAGTTCATTGAAGTTAAATTTATTGTAGTTCATAGAAGTTAAAATTTTTTATGGAATTCATTCATCATCTTTATTCGAATTTTTATTTGTTTTTGATTGAAATTTAAAAAAAAAAATTTTTTTAGGATTTTTTTTGTGGTAGTTAATAATATTATTTATAGTGATGGCAATTTTTTTTTTTACTTTAATGGTGGTAATTACTTCTTTATGCGACAAATTCAATGGCAAATTTTTTGTTTTATATATACTTGCAACTGTATTTAATTCAAATTTTTTATATGCACTCATGTTGAAAGACAAAAGTTGTTTACATATTATATTGTATATTCATCTACATGCACTTGGCAGTAATGGATTTGTGGAAATTGTTTTATCTACTGTATTCATCACAGATTATCTACATGTAATTCACACTCATTTAAGCCTTTTATTGTTACTCTAATCATTCAAGTGTATGCTACATTGTGTTTGTTATTGAAAAAAAATTTTTATGTATGTTGTATCAGGCATTTGTCAGATTTTGACATTTTTTTTTATGAAATTATTAGAATTTTTTTACTGTAGAGTTAAATTCTTTTTTTTTCTTTTTTTTTTAGTGAGGAGTTGTAATGTTGTGACACGTCACAACACTTTATTTTATTATTCCAAATTAACTTTTTTTTTATAAATCATTAAATATTTTATTTTACTTTATTATTATTCCAAATTATCTTATTCAAAATTGCTTTTATTTTATATACTCATTAATAGGCCAATTATCTCTTTTATTAAATTAAATTATAACGCACGGTTGTATTCATATTTCATGTACAGTCCACGCCCTCTCTCTTAGTGCGTTGAAACGACATCCTTTTTCCCTTTGATGATTGGCAAACGAATCTCCCTGGTTCAGTGAGAAGTTAGGTTTTGTCTGATGGCAACTTCCGGTTAGGCGGGAAGTTTCCATTGTGTGAGAAAGCGTGGGATTTAGTCTTCTAAAAAAATCGTCGAGTATATAGGTTGTTTTACCAGGACAGGGGGTGTCCTGGCCCCCTCGTCACAGCCATTTTTGTTCTACATTACTTTGTAAATTTGTACGTATTTAACAATCCTCATGAATCCAATTGATCGTTTATTCAAAGGAAGTGTGAATCTTCAAAATGTGTAGGAAAGGAAACTCTTTTTTGATAATACAGCATTATTTTTATTGGAAAATGAAGATCCCATTTTTTAGATGAATCAGTGATATGTTACAATATACATGTGTTTGACATACAGCTAAAGTGCTCACAAGTATGTGTGGTGCATGAAGTGGGTATCACATACTATTTTCTTTTTATTAATCTTCTGCATATATATTTACTCAAAGCAGTAAAATACAAATTTTCTTGTGAAGTGCAAATTGTGCAATTGCTTTTTAACAGATTATACATCTGCTATCATTTTTACAAAAAAAGTGAAAAATTATCTGATTGTGAATATTTCAAGCATTTAAAATTGATATACAACTGATAATGATTATGAAAAAGGAATGAGTGTTATTATGCAATCACTTCAAGCAATTTTTTTTTAATTATCAACTATAAAATGATAATCATTTTTTTTTTTTATATAAACTCAATAAAGAAGATTCTTTTTGTGTTTTAGTGTTGTCTTCTTTTTACAGAGACATTGACTTTAACATGTTAAGGAACATTCAATTGATGTCGTAATCAATGATCAAGAACAAATTTATTTTACACTATTCGTTAATTACAAGATAGAAGGAATGTTCTACATAATTTTAAAACTATAATTATTTCTCTTTTTTTTTTTTTTATTAAAGTATAGGTCCTGAGTACAGGTATTTCTCTGTAAAATGTTAAATTTAATTCATATTATATTATTTTATGTATAATTTTAAGGCGCTCACATACAAGTATGGATTAACATTTAAATTAACACAACGCAATTATTATTGATATTCCAAATTCTATTTCCCACTATATGATCCCCTTCCATTAAGTAACTAACTTTTAATTAATTAATTTTCCCTTTTAATTGTATGTGAGTGTCCGACCCAATCAGGTGTTGAGATATGATCGTTCAATTGATTTTATTATTCTTTAATTAAGTCTTTTGAATGGTTGTATCACAACATGCACTAAATAATTATTTGAAATTACACTGAATTTACACTTTTAATTCAGTTTTCGTTTCTATTTGGTAACTGGGCGTATTTTTAAAACAGGCCTAACAAAAATGCGAAAGACCTAAAATATCTCGAAAATAGCTAGTTCTAGAATATGGGGTTGATCTTATTTTTTTCATTGTCAAAAATTACGTATAAAACAAGCATTTAATTGATACATTTGAGCATACGTAATCTTTTATTTGAGATTCTGAAGATTTTTGCGGACCATTTCGCAAAAAGAGGCATGGTTTATTATTTAACCCGAATCGTACCAAAATCTAATCAGCACCAAGGTATCCCATAAGCATAAAATTTTATAAAATTTGGTCCATTAACTTTTGAGTTAAAGTGCATACATACATTGCACAAATAGACACACAGACGTCACGCTAAAAATAGTTTCTTCGTATTCTAGATGTTCCAATATGTGTAGATCCATCGAAAACTCGAGTTGCTACTTTCGACATAATTCCAATATTTTCCTTATATATTACTTTGTATTGCAGGGAAAGTAAAATCATTCAATATACATATTTTTTTAATTCGACGCAAAATTTAGAATATATGATTGAAACATCAAATATTCAATGCAAGATTGGAGGGTGTTAAAAAAAATAGATGAAATAATTCATTTACATTGACCCTTGAAATAAATAGTCCCAAATTTTACATCACGATACATTTTAAATTAAAAGCCAATAATTTTATTTTTTTTAAGCTTTTTATTTCGCCACGAAACATCAAATCACATTTCACGGGAAACAACTTCCTAAACGCTGACTTAAGACTCTTCAGATGCTGCTTTCTTTGATCTATCTTGTTTCATTTTGCAGACAATCAAATAATAAAAACTGCATCACTCCAAGAAAAGAACAACCAATCCGACAGAAATATACCCATCCACAGATCTTCACTGACAGGCCGGGGGAGCCACGAGCTACTAATTACTAAATCCATTTAGAATAGTCACGGATCGGAGCCCTTGCCCCCCGCCCCCTATATCACAAGAAGCCCCCTGCTTGCCCCCTACTTCTTGATTTATAAGAACACTCCTGACAAGGTAGTTAGAGACGCGTGGAATTTACGCGAATTTTTGTTCAGTGTCTTTTTCTTCTTCAGAAGTTGACTGGGCGAGATAGAACATGCGTGCTGAGCTTGTCTATCTTCAAAGTGTATTTATGTGTTGCGGGTATTAGGTGATTGTGTGTGTAACGCTGGATTTTTGTGTTTTGTTAAGCGTGCGGCGAGTTTGGTAGAATGGATGCTGAAAGAGGAAACAAAACAATGGGTGATTTATTTCCAATTACCTAGGTGTTTTATAAGAAGAGGTTATTTGTTTCGAAACAAGTAATAAAGTTAGAAGCGTGAAAATGCAATATTTTGTTAACACATCAACGTACTAATCCCTCTCATTTGCTTTTAAAGAATTCAATATAACTTTTCTGTTGCATTGAACCATATAAATAATATAACCATTTATAAAAATATCTGTTAAATTAAGTTCCAATTAGAAGTAACGTAAATAGTTTGAAATGCTTTAAAAAACAGAAATAAGTTCACTATAGAAAACACAAAAACTATCGCATAAATTCACTATATGTTTAGTGCCGCTTTATCCTTTACCGAGGGCCCCCATGCAAAAGCTATATATAAGGCCCCTGTACAACTTTTATAGAAATAAAAGATATTCATAGAGCACAGGAAATATCCCCCCCCCCGATTTTTACGGGCCCCCAACATTTACCCCCTTTATTTATAGACAATAACAACCCTCCCTCACAGCAAAGATCATCACATGTATGACAGTGACGTTGTAGTCACGTGACACCTGGGTCACAATGTGACATCATATTTGTGACTTCTATGCGACGTATGTATTAGTAACTTTGTAACTTCATTGTGACTATATTCTGTGACGTTTCCACAATTTAATTAACACGTAACAATGTGACGACATTACAATGGCAATTATAATGTGACGTCACAAGCAAGTTAATATTCGACGTCACAAACGACCATAAAAATGGCCAAAATGACTTCGCTGTGAACTCAATATGACATTGCTGAGACGTACTGCGACGTCCTGTGACGTCCCAAATTCACAGTGTGGCGTAAATCTTACGTCACTGTGAAAAGAAAATGCTGTTAGGGCTATATATGTAGTACTAATAAAACAAAAATATCTCAATGTATAATATTCACTCATCGTTGAACTAACAGTTTATAAACTTTATAGACAGAATCATAATTTGATAACGTATATTCAAAAGAATAATTAGACATAATGAAAATAAAACAACATGGTAATTTTCTCTATAATATGTTTTCAATGTGGGATTTTCATTCGCATATTTCACACATTTATATGCGACGTATTAAATTCCTTTAACTCAAGAAGCTGTTCAACTGTTTCAGTAAATCTCGGATTTGAAAAAAAGAAGAAACAACGCAGATAAATATTTTTAAATATTTTCAAAACAGAAAAAAACAGTATGGAATATATTACACGAAGACAACCGAAGCGTAATCTTGAACGATTTTCCCGAAGCAATTCTGTGTGGAAATCGTGAGCAAACCTGTTGCACAGCGGGTGGCATACGTTCAAAGTCACTCCAGTAACCCCATTCGGTCCCTTTCAAAAGGGTCATTTCCATGCAAAGTGTTCTCTGGCACAGCATAAATATGGTATCATAATCTTCACCACGACGAAAGATTACGCGCCTCAGTCAACGGTTCTTTTAGAAAGGGCACACATGCACTTCTATCTTCCTTTTTATATTTTGGCGATATTCTTTTTTCCTTCTCCAGGAGATTATCTGTGACATGAAATGTAGACGTAGAAAGTGTGGCTCTTAATTGTGAAATTACGAATGCAGGGGATGAATTGTGACGAGATTTACAGTCATCCGCATGACGGCAATGTACCTATCGCCACATTTCGCTTAAAATATCGGAGACATTAATCGAAATTAAATACATAGAGAAAGTTGAAGGCCTATGTAAGTTCTACCATCTAGTTTATGGGCATACAATGAAACAGCGCTAGAGGATGTGCTTTTTTTTCATTTGGTTGTGCTGTATGAAAGTTCTTGAGTAATGGCCACATACTTTGCGAGAAATTTATTAGGTCGTTTTCAGAAGATTATAGAGGGTCGAAAGAAGATATGTCTATCTGTCAAGTGCCATTTCGTACCTGAATGCTATCTTCATTTTGAAGTAAAACTGGAAAAGAAGTTGTTATGTCGGAGGCCAAATGCGTTCTGGGCCTTTTGCCCCCAATAAATGTGAATCGGAGCTTTGTAAATCGAAAAGACACTTTCTGGTGAATGTATCATTTCAAACAAGCCAAACGAGAGAACATGGTTTTTTTGAAGAATATAATAAGATTCCAATAGTAATTTTCTGGAAATAGAATGTTAAATTTCCTACTGTACAATCCAATATTGCTATTGCAAGTTGGTAAAAGGATAGTTGCCTAAAGCCTGTAACGGACATTAAACTTCAGAAACGAAAATTAATCGTCAATTTTCGGGCATATAATACAAATTTGTTAGGAAACCTCAATTACATTAGTTATATCACACATATAATCTGTTATATCTGAGCAGTTGCACTTCTATTCTGCACGGCGTTCTAAATTTAAAATGTGGTGCAACCTCAATACAAAATAATCATATCCAAAATAGCAGAACTACAATACAGATTTGACCTAATTTTGATACAATAATTTAAAAATTTAAAAAAATTTAGCACCATTCCTGTATCATACATGCATATTTCGTATCGTTTAAATTTTTCCATTATATAATTATTAAATAATCATATTTATTAAAATAGCAATATTATTTAAAATTTTCATAAATTATAATTAAGAAATACATGTTCCTGTATTACCTGCACTATGAAATAAATATTAATCAGCAAAATATATTACTATAGCTCTTTAAATTTTTATCTTACATCATAAAAACGTTGAATAGCAATATATATATATATATATATAAATTGAAATTTCTTAATCGAAAACTATAGATAAACTGCGGTAAATACAAAAAACCCATCTCTAGCATATCTGTTACAAATAAGTAACTATAGACCAAGACTAAGAATAACAAATATATATATATTCTTACTAAAACACATAGATTCTGTCGATTTCTCTTAAATTGAAAATATTTTAAAATAATTCTTAAACAATCTTTTTTAAAGACATTACTACAAATAATCTAAAACGAACCACTCTATAATTTACATTTAAATCAAAGCTTAATTTATGGATTCACAGTCTCAATCTTCACACATGACTAAATATCAAACAAATAAACATAATCATATTAAAACATAATTTCAAAGCATTTCAAATACCCCCTTTTAAGACTGAATCACCCGGAATTTGAAATATCTAATTTCATTGCCACGAAGAATTAAGTTATCATTCCCTATTCTATTCCTATTTATTCAATCCCGCCTGATTTAAACTCATCTGATTTTAAATGACCATGAAATTATGGCATTTACTCAACATTTCCTCTGTTTACATAATACATTTGCTTTTCATATTGTATTTCATCCGTTATAAAGCTCATATCAAATGAAATTAAATAGGCAATCCGCCTCCAAGTAATTCTCCCCCTTGTTGTTTAGCCCAGGCGCCATCTAGCGTTAACCGGTTCCAGCTCTAATAGTTTCATGGATGATATTACGGGCAAAAGTGGTTCAATCCAATTTATTGTGGATAAGAATATTTATTTGGAATTTAATCTTAATTGTTTGTACAGTTGTCTTTACAGGAGAAATATTTGCGATTTAGATGGGGATCTTTGTCAAGGGACCAAATTATTAAGAACATAGCATCATTCCAATATTTAACATAAAGCAAATTTTTATATGGAAATACATTTTTATACATTTTATAATTTTTAAATATTAATTTTATAGTTTATTGCCATTGCGCATTCTACATTCTGTTTAATTTGAATTCCATTAAGTTGCGTTTCAATTAGAAAAACCTTTGTGCAATTTTTCTTCAAAAAAAGAATAGTGCGATGAAATGGATATAAAAATCATATCGAGTTCAATCCTAGTTCCAAACTAAAATCCGAATAATTTTGTTACATTTGTACTTTTTTATTGTGATATTTTGTATTTTACTAGTTTTTAATGACTAATGGTTAGATGCAACAATAAATTTATTGTTTTCAAAATTTCTGGGTGACGAACCAACCATCTTGCTGTCTCTCATTAATACTGAATAAGAATTGACTGGTCCTCACCATTTGATCCAGAATAAATAAACTAGTTAACTTACTCATAAATATTCTTATTTTTTTTTTATTTTGCTGATCAATTTTGACTGTGGTGTTTCGTTTGCAATAAAGTTTCAGTTCTTCGGGTTTTTAATCTGCAAATAAGACAAACTACTAAATAAGACATTTACTAAATAAGACAAATATTTTGAACTCTTCATTCAATAATCTAATACAAAGTGCAGATTGTAGGCAATATGTTTGTACCATCTTTTAAACAGTGAATTAAACTTTGGATATGCAACTTTTCTGTTAAGCATCAAATTATATTGCACCAACCAGTTGATGCTTTTCTAGTTGCAACCAATTAGCTACTGTAACCGTTTTACAGATTCGGTATTTTGCAACAAAACTACCAAAATCAGCAAGCTCTTGTCAATGTAGTCGAATGATCATTTTTCAACAACTCAATAAAGTGGGAAATTACAAATAACAATTAATAAATTTCCTGAACAATAAATATGAATGGAGCAAAATATAATGATTCTAAAGAGTTGTAAATATAGATTTTACCTCAGACATCATAATGCTTCCATCCGTCTGCAACTCAAAAGATTTGGGTTCATATTCTCAGTGGCAAAACAATACCAAAACTCACCGGCAAGCAGAGCGTAAATGATTAATATGACCTCAGCACTATCTAAACGCGGTCTACCACAAACCGCACTGTCCAGAAAAGATGACCTCTCTACGGACAGCAGTATTAGTTTCATATCCACCCCGGAAATATATTGATCCCTTGGGATTTCTAGAAGGGGAAGGGGGGACGTAAAGTATCTAAGCACCCTCAATTCCGTATTTATTCCCCCACCCACCCACAAATGAACCGTAGAATGTTCCCTCGGGGTGGTGGGTATTTTTTTGTTTTATAGGATAAAAGCATCCTAATATGTTTGGCATTTGGGTGGGGAGGAACATGAGATTATTCGTAGTGTTTTGTGAGCCTAGCTTCTTTCTATTACTGTGCACAGGACAGGAAGGTAAATTCGGTTTAAAGAAGTGAAAGATCCAGGTTTAACATCAATATAACTGCATATAGGAGACATAACAGATTATCAAATTTAATTGATGAATTAGTTATCGCTATATATTTTTTTTTGTAAAAAGTTTTGTTGTGATCAAGAGAAACTTATAGGATCTCTACATCATAATAAAGGAAAATAAACTTCGTCTAGGATGAATGGTGACCGAGAAGAAATGGTGACCGAAGAGACCAAGAAAATATACTTTTCTACAGCAGTCGTAAAGAGATCAAGAGGAAGATATAAGATGAGGTGGATTGATTGTGTGAAAAAGGGCGAAGATTCTGAAGTTAAAAATCAGGAAAATAACTGACATAAAATAGGCATACTGGGTGAAGCTTCTAAAGGTTACTAATGTTCTGCCATTGATGATGATGATGACATCTATGATGGCTGCTATTTCAGGAAAGTTGAGCACAACAAAGTCGCAATATTAAAATTTAATAATGTTTTAAAATGCAGAGAGTAATAGCTGTCCCACAAAGTTAAAAGTGTGGATTTTTCTCTAAAGATTCACAAGTACGGCACTCAACATAAACTCCTTGAAAGTGAATAAACTTAGGAAAAATAAAATGTTTCATTTCCTTAATGACCAAAATATATTGTTGTTATTTTCACCAATCATATTAAAGAAATGTATAACGAATCTAATGCGTTTCACACAATCCTTCAAACTTTAGATCAAAACGTAAGTGAACAGAAAGTTTAGGGAATATCGCTTCTACCCATCAAATTACTGGCTTCGTGTCTCATGCCACTTTCGCGATGATGTCAACTTGTTAAATTCGCAACCGGAACAGGAATCGCATATTATGTGGGCGGTCTGCATTGCCAGGATTTCTCTTTGACGCTTCGATGCATAAATTCAAATCTCTACGCAGATGGAATCCTGTGTAAGGCTTCGATGGTCATTTATAGACCTTTTGATTCCAATTTGGACCGATGGTTTGCAATTGTGCCTCATTCGTTTTGACTGAAGACGTTCCACCAGAGTCATCATCAATTACAGCATGAAGTGCAGCAGAAGATGGATGGAGTTCAATCATTATATGGACACGAAATTATTTTTGTTAGATATGCAACGCCGTGTCATAGTTGAATGATTAAAATTAAGGGCTGTATGGGTTTATTAATTTAAGATGTGATATTTATTTTGTATATTCGTTTTACGGATGGACTTGATTCAAACAGCACACCGATTTAATTTATTTTTAGTCAGATATGAAGTTCATATGAGCCAAATAATATATTTATCTATTAACGTCAAAAATATTTTTTGCTGTATAATAACATATAAGCTTAATGTCTCGGTAAAAAAAAATAGTTCATTGTTTATCATCACTGTTGTTATCATTTAACCGTTAACATAATAAATAACATTGTTTATTTATTATGTTAACGGTTAAATGAATACTATATGATTACTAATCGCAATTTGAAAAACAATATTATTTATAATTGTTAAATATTTTAAAAGTGTTGGTTATGTTGCGATAACTTTTACCAACCAATTTATTTTTTAATTGCAAGATTTCAGGTTAGTATCATTGTACTGCATTTCATTTTGCACTATAAGGACATGTGCAGAGTATTGTCGATTCTCAGAATTAATATGGCAAGATTATAAGATAACAGGTACATTAAATGGTAAAGGCATTGAAAGTTTTTCCCACTGCAACAATAAGATAACTTTTTATAAATCGTCCAATCAGTAATGAAGTAAATATTACTTACTGTCCTATTTTGCGAATTCAAAATACACATTGAGGAATTAACTAAGAATCTCTTGAAGGTGCATAGCAAAATGTGATATACAGATATTACTGGACATTTGCATCTTCTGACTATACTGACCATGAGTTAATATATCCAAAACTTCATTTAACATTTCAGTGCAAGAGCAAAATGTATTCTCCGTACACATGATATAATAACAGTCATTGAATACAATTTAATTTTACCAAATCAATTTCATCTTAAGACGCTCAACTGTGTATTACTTTGACCTTCTGGATGCCTGCGATATGCGGTCCGTTTGTTGATAAATAATAAAGCTAGAACAATTATAGTCAATTTGTTTTCAGTGAAATTTTGCGTTTAATGTGTTCATTGTAATGACAAATGGTGATGTAAAATAATGAAGGAATTTAAGGAAGGTTTTGTAAGCAACATTACAGTTTTATCACGTTATATACACAGGTTAGGGATATTGCAAGAACAACTGTAAAAATGTGACTAAAGCTAAAGAATAACACTTATATACATTTAGTACGATATTCAAAAAACTTTTAATAAAGTGGGCATTGTTTTACGATAATCAACATCTTAAGAAATACTATAACAACTTTTCTTTAATTTTAATATGAATATTTCCCACTCTTCAATGCTGCTTTTAAAAGCAGCCTGGAAATCACGTGATTGTTCTTCAGTACAAACAATTTAAATATATCAGTACAGCATACAATATCAACTGTCCTAAGGTAACTTCCTTTTTAGGACACGCCCGGTAAGAGCGCGAAGAAGAATAAGGCCGTGGGTATAACAAACATTAATTTATTTACACTATATAAAATATTTACAACAAAATTGATTCAAAATATTCAAAATGAAAGTATACCCCTTTAAGATAACAAATAAACAATTACAAACGTATATGTAGTCTCATAGACTAAAATGTGAAAGATGGTAATTAAAAATTAAATTTTAAAAATATGAAATATTTAAATATCCCTAACCCGGAGAGAGAAGTAAAAAGTACAAATCAGGCACAGGCCCTTAAATGTGGAACTCACCGAACAATCGCCGAATAAACGGCATCTCTCTGAACAGCATTTCTCAGAGGACCTTGTTGTGAACACTTCTTTACTCACTCCAAAACTCCCTTCCTTCTTCTCGCTCCTCTTTTAAATTCTGAAAAACTCTCTCTCTCCAAGATTTTAAAACACGCCCCTGAGGCGCATACAAACATCCCATTGGATTCAGGGTCTTAACCCCTTGACCCCAAAGCACCGCCATTGGCTTTAGGCCTTCCAAAAACAAAAAACCCCTTCTCAAGCCCCTGCGAAACTGATATTCCTTCGGCCACTAATTCAAAGTCGCCGAGGACCCTATGACCCTTCCGAAAAGGACAGGACGCCCGTTAAATCTTTCGGTACGAATCCGAGATCCAAAGCAACTTCGGCATCCTGGTTTTCTATTTCGAGTGCAGATGGCCGAACGAAAAGGCTGACCCCCAAAAATAAATAAGAAGACTCAAGGTCGCATTCCCGAAAATATTGGCTCATGGGTTTACCATGCGACATCAACCAATCGTATTATGTCACCACATTTACAACGAACTGATTTTCTTTTTAAATATCCTTTATATCCGCGACTTTTTGTGAGCAGTCTATTTGGAAGTAAGTATTTTTTGCAAATCATTTCCCATATATTCAATTTGATTACAAATATTTAATCAAAAATTTGAAAATAAATATAAAATTTTGCCAATCTGGGTATCATAAAGTTAGAATTATTTTCCAACCATTTCTCGCATCTATTCAATTACGTCATAATCTCATTGTTCGCAGGCAGACACTTCTTCAGAACAGCTGCTATTCAAACCAGGGTACCATTCTCACGCATATAAAGTACTCTCACCAGGAAATACGAATTAATTGCATGCAAATCTTTGCAGATACTGTCATTTATCCAAATGTTTACTAAGTCAACACATCGCACACTCACAAAAGGGGAAAAAAAGAGCACAGTGATAGACAACAGGCTGTCTCTCAACACATACGAAAACAAAAGGGGCAAGGCAGTACAAACGTCATGTTAGGAAATCAGCTTTAAATGCACAGCAAAAGAGAAGCAAAAAACTCATATAACTGATGCCTGGAAAAAAACAAACAGAAAAACTTCCATCCCTAGGAACAGTACGATAGATGTTGATGACAGCTGTAAAAGAACATTTCAGGATCTCTGCCCCCATTGTGTCTTCCCCCTTTCAGATATCATCGACGGGTATAGGGGGTGCCCCCCTTTCACATCATGTCACAAATCCTCCTGCATCTGTAGGGGCTTCATGTGACGTCAACTTATACGCATTTATGTAGATTTGTGTGTATCATAGAACTCAGTTGTCTGTGTTATTTCTTGATGGATATTCTTCACAAACCAGTCTGAGATAAGGATAAACAAAGCTTTTAGAGAAAAAGTTTTGTAGAAGTTATCGGTACATGCAATTAGACGTATTGCATCAGATGTAAGTTTACAAGTGCAGCGGTTGTCTATGAGAATGAGAACAATCTTAAAATTGTGTGGTAATTATGGAAGGGATGAATTGGGATTTTTAAGCAATGGCTATATTCGGCTATGCTGCAATAAAAGGATGACTTTTGAGGATGCGAATGAGAACATGATAATTGAAAGAGTGCACGATGATTGAATGGGAGAAATTGAGAATTAAGCAATGGCTATGTGTGGTCATACTTCCAAAGGAGGAGTGACTTTTATAGATATAATGTATGAAAATTAAATAGATAAATTGTTATTTATTACATGGAACTACGCTTTGATGCGCAATAATTGTCAAGTCGAAATTAATATTTATTATGCAGGCTACATAGTGCCATACTGCTAAAATGGGATGATTTTCCTGAAGAATGAGAATAAAAATATAACAAAAAGCGTGCATGATATTTGAAAGGAAGGAATTGAGATTTATTAAGCAATGGCTATATGGGGCCATACTGCTAAAGAAGGGATGATTTTCATGAGTATGAGATTTAAAATATTTTTTAAAAGGGCCATGATAATTGTAAATGACAAATGCGATTTATTAAGCAATGACAGGTATGGGGGCCTTGCTATCAAAGGAGGAATGACTTTCATAGGGTTTATCAAAAGCCGATTACATAAAACTAAAAATGTATTAACTATCGTGAAATAGGCTCACGTTTCATATGCGATATTATGTGGAAATGGTTTTAATATCATTTTGGAGGATCCATTCCATTCCATTTGCGAGGTCTTTCGTCTAATAATTTTGTATTTTGTCAAAAAACAATTCGTCAACAGCCAATTTTTTTTAAAAAAGAAAATCTCTTCTCTCCGTCTGTCTGTAATGTTTGGCGATAAATCTGGCAACTAATATGGCAAAATATCGAAAATTTGACGATATCTTTTATAATGGTGCGAAATGGACGAAAATATCTTTAAAATGACGATAACCTAACAAAAATGACGCCAAATGGATTATTTAATTATTAAAATACTTTAATATATAGTGTATATTGCTTATTACGCATGCTATAAATATTGATAATTATCATGATAGATTTGCGCAAATTATAAGTTGATTGGGTAATTCGAAATTATTTTACATGCTGTCATCCGGAAAAAAACGTACAATTCAACGTTAAAAACATCGTACCGTGGATCTTGTACATTATTTTTTCGCTGTGAAAGAAGTAAATTTATTGCATTGTGTAGGGAAAGTGATATGCTACCCACATCAGATTTTTGTTTATGAATTTTATAGCGTATAAAATTTACTGGGTTCAAATTATATCCTTTAACATATAAATAATTATTTCATATAGGTTACGCGTTTAGGAATTAGCCCAATCGCAGAATTATGACAGGTCCCCTTAAGTTAAAAGTTTATAATGCATAAAATGAAAAGAAATAAGTGAATGTTGATTTAAGAATTATTTTTTTAAAGAAAAAATAATAAACAGAGAAATTTCAGAAAATTCATAAACAGAGAGATCTCAGAAAATAAACAGAGAGATCTCTCAAAATTCATGAAAAGAGAGTGTTTTAAGAAAATATATCTGAAATATCTTTATGCTGAAATAAAAAATATATATATTTTATCCTTCAAAAAACTTCCTCCATCTAACTGAAATTAAATTAATTTTTAGAAAATAACGCAGCACAACGCTGCCAATACTTTTGCCTGAAAGGTCAAAGTGACAAAGCAATTTTTAACGCAATCAATTAGAAATTTCTATAATCATTGAGCAAATTCAGAGTACGAAAGCCACTCGACCAGTTTTCTAATTTCAAACATATTCTACAATTAATCATTACTTTGTGTTTACATCGCGAACTGCACCACTGGGAATCAGTTTATTACAAAGAGATTATTTTCAGAAAAGCACAGTCAACAGTGCAGGACTTAAAAGGACCAAGCATGTTATTAAAATATGAGGGTTCTTAATTAATTGAAGGAAACTTTTAACAAACGTTGTAAGAATTAAAATGTGATCAAAATGATATCGTGAAAAAGTAAGTTGTTGAGGAAATATATTATGAGACTTAAACTAGTCAAGCTGTTCTACCTTAACTAGTCGAGCTGACTCTAGCGTGACCAGTCCTGTGGTGGCTAATTTTTTTTAAATACAATAAATAGTTTATTCGATTCAAATTTTTACTGATTCCACATAGGCTAGTTGTTGCAACGAAAGAGCGATTTCTAGTTTTAAAACAACCCCCTATTAGCGGGTTATGCAACAGTAATATTAATCAGTTATAAAATCTATTAAAATTGCTATACCATGAAGGCGGCATACAAAAAACATCAAATTTGCATGAAAGGTACTACATGCTGAGATATGCAAATGATTAGCATTACAGCGCATGCGCACAAAGCTGGTATGTGTAACTTCATCTGCATTCCGTATAAAATGGAAGATTGCACAACGGGTTCCTCATTTGGAAATCGCATTTGAACGTTCGTTGTTTTTTGTAAAGGTCGTGTTATGCCTTATGTAAGGAGGAGAAACTTCTACCAGCACATGTCAAAATTCGACCGCGGCAGGATCGTGGCCTATCGGGACTGCGGTTTATCGTTCCGCGACATTGCTGCTCGCGGTGGTCGGGATCCCATGACTGTCAGGCAAAGATAGAATTGATGGGTTCAGGAGGACCATACTGAACGCCATGCAGGATCTCAGCGGCTCCGGGCCACTAATATCCGAGAGGACAGACATGTTGTCCTCTCGGTCTTGCGGGATCGTATAGTCACGTCAAGTACCCTGAGTCAGGAACTTGGCTCATTTGCAGGACAAGTGTCCGTACGGACAGTGCGACGACGTCTGCAGCACCACGGACTGTCAGCACGGCCACCATTATTACGTCTTCCCTTAACGCTGCAGCAGAGGCAGGCGCTCCTACAGTGGTGCGAAGAACAACGACACTGGGCACAGAAGTGGCACCACATCGTCCTTTCAGACGAATCCCGGTTCTGCGTACAGCATCATGATGGACGTATCCATGTGTGCAGGCACCGAGGAGGACTAATGTTGCCAGCTTGCATTCGTCATCATCATACGGGCCCAGTACCTGGCGTGATGGTATGGGGTGCCATTGGGCACACATCCCGGTCACCTCTTGTTCGCATAGCCGGTAATGTGGACAGCCTCCGTTACATTTCTGACGTGTTAAGGCCCGTGGCTGTGCCCTATCTTCAAGGCCTGCGTGACGCCATCTTTCAACAAGATAATGCACGACCAAATGTTGCCCGTGCTGTCCTCACTTTCCTCGATACAGAGGGTGTTCGACTGTTGCCCTCACTAGCACGTTCTCAAGACCTGTCACCCATTGAGAACATCTGGTCATGGGTTGCCGAGAGACTGGCACGCCATCACTCGCCAGTCACTACGATTGATGAACTCTGGCATAGAGTTGAAGCCGCAAGGAATGACGTACCCGTATCTGTCATCCAAGCTCTATTCGACTCGACGCCCAAGCGGATTACAGCCATTTTTGCTGCCAGAGGTGGCAGCTCTGTGTACTGAATTCTGCATGCTGTGTTCCCCAAATCACCTGCAAATTTTAATCATGTCTTCCTCCCATTTTACTGTATATGTAAGATAAATAAGATTCTGGTATTTGCATTCCTTCCTGGTGTAGCAATTTCAATGGCCAGCAGTATACAATATAGGTATATATTTAAAATATATTTCTACCTTCATACAAAATGGATTTATATTAATGGGGAAAAATTGAACAACATTATTACGAACAAATTAATATACAACAGCATAACATCAGTTTTGAGGATAAATTGGACCCCTTTGTAAGTGTTAAACAGAAAAACAAACCAAACATCTAAAGGATAGACACAAACAGAAGAAATGGGACACACACATGCTTATATATATGTATATATATATATATATATATTTTAATTTTAAGAATTTTAGTTCATTTGTATTATAAATACCAGAGATTAATAATTTATTGAAAATGGTGCGTAGAGCAAATGTGAAAATAAAATTGTCTGAAGTGAAAATTTGAAATCAAAATTGACTCTATGACAAGCTTGATAAAATTACAAATAGAACATTTTAAATAAAACAGGTAATAAATAGATATGAAATACCCCTCTTTCCCTGTCCTATATATAAAGGTAAGCAATTGAAAAAAGAATTACATGTGGTGCAAGATTGATGAATATAATCCCTTAACTACACCCTAAGATTGAAATGTATTTAAGTATTGTAAATCATATATGTAATACAGGTACTTAAGGTACTAATCCCCTTGTTCCCTGCATAAATATTCATAGTGTAAAGGCATGAATAGTGTATAAGATGAAAAGATTCAAATAGAAAAAATTGTACATATAATAATTGTAATATATATATATATATATCTTTTTTCATCTCTTGTTACATTTTGCTTTCTCTATTGAAAAATTATATAATTGTGATGATATATATTTTAAAACTGTCGCAAGTTATGAAAGTTGCATCTCATTTAAAATTCGCCCTCTTGGAAATTCCATTACTCTGTTCATAAATGTACAAGAAGAAAAAATATTGAGTCATTTGGCGTTCAAAAGTCTTCGGATGAATACATTTGGCAAAATTATGTTTTAGACTCATTATTTAAAAGACCCTTCACCCACTCAGTTGCGACAAAAGTGCTCACAAAGTGCTCTCATTCGCCGGTAATATCTGACCTCGAATGCAGTCTTTTACCTTTCAAATCTTCCTCTCCAAGATACTAGCAAAAAACTCATAAAGGAAAATCCACCACCCCTAACAAACACTATTTGTAAATAAACAGAGAAACAAACTTCCTGTGAATGTAGTTCTCCCACGCTTCTGATCCCTGAGTAGTGGGTCCCTCGACCAAGAAGGGGGACCGTGGGTCAAAAGTGCCTGACCCTTCAAAGTAAAAAAAAGACTATCAAGTGCTCAAGGGGGACCCATCTTGATTCACCTGGAGGTCCTTAAGAGGCGGCAGAGCCGATTGTGGTATAAGCGGAAAAGCCTGGTAAAGGTAAATAGATGTCACCCGCCCACATAAGAACTGAATAGGAAAGGTACAAATATGAGGCCAATTGGCGAAAAATGGAGAAGTGCTGCAATCAATTCTGGCTATGAAGTTCTTTACGTATTTTTTACGTTTCTCTCTAGTTGCTTTTCCCACGAAATGTCACTGAGCTCACTATTGAAGAATATTATGCAGAAGGACTGCGGTTTAGACTACATGCATAATATATAAAAATATTTGTCATAAATAAATAATTGAAACGTGCTGAGTTTACTGTGGACTTCGTAAGTAACACGTATTAATTTGCGATTTTCACATGGTTAATTCACTTGTATTTCTGTACTTTTTCTTTTTTAATACATCTCAAATTATTTCTCGTTTCTCTGCAAACATTATCTCGCATTATTTCCTTTTTTTAAAACATTCTTAGAACATTCACAGTTGAAAAAGTGCTAAGTTTATCGAAATCATCCATGAATTATTATTCTGTTTAATGGCGAATAAAAATGAAAAACCAAAAGAATAAATCAATTATGCTATACTCTGCTATTAAGGCCTTATTGGTCAGGGGTCATTATCGTAATATTTTTGTCCATTACCTATTTATTAAGTGGGTGGTTTTATTATTAAAGTTTTGGATGAACAAACAGGATATTATCTAAATGCAAATTAAAATAAAGTGCCTATGGAATATAAAGATACGTACTAAAGATTTAGAAAAAAAGTATAGACCAACTAATATTTGATATATCACAATTTTTATATGCACAAATGGCTTCTAGATGATCTTAGATGATACTATGTTGAGGTAAGATTTTTACCCAATGAACGTATTGATATTTTTTAATACCGTCCATCAATTTGTGTCACTGGTTAAAAAAATAAAATGTACTACATTAAAGCTAAAGATTGATTCACCATTATAAAGATGAATAAATAAGTATTCCAAAAACTGAACCAATTCTGCATTGATGGGATATTCCATTTGCTGTTAAATATTCATGATTATTTCCAGATTCTGCCATAGCTTTCAAGACATCTCATAATCCAATTCCAATACCTTCAACCACCTCTATCTCTTGGAGCTACAACTGGTATTAGTAATTGTTCCCATTCCTGAAACAAGAACTCGCCAGCTCCTATATTCAATGTCAGAAGTGACAAAACGGCAATCGCTTAAGCAACTACGCCCGGAAGACCAGCTCAGGCATAACGTGGTAGGCAATCCAACAGCTGCTTAGACAGATGTAACGAGTCCCATTTCAAAATGAAATAAACGTTTTTAACTTGTTCTTTTGTTTTCGTTCTATCTATGAGTTACTGGAAAAGTGGGGTAAGTTCTGCAGGCTTCCTTTTAAGATAAACAGAGTTTACCATCAAGTGGTTTGCTTAGACTATGAGGCGGTATGTCTTCCCTAAGGGCATTGGATTACTGGTTTGTGCTTTTTTTATAGACTCGGCGTTGTTCGGTAGTTTTTGTTGTATTTAATTGTTGGGTAGAAAAAGTGCATTTATGATACACTAAAAGCATTTCTAAATATTCCAAATTCTCAAAGTTTTTAAACCTAAACATCATCAAAAATTTGTAAAGTTCATCTAACATAAATCTGAAAACACTGAAATACACTCTGAAAAGTTCTAAAACTTCTAAAGTTCCTCTAACCTGAAAACATTCTAGCAATATACTGAATTCTTAAATAAACAGAAAGTGGACCTATTGACCAGTTTCCCTACGTGTACAAATATGTACTCTTGTAAAATATTAAAAATGGCACTTTACCTAAAAAATAAAAACATTTTTAAGTAAAAGAAAGACACAGATTTTTAGGTTTTCAAAATCTAACGTTTATTAAAATTTAAACTTCACTTTTAAAATAATTTTTAAAACTTTTTACATCTCATTAACTATCTTAATTAAATCAAACATCTTAAATAATAAAAATAAATGGAATGGCCGGTCGTATAGTGGTAAAGAAAAAACGTTAGATTATTAAATTTTAAAGTTAACAATATTAAACTTATTCAATTATTTATCTAAACTAAAATTTGGAATAAAAAGAACATAAGTTAGCCAAAAGGGAAATTTAGAACAAAAGTTAAAAAGATAACCACAGGATTCGCAACTTAAAATATATAAGTCTAAAGGGGTCTTATTTCTGTGCTAACTCAAAACAATTGGAATAAAGACATATTTTAACTATTGAGAAATATTAGAATTTGGAGGAAAAGGAATAATATCACCAAGGCTCCAAGAAAAACGGCGGAAATCGGCGGGAGGCAGAATCACCAAACGTGCAGCAGATCCAGAGAACACCAGAAGAGGAAAATCCATGGCACAGGGTCACAATATGTCCAGCAGAAAATCCGGAAAAGGCCGTTCCACGGGATTCAACTCCAAAGAGATTCTCCACACCAGCTGGACGTCGAGTAATAAAAAAAATCATTTCTCTCAACAGCCGCACCGGACTACTGACATCAAAATGGAGAACTTAACATGTGTCCGTCAATTGGGCTCGGAAATGCGAACTCCATTCATCATAAAATAGAACTGGCAGCTTGTCAAGATAAACATATTTCTAATTGGCCGGTAAGACTTCCTCGGCCGACATCACATAAATCGTGAAACATCTTGGATCATTATTTAAATGATATGAAACTAATTAGCATGACTCTTCATTCCGTCGCAGCTTCCAGACATAAACAACATCAGAGAGCACAGCGGCAAAGGACTGCTGATTGATTATAAACTAAACAAATCAATCCACATCTTGAAAAACAAAACACACATCACAGCCGGGAATAATGAGACATTTCAAGCCGAATTCGAACTACGGCTCGCGCCGAAGCGCTGAAAACAACAACTTTAACAGATTACATCTCTGGTTCTAATCAATTGCAAAAAAGCAAAGAGCAAAGAGATCGAAAAAGTGCGCGATTTGCTTATATACTGCCAAACATCGCTGCCACAGATTGTAAACAAAATTATTGATGAACGATAAAATAATTAATGACAGACGATTTTAATATTACGATCAACCAATTAAAAACTCGAAACTTTAAAGAAGAGAAATGGAATTTTAGAGCAGACGAAAATTAAAAAGAAATGAAGTGAAACGATTTGGAAAATACGAATTCGGCAATAATTTAAATATGGACGATTCTGAAATATTTAAAAAGCTGAAAATAGAATAAAACTGTAAAATTGCGATGAATTAACCAATTTTTAACCGAGAGCAATAAATTTGGAATCAAATTAAAGGGAATAAAAAGGGCAATAAATGGAATCACAAATTAGCCAATTTAAATAAATTTAAATTGCTAAAACCTAAAAAGAACGAACTTTTGCCGTTTTTAAAACAAAACCTATGGAATAGAACCTATTTGAACAAAGAATATCAAAAACCTAAACAATTAGAAGATGAATAACTAAAAGAGAATGACTATGTAAATAAGACCCCTGAACACATTTAAACAAAAACAAAACCCCTAAAATTGTTAAATATCTAAAAGTTATAACCCAACAACTCCTTCGAACGTCCCAAAAAAATTTTTCATTTGAAAAATGAAAAATTTTAGCTAACACATGACAAAATTCCGCGAAACGAAGGAGAAAAAAAAAATCTAAATCTCAACTACAGCTGTAACATGAGCCATAAAAATCACATAAAAATCAAATTCCTTATAAATAAATCAAAAATCAAATAATCACTTCACTAAACACTTTCATAATAACAATTATCATAAATTTTTCAACTCTAAAATAAACATGTAGATTCAACATTTCAACATTAAACTCTCTAACTTCATTATAACTTTACATTATGAAAATTCATCAAATCATTTTAAAATGCTCCAACAAATACGCCATCAAAGAGAAGAAACAGAAAAATAATAAACAGATCTCCATATCATTAGCTGTCATGAATAAACATAAATTTTAACGAAAACTTTGGACCAGCCAAAGAATTCCAATAATCTAAACAATAAATTTTGAAATGGTACCTTCAACATAACAACCAATAAATACAATCATCAAATTCATCACCATCTCCTCCTCTACAAAGAAAACAAATATTCGAAGCATAATTTTCAATTTAAATAATAATATCAATTTTGGCTCAAGTTACAAACAAAAAAATATTTGTGGAATATTTACCCCCAAAATAACAAACTCAATTCCCTAACAATTTGGAACTGAACTCATATTTAACCGACTTGGTTACAAATTATACTATAAACTGATTACTTGGCAAATTAGGTCGTTTAAACGACAAATATACACAAAAATGACCTTATGCATCATTTTACACCAATATCAATAAACGCGATTCTACTAATTATTGTGTAACATCTTGCACTCTCAACAACAATAAACTCAAATATCATATCTGTATCTCTCTGGTAATCTCAAAAAATTCTCATAAAAATCAAAAAAAAAATTAAGACAAGGGGCCGAGGGTTGTGAGTCCTCTCAAAGGTTGTGAATCTTTTTTGAACCCCAAAAAAAATAGCACAAAAATATCCATCAAGTATAAGTAGTACATTTAAATTCACTAACTGCCAAGTGTATCACATTACTTTAAACAAAATACCAAAGAAAAATCAAATTACAAATCCCCATTTAAATTTTTAAAACCAAAAGAACTCAAATTGCATTGCACAATTTTAAATATTCCACTTAAAAAAAATTTTATTTCTCCTATAATAAAATGAATTTTTCCACTTTAATGACCAAAAAAATTTTAAAGACAGTGTTAAAAACATCAGATTCAAAATTAAGAACAAACACACTGATTTTATCACCACTCTATTTGAGTGTGAAAACCAAACAAATGATCAATATGAAGAACAAGATAACTCAAGATGACATTTATGTCACACTCATATTGGAGTGTAAAAAACACCTGCATTACCCAATTTTTCAATTAATCACCAGTATTTCATCAACTACATTCACATATCAGTGAGCATTTAAATCTCAATTCCAAATCAGAACATAAAAAATTCTAAGTCGAAAAACTACTGCTTTAATTCTATATAATTTAACTTAATAAAAAAATATTCTCATGTTAAATTTACTCAATTAATTTTTCTCTATTTTATCAAAACAATTTTAAGTGTTGCTGGGAGCGTGGGTTACAAGAACAACAAAATAAAAAAAATTTGTTAATGAGATGGGATTAGAACAAAAAATGTAAATTCTACAAAGTGCGTTCTCGCATGCCTATAATCTCTTAAATTTATGAATTAAATGCAATTTTACACTACTTCAAATAATAAAATTCAAATCAAATTAATTTACATTAAGGAATGCTTAAATAAAAATTCTAAATAAAAAAGTCAAACTCAAAAATTCTTAAGTTTCCTCAAAAAAATTCTAAATGAAAATATTTAAATTAATCCTAAAATTTCAATTTTAATCAAAATATTAAAGTAAATTACTCTAATTTAGTTTAAGAACATTCTAAAATATCCAGCCTTAGTTTAAAATCTTATCAAAATCTCAATTACTTTTAGAATAAACAAGTATGGAATCAGTTTACGGAAATTTCATTTTTAAGAACAAAAATTATTAAGAACATATATTACAGTTAGCATGAATAAGCCCCTAGACTGGTCAAACGGCGCCAATTGTTCGGGGGGGGGGGGGAGAGAAGAAGGAACATTAAGGAATATTAAAACACATTCCATCTCATTCTATCATTCAAAATATTCTAAGTTCTCAAATTTCTTACTCAAGGTTCTTGAAACCTAAATGTCATCTGAAAATACATCTGAAAATGCACTCTAAAATATCTGAAATTTGCAAAAGTTCTAAAACTTCTAAAGTTCCTCTAACCTGAAAACATTCTAGCAATATACTGAATTCTTAAATAAACAGAAAGTGGACCTATTGACCAGTTTCCCTACGTGTACAAATATGTACTCTTGTAAAATATTAAAAATGGCACTTTACCTAAAAAATAAAAACATTTTTAAGTAAAAGAAAGACACAGATTTTTAGGTTTTCAAAATCTAACGTTTATTAAAATTTAAACTTCACTTTTAAAATAATTTTTAAAACTTTTTACATCTCATTAACTATCTTAATTAAATCAAACATCTTAAATAATAAAAATAAATGGAATGGCCGGTCGTATAGTGGTAAAGAAAAAACGTTAGATTATTAAATTTTAAAGTTAACAATATTAAACTTATTCAATTATTTATCTAAACTAAAATTTGGAATAAAAAGAACATAAGTTAGCCAAAAGGGAAATTTAGAACAAAAGTTAAAAAGATAACCACAGGATTCGCAACTTAAAATATATAAGTCTAAAGGGGTCTTATTTCTGTGCTAACTCAAAACAATTGGAATAAAGACATATTTTAACTATTGAGAAATATTAGAATTTGGAGGAAAAGGAATAATATCACCAAGGCTCCAAGAAAAACGGCGGAAATCGGCGGGAGGCAGAATCACCAAACGTGCAGCAGATCCAGAGAACACCAGAAGAGGAAAATCCATGGCACAGGGTCACAATATGTCCAGCAGAAAATCCGGAAAAGGCCGTTCCACGGGATTCAACTCCAAAGAGATTCTCCACACCAGCTGGACGTCGAGTAATAAAAAAAATCATTTCTCTCAACAGCCGCACCGGACTACTGACATCAAAATGGAGAACTTAACATGTGTCCGTCAATTGGGCTCGGAAATGCGAACTCCATTCATCATAAAATAGAACTGGCAGCTTGTCAAGATAAACATATTTCTAATTGGCCGGTAAGACTTCCTCGGCCGACATCACATAAATCGTGAAACATCTTGGATCATTATTTAAATGATATGAAACTAATTAGCATGACTCTTCATTCCGTCGCAGCTTCCAGACATAAACAACATCAGAGAGCACAGCGGCAAAGGACTGCTGATTGATTATAAACTAAACAAATCAATCCACATCTTGAAAAACAAAACACACATCACAGCCGGGAATAATGAGACATTTCAAGCCGAATTCGAACTACGGCTCGCGCCGAAGCGCTGAAAACAACAACTTTAACAGATTACATCTCTGGTTCTAATCAATTGCAAAAAAGCAAAGAGCAAAGAGATCGAAAAAGTGCGCGATTTGCTTATATACTGCCAAACATCGCTGCCACAGATTGTAAACAAAATTATTGATGAACGATAAAATAATTAATGACAGACGATTTTAATATTACGATCAACCAATTAAAAACTCGAAACTTTAAAGAAGAGAAATGGAATTTTAGAGCAGACGAAAATTAAAAAGAAATGAAGTGAAACGATTTGGAAAATACGAATTCGGCAATAATTTAAATATGGACGATTCTGAAATATTTAAAAAGCTGAAAATAGAATAAAACTGTAAAATTGCGATGAATTAACCAATTTTTAACCGAGAGCAATAAATTTGGAATCAAATTAAAGGGAATAAAAAGGGCAATAAATGGAATCACAAATTAGCCAATTTAAATAAATTTAAATTGCTAAAACCTAAAAAGAACGAACTTTTGCCGTTTTTAAAACAAAACCTATGGAATAGAACCTATTTGAACAAAGAATATCAAAAACCTAAACAATTAGAAGATGAATAACTAAAAGAGAATGACTATGTAAATAAGACCCCTGAACACATTTAAACAAAAACAAAACCCCTAAAATTGTTAAATATCTAAAAGTTATAACCCAACAGCGTGATACCTTGTATTGAACTAAAGGTGGCTATTGGGACAATGATATTGAATGTATGTTGGTTGATATGATTAGATAAGATTTCAAAATAATTTTTAAACTCATGAAGCTAATTAAATATATGTAGAATATTTCACATACATGTATTAAGGTCTGTAGTCGTTACATTGTATGATACATTTTCTTAATATTTAATGGTACATGGAGTTGAACACCTTTCGAACGATGGTAAACATCTTCATTGAACTTTGAAATACTTATATATAGAATCTTATCGAATCTTCCCACTTTAGTTTATGCGGAATTATTCAATGCAAGAAAATAATTTGTCCTTCATGAGTCCAGGAATCAAGGATTTATGGCAGAAGTCTCCACCAAGGATTATATATATATATATATATATATATATATATATATATATATATATATATATATATATATATATATATATATAGAGAGAGAGAGAGAGAGAGAGAGAGATCTAAAATTCTAGAACGAACTCTGGGACGTAAGAAAATGTGTTAAAAATGGCAAAGAAGTTGAAACAGACAACCATTGGTCAAGATGAGTTAAATAAAAGTTTTGAAAAAGGGCAATAATCACAGTACCAGTTTGAGTCGAAGTAAAATAGAATATACAACAT
The DNA here is from genome assembly GCA_951213105.1 of Amaurobius ferox. Taxonomy (NCBI): domain Eukaryota; kingdom Metazoa; phylum Arthropoda; class Arachnida; order Araneae; family Amaurobiidae; genus Amaurobius; species Amaurobius ferox. Next base: position 103,101,293 of record OX578149.1, read on the forward strand.
ATATATTATACGTTAGAAATCATTATTTGAATCATCTTCGACAAGTTTTAGCTGTGAATTTCGAATAGTTTGTATTTTAGCTTAATGTAAATTTACTCAAATGCCTCTACCTTTTTATTGGCGCAAGAACTAATCAATTTATAAATTTAACATAGTTTTATTAAATTAATCAATTTGAGGGAAAATAAATAATATTTATAATAATCTGTTCTATGGAAGTATGCCGGTATCAGCGATGTCAATGCCAACGCCGTTGATACGAAATGTTTTAGATCTTACTGTATACAAATTCCCTGTTGACGATATTATTTGTTTATCCGCTGGTATACTTTTTAGGCACTTGTCTTAAATGCCTGGTTGAACTCAATGCATATGTACAAACTATCGCAGTTTGACTCCGACAGTTCGGCGCCATTTCTGAAAAGTAAACATCACCTCTGTTACCAATTATCTCCGAAAAGTTCTGAAAGTTCTGTCTCAGTCACCCACTTAGATCCGTCGTCGGCACCTTTTGCAAAAGCAACAACATCCTTGTTCGCAACAATGATTTCGAAACTTGTATGTCAGTGGAGTTACTATTTCATTTGTTTTGCCAACTGCCGACTGCTAATTGTAGGCGAAAGGCTTGCCGAAGCGTAAACTGCGAAAATCGCAAGTTTTTAGAAGATATTTTCTACGCATGGGTGACAGAAACGCTCTCCTGTCTAATTTTCTCCAAATCTTTTGTCAAGAAAACTTAAATATGCGTAAGACGCGTGTTATTATTGATGGATGGCTTTGCAATGACCATAATAAGCTATACATTTTTACTATCAGTTAGTTATATTTCAAGTGATATTACAAAAGTCATTTAAACCCACTCTTCGTCCGAGCGAAATGGCTCATTATGAAAAGGCCATCTTCCATTCCCTTTAAATTCACTCTTTGGATGGATTCTGTGGTCCCTTTTATTCAAAAACAACAAGTAGGAAGGTGAAACAAAATCTCTCGCATATTATGAAGTTATTCAATTAAATTCCAAGATTTTAAATTTTTCTCATTACTTAAAAATCAAGTCCCACGTGATTGCGAAGTTTCAACTATCTTCCTTTTGCAGTTTAGGTTGTGTAATTTAAACCTTAATCAATCAGTCAGTCTCAATCAACTATTTCATATACAAAAGAAAATAACTCCGTGTTTTATTAATTTTTCGAACAAAATTTCAAGATTTTAGATTTTTCTCATTATTTATAGGTCAAGCTTCACGTGTTTGCAAATTTTCAAGCTGCTACATTCAGTAGTTTGGGCAGTATAAGTGTCCCTTACTCAATCAGTTGCACTCTGTATGTATATGATTCTTTGTCCTTCCTTCATGAAAAACAGGGCTTATATTCTGGCAAGCAGCAGTTATATTTATTACGAATAATTCCCTGCTCTCCCCCCTAAAACCTCGAAGTTCAAATAAAACTGAAATATAACACCAAGACCTGCTGGCCAAAGTACATGAATTATAGCAAATGACGCATTTAGGTAATCTATTTAAAAATAAAATTTTTGCAATCAAAAAATGTAAAAGTGAAAAAAAAATACACTTAAACCAAAAAAAATATTAAAAAATAATAATTTATGACCGAAATATAAAAAATAAATTTTAAAAGAAAACATTAAACGAGATACATTTTGAATGAAAATATAAGTTTATACTATATCAAGCAATTGTAGCAATTTATGAAAAAAACTACGAATAATACCTACGAATATAGTCCTGTTTAGTTACTACAATGATAGAAACAATCATAGGAACAATAGCAATCATTCCAATTTCCTTTGAAATTTTTACAAAAGAACTCAGTTTAACCGGGCACATTTTAAAGACATTAAAAAAAACTCCCTAATCAATTTTTCTACCCTTTTCCCCCTTTCCAATTCAACCATGCCCCACATCCCTATATATGAATAATCATAACCTAGAATCTGTATATTCATTTTTTTTAAACGCAGGGGGGGGGGGGGGGTCTGATGGGGACAATTTTTCCAGTGCTGAGGACACTGACATGGCAAGTCCAGTTTCCGTGACTCAGACGAATCAAATCGACCGCACAAAAGATCACTCTCTCTCCCCCCCATTTTATTTTTATCTCGATATCTACCCCCCCTCTTCTTTCCTTTCAACCCCTTTTGTTGACGTATGAAGGGGTTGGGTTGACATTAGATCTACTCCATCTTTTCAGGAACATAAAGTGTACACATACCTTATTGTGTAACTATGTTGTGTGTGAAGCGGTGAGCCTTGAATGTAAGGAAATGTTAAGATCAATGGCTTCTTTTTACTATACCCGTAAATTTATAGGGCATTAAAATGTATTTAATGATTAGAAATTTTCTGTTTTTCATTCCCGTTTGAATTAAAATTGTGATATAAATTTATTTACAATTTACCAAAAACTGGAATACATAAATTATTGAAATCTAGAACTTATGTGATAACATTAAGACTATTTATCTGTGTAATTTCTTTTCAAATTAGCTGAAAATGAATATAGTATATATATATATAATATGAAATTCCAATGATAGAAAAAAGAGAAGTTGTAACTCATAAAACCTTAACGTGAAAATTGCTAACAACATAAAAGGAAGTAAAAAGAGAGAATCATCAATCAAGAGGAGAATGAAATGCATATATCTAGTCATCAAGTTAAATATATTCAACTTATATCAATGGTGAGAATTCAAAATTTGAAAAACAAAAAATAATCAAACATTAAAGCAATACACGTGGATAATTACTAGGCCATATATATATATATATATATATATATACAGTAGTTTATGCATAATTTTCGATTAAAATCCTTCAATTTTTATTTATATATATATATATATATATATATATATATATATAAATATATATATATATATATATAAATATATATATATATATATACATACATACATATATATATACATACATATATATATATATATATATACATACATACATATATATATATATATATAAGTTAGAATGTATGTAGTAACTCATAATACACTATTCCAAAATTTTCTACAAATACAAAGAAATAAAAGAAATATATATATGTATATATATATATGAATATAAATATATATGTATGAATATGATAAATATATATATATATATATGAATAAATATATATATATGAATATGAATATAAATAAATATAATATATATATATATATATATATATATATATATATATATATATATATATATATATATATATATATATATATATATATATATATATATATATATATATGTTCATTCCGGTGCTTTGTTCCGGTGATCATTCTTCATTTCCGGTGATTTGTTCATTCCGGTGCTTCTAGATTAAGCTGTTGAGGTTGATCGTGTATACACGTGGTGAAGTAGAAGGGTTCATGCCGCATGGTAATACAATTTTCTTAATGTATCCTTTTTTCATTTTTTGATGCCTGTAGTCTGAGTTTAAGTATTTATAGTAATGTACTATTGCTTAATCTGAAACAGGCACTTGTTTGGGTTAATTAGAATTAAATACTCAGACCTGAAGATGAATTTTATTCTGATTAATCATCGAATTTGGGAAGGTTCTGTTCTTTTCTCTTATCGGCATTATGGCCGTGAATTTGCTTCTATGGTGATGTTAATATTACTTGAATTGTATTTTTATTTTTTTTTATTTTTTTATTTTTACATAATTCTTATTATTACATTTCAAATATATATATATGTATATATATATATATATATATATATATATATATATATACATATATATATATATATATATATATATATATAATAAACTTTTTACGTTATGCTTTCCCTTTTAAAACTTCCTTTAGTGTTCAGCTGGTTTTGGCTCGAATCTTTTCGGTCACTTCTCTGTTCGTTCCGGTACACTACTACTTCCGGTACACTACTACTTATTGAATACGTACACACTAAATCTGTGGGTTCGAATGTCCGTACGAGACGTAGGTGGCAGAAGATTAAGGGTATGGTCTCTACAGATGTTGCTCCTACTGTGTTCCTGTCTAAATTGACGACACTATTCTGGACATCCAAATAGATACCTTACATTTTCGGGTAGGTCGGGCGGTCTGAATAGAAAGAAAATAAGTCAGTACAGTTAACGACTATTCAGTGTTGAAGCGTTCTGATCTTCTAATATAATTTCTGCATTCAAGAAACTATTTTGCAAGCAACTGTCATCGATCTGCTGATGACAGTTGCTGGTAAGATTCCATGTTTTTTTTTATGTCATCTACAGCCAAATTTTTGCAACTCATAAAATTTTAGAAATAACTCAAACATGTAACATTGCTATAAATTATTTTAGTGCCCTTAAGCATGGGTGCGCATGCACATTAAAACTAATAATAATGCCACAAGCCATAATAGCCCAGATTATCCCCTTTGCATCACAAACGTCCTTTACGATTTGGGCGCAAAGTTATTAAATCCATTATATTCCCCCACGGAACAACCTTTTCGTCCATCTTACTTCATTTAAATGAAGTTAGATTCATTCCCTTAGGAGCCATTTAGAGTACTTCCAAGGCTACCAAAGTTTAAATCTCACTATTCCATTCCATTTTGGTACTTTGAATGGGTGATGATTACAATATGATTTTGGGGTGTATCCCTCACTTCTACGAAATTTTTGCCAAAAATAGGAGATAAGTTTAACTATTTAGTATTCACATTCTTCTTTCTTATACAGTTTGAGTTACAAAATGCGCACATTACATAAGCTATTTGGTACATTGGATGAAACAATCTTTGCGCCTCTGTTACTACAGTTAAATGACTTTGAGTTACCAAGCTTGAGTTATGACAGTTAAAGTTGAGACAGTTAAAGTTGAAACAGTTAAAATTGAGTTACGACAGTTAAATGCGTTTGAATCCCAAAAGTTAAGTTGAGTTACGAAAGTTAAATAAAACAGTTAAAGTTGATCCGGTTAAAGTTGAGTTACGACAGTTAAATGAATTTCAGTTGCCAACTCAGTTAAAAAGTTTGAGTTACAGAAATACACGCCAATAGACAAACTATTTGGTACATTGAATGAAATAATATTTTCGCAGCTTTTACGGCAGTTAAATGAAGTTAGACACATTGGGAGTCTATTAGAATGCTTCTAAAATTTAAATCTCACTTTTCAATTTTAATTGATGCTTTAAATAAGTGATGATTTAATTTTGGGGTGTGTCCCTTATTTCTAAGATATTTTTGCTAAACATGAAAGGTAGGTTACACTATTAATGTTCGCAAATTTTCTTATATTAAGTTTAAGTTACAATATACTCTTATCAAAAGATTAACCAAACTTTTTGGTATTTTGAATGAGCAAACATTTGTCTCTTTTACGCCATATGAAGTTATATTCATTGCCTTGTGAGTCACTTTGTATGCTTCCAAGAATACCAAGATTTTAATCTTATGACTCCATTCCATTTTGGAATTTTGAATGGATAATGGTTATCATTTAATTTTGAGATTTATCCCCAACTTTCAAGAAATTTATGTCAAACATGGGAGGTAGGTTAAACTATTAGCATTCACAGGTTTTCTTATATTACGTTCAAGTTGAAAAATGCATTTTTTTTACCTCATTAGACAAATATTCTGGAATTTTGAATGGAACAAGCTTTACTTCCGTCTTCAGCCATTAAAAAAAAAAAATTAGATTTATTCCCACGGAAGCCATTTAAAATGTTTCTTTGAATACTAAGGTTCACGTCTTACCATTTTGGTACTTTAAATAGATGATGATTACCATTCGATTTTGGAGCGTATCCTTTATTTCCAAGGGGGGCCAAATATGGGAGGTAGGTTAAATATCAAAAACCCTTATCATATTAAGTTAGAGGGGGAAAGGGTGTATGTATTGCTATAAATGCCGAATCCGTTTAATTAGAGTCGGATCTAACGAAAGTGACGCTGTAAGTAAGTAACGAAAGTGACGCTGTAAGTAAGTAACGAAAATGACACTGTAAGAAAGTAACGAAAGTGACGATGTAAATTTTGGCATCCCAAAATTTATTTTAAAATGAACTGTTGCCTGTAAGATTTAAATATGTTGTAAACGTTCTTAATAAATTAAAGTATACAATAAAAAAATCTCTCTGATGTGCGGACAGCACATAACTTTCTTTACCTACTTTCCTTACCATTTCTTTTAATACATTTAGTAAATATTTATTTATACAAAGTTATTGGTAAAGTTTATAGTTGCAAAGTTATTAGCACTGCTTTAATCTGTCCTTGTGGACATCAGGCCCTGGTGTTGCATACTTTCCATTAAAATTATACTGTGTGTGGTAAAAATAACAACACTTGTACAGGACAAGATTTCAAACAACATACATTTTGAAATAAATTTTTCCTAAGAAGACTTTTATTCTGGAAATTTCTGTCCAAATATAATCATGGCCTAATCTTTCAAAAGAAGAAGGTAAAAAAAAAAATATATTTCTGCACTTCTTAAAACGATTTAACAGATCAAAGCATACATTCATCAGCACTCTACACCCCTTTATGTCGCAGATCTATCCTTGCTCCCCCCCCCCCTTCCATATTCTTCTCTATCAGTCAGAAAAAGGGATATTTTAAAAAATCTGGATTATGAATAACCAGAAAGGGCTAAAAAAGAAAGGAGGGGGTTGGAAATATGAGGGGTCTGACAAACGCTTACCCCTCGCTGCTCCACATTACAAAGAAAAGGTTAAACTAACGGATCATATTCAGACACAGGAGAACATTTCTTAAATGCATTTCTTCAAGGTGGTTGAACTGTAAAAAAGTTTCTTTCATTGATAAAAAAAATTCAGTTTTCATAAAACCTAAATTGTTCGCCTTGTTGGAAACGAACTGTTGATTTGTAGATTTTAAAGAAGTCGAAGCAATTCTCACAGCACTGAAGGTTAAGAATGATTGACTTTAACGAATAGGCGTATACCTCCGCCACTATTGAGTGTAATTTGAACGAGCTCTTTTCTTTTTACAGTCTTTTTTTACTGTGCCTTTTTTTACTGTGCCTTTTTTACAGACCTTTCGTTTATGTAAAGAGTCAGCATTGTGATAGTTTCAAATTTATCTCGCTCATGTTTATTGATATCTACACGGTTAAGGATAACGGGACAAGATTAATATGCTTTTTTAATAATGCCTATATCCAATGACGGTCTCTAATAAGTGCAAGAGGTACAAATGTAGACCCTAAATTATTTTTCAATTATTAAAAATCACTGCTATTAAATAGTGGCATTGTCCAAAAATTCAGAGGAAGGCAGAATATTTTACTTTATATAATTATTTACTAGTTTATTTTGATTTAACAGTGTTTTATTTTTTTTTACAGATAACTATATTAAAATATTAGTTAGCATCTAATTGCAAATTCTGCTAAAATATTTTTGAAACACTTAATTTGAAATGTTTTATTATTTTTTTTTCTGGATTCTATTGGTATCAGGATATACAAGGAGTTCGAGGTTGTAATTGTTATAAATGGGTAACAGAAAAATTCAAAATGAAAAATTTAATAAAGACAATGGACGATACGATTTGCCTCATGTTTCATTGCTTATAGACACTGCTGAATACGACTCGACTGTAAAACTGTCCAATAAAATCAATCCAGCAAGCCTTCTGTTGCTCCTCATAACGAATACACTCCAACAAACAATAAAATTTATTAATCAAACCTCACAATTAAGTTTCTGATTCATTTATCCCAATATATATATTTTTTTGACATCCTATAATTTTGGTGAGTTGTTTCGGCTCTGCAGCGTCAAATTATTCTTGGTGTTGATTTTAGAACTACATTTCTGTGAAATCGTTTTCTCATGTCTGAAAGACCATTTTTACGAAGTTTGGATGAGCTTCAACCACTGCATACTTTTGCATAGGGTCTTGAAATAGGGTTGCTTTAATTATGATCACCATGTAGATTCTGATTATCTTCAGTGATCAACCTTCGGATTTATTTCATTTATTATAATCTGGTGTTTATTAATTTATTATTTTTTGGTAAGACTTGATATATCTTCAGAAATATTTTTTGTTTAACAATCACATTTTCAAAATTATACTCTATTTTTAATTAAAACTATTTGCAGCATGCATCTGTAGCGATAACGCGAAGGACCAACTTGGCAGAGCTGAAGTTTAATTCCGTGGCCAAAACGTATCATGCCTGGATTACAGCATTGAGCAAAAGACGTCTCCAGTGATAGGTATTTAACATTTTGTTAGCTGCAGTGTTCCCCCTGTCCAGCGAAAGAGCGATAGTTCTCAGCGCGGAACAAAATCAAACTGCCGAAAATGAGAAATCCGCATTTTTTACTTCACCATAGTGTAGTGGTGCTGACACCTGGTAGGTTTATGAGGGATCGTCCGCTTTGGCAAAGTTCGTTCGAAGGCTGAAGGTTGAAGATTACAATTAGTTGGTGCACCACTTGCGTTGTAGGTGAGCGTTATAGCGTTGAGCTAAAGACATTTTAAGCTTAAAGTGCTTATTAATGTCTCAAAAGCGTGCATTACAGTACTCTCCCTCTCAATGAAAGCTTAAGGGTGAGCGTCAGTAAATCTTCTACCCTATCCGCGCTTTGTTAACTTTCGCGGCACACATTTTTTGCCAAAATTCTGCTCAAACAGTTGCGAAATATTTTCTGATAGACAAAATTCAATGCTTAGATTATATTAAAACTAAATTTAATACCCAATAAAACACAGAATATATTTTTTATTTTAATCCAAAATATTTTTGGTGCTGTTGTAATTTAATTCATACCGACTATTTTTATTTTTTAATGAACATTTTAAAATGTATATTCCTTCTAATACGCTATTAAATACAACAACAGATCATATATAATAATGCCACAATCACGAAAACGCAATTGAACTTGGACTGGAAGACAAAGGAACTTGAAGACAAAGCTGCAGTCCTCAGTGATGTACATTCAGATCCCTTTATCAAATTTATAGAATGAGAAATTACCTAGACCTTTCCGTGAAAACCTTTCCGTGATTGTGGCATTATTATATATGATCTGTTGTTGTATTTAATAGCGTATTAAAAGGAATATATATTTAAAAATGTTCATTAAAAAATAAAAATAATCGGTATGAATAAAATTACGACAACAGATGGCAGCACCAAAAATATTTTTGATTAAAATAAAAAATATATTTTGTGTTTTATTGGGTATTAAATTTAGTTTTAATATAATCTAAGCATTGCATTTTATCTTTCAGAAAATATTTCGCAACTGTTTGAGTAGAATTTCGGCGAAAAGCGTTTTTCCGCAAAAGTTAGCAAAGAGCCGATAGGGCAGAAGATTTACTGACGCTCACCTTTAAGCTTCACGAGAGTGAGTTCATATCAGATTCAAGGAATGTGTCCCTAGTAGCATTTAAAATTGGTCCAAAATATTGGACCAATATTGTATATCTTGGCATTACATTGAATATATTTCCAATGTAATTCAAATATTGGGCAAATATTGAGGTTACATTAGCCTCCAATATTGCCTAATATTTTCATTACAATATTACGTCAACATTGGTGTTACATTGGAAATATTTCCAATGAAACGTCAATATTGGTATAATATTGTCCTAATACCAATACTGGGGCAATTGCGTCCACTTTTCATATTGGTCCAATATTAGCTGCCAATATTGAGCCAAAATTTGTATTGCTACTATGAGCATATTTTCATCATTTATTCTTTCGGAATACGTAAAAATTCATAAATAATTAGAAAATTAAGAATAATTTCAGATATATGAAAATAAATGTTATTTATTGCATGCACTTTGGATCGTTTGATTAATGCGTCTCATGATTGATCATTGCTATGATTTATACCATTCATTGATTAAAATGTATTAATAAATTTATACACATAACATCCATTAATTACTAATAAGTATTTATCAGCATAAGTAGTTAGGAATTATTGATATATTTATAATTCTTAAATGAATCAAAAATGTTAATTGGATTAATAACCTTAATCATCATATTTAGTTAAATATTATGTTTATAATTCTTAATTAAAATTATTAATCATCATAAGTAGCTAAGAATTATTAAATGTATTTAAATATTTTCCGCGTTAAAAATATTTGAATTCGCCCCTGGCGGTGTTTTTCTGTGAATGATTTGTGTGCCTGTTTGTGAGTCTGTAGATACGATATCTCTTGATATAATATCTTAATATTCAAAATGCATTAATTTCTTCCTTATGACTAAAGATTTGCTGGACTGCTCAGCACGTACAAAGGGAATTAAATTATCCTCGAAATAGTAATATGCATTATATAACAATTAGTACATAATTACGTTGCTTAATTTTTCTTTATGCTTAGCATAAAATGTTTTTTTGCATTAATATGTAGTATGTTCACAAAACCAGCCAATACCTCATGCAGATCAAATCTAATTTCAAAAGCATACAGTCAACAACAAAAATCAGAATATGACAAACAAGAACTTTTCTTTCCATATTAAACACTTTCTCTACTGCTGAAACAGCTCATAATGTATTAAAATATGAAAAAATAATGCCAGAGAAAGAGCATTAGGCTAAAAACTGCAACACGATGATCAAAAAACGCTGTTTTTTCCCCCCGCTTATACTGGTGTGGGCTTTTATAAATGTTGTTTATTACGCTCCACAATAAATGTCCCGCAGAAACGCAAGACCCGCTAAATTTATTGGGGTAATTAAATTGCTGCCCTCAGATATGGGAACGCAAAGGGCACCATATTTAATACCCCCCCCCCCCCTACTGAATGAAGTCCCCTGATTTGATTTCATCTTTCATTTAATTATGTTTCCTCACTTTGTTTTTGCTGAATCTAATCGCAAAAATGGCAACGTTCTTTGGGCTTTTATATTTATTTCGGTGCTTAAATTCAAAGAGTGAGTCCTCGTAAGAGTGGGTTGGTTCACGTTATGAGATTTTGGTTTTGATAAAAGATGGGGCTTTTACCTTCTCTACTATGTATAGAATGTATAAAAGGAAAGCATTTCGATGGAGAAAAAACATTACACTACCAAACTTAGAATGATCCACACTGCAAAGAGAAATTGTGATTTCTTTTTAAAATTTATTCTAAATATCCAGATTTTGAGCCTCCACTCAACTTTCTCATACATTTATGTTCATAATATTTAGCTTTACTTATATCTCAATCATAATCAGAAAAAAAAAGTATTAATAATTTTAAATTCGGACTCAAGTTATTCTTTTATAATATTAAAAAAAAATATCAATAAAAGTTTATTTTTCTAAGTTGGCAACAGCTTACTGACACCGATGGTTACATATAGCCATAGAAGTAAAATGAGTTAAAATTTCAGGTTTGAAAATACCAAATTCGCTACAGGCAATTATTCAGGTAGCGCTGTACTAAAATATGTCCACTACATTGCATGCATTTCTACGGCAAAAGGCACATATTGAATGAAATAATATTTATTTTCACTGTTAATTTTACAGCAAAATATTATCAGTGTATTACAAATTAGAACTTAAACAGTAAAGAATATTCTTAAGTACTCAAATTTATTTTACATTTTAATTAATTTTTGTCTTCTATTCTTTACATTTTCCTACATCTAGAAAAAAGTACTAACTACTTCTACTCATAATTAGGGAACTTTAATGACAAACAGTTCAAAATACACTAATTTAAGTTTATATCACGTAAAATAACACGTAAAATGAATACTGTCTGGAATTACATCAAATTTGCAGTTTTACAATTCTTCATTTTAAATTTGGTAATTGGTGCAATTTAAAATGGCACCAACCACCTAAATTCCAAAAACTGGGCAAATCTCTATAACGATTTATCCTAGAGTAATGGATGGAATGTTATTCGTTTTGTCATTAAAATCTACACTTAAAACAAGCGCTAGTAATGAATATCTTTTTTTATTTAATGTTTTTGTAATTATTGCAATTGCACCATACTTATTTTTATTGTACCAAAATCTACGCAACCCATAAGGAATTTTACCAAATTTCAAGAGATTATCTTGCATCGCATTTAAACTGGAGTGGATACTATTGTATATACGGACACACACACAGACATCATTCTAAAGCTTGTAGATTCGTGTTCTAGGTTACTGAAAACATATAAATCCATCGAAAATTCCAATTCCAATTTTCGACACTATTACTCTTTCTTCCTATCTCCCTCCCTCCTCTCTCTCTATCTCCATCCTCTCTCTCTATTTCCCTCCATCCTCTCTCTCTATCTCCCCCATCCTCTCTCTCTATCTCCCTCCCGCCTCTCTCTATCTCCCTCCCTCCTCTCTCTATCTCCCTCCCTCCTCTCTCCCCATCTCCCTCCTCCTTTCCCTCCCTCCTCTCTCCCAATTTCCCTCCTCCTCTCTCCCCATCTCCCTCCTCCTCTCTTCCCATCTCCCTCCTCCTCTCTCTATCTCCTTCCCACCCCCTCTCCCTCTCTCTCTACTTTCCCTGTCCTTTACTAAGTGTTGTAAGAAAAGTAAAAAAATATTATGAAAAGTCACTTGTTCTCTTTTAGAAAACAAAAAGCTTTCAGAATCAAGGAGCCTCTTAACAAGACAGTTTTTAGTTGTAAACACAAACATACTACCTATGTGGAACTTTCCTTGACCTGTACTGCAACGGTTCCCTCTTTGACATTCAAATTCATAGAAGCCTTGTTAGAGTCTAAAAAATGGTAGAAATCTCTGTGTATACGCACACGCTCATATATGGTTTAAAATTTACCTTAAATTTTAGGTCAAAATAGTTCTTGTGAAAATAAAAATAACAATAGAGATTCAAATTAATCCAATCGAGTTCAGTTCTATAGTCGTCAACATCAACATTAATAATTTTTTTGTTAAATTCCTTATTTAAAGAGAAAACTTTTTGCTTCCACAAGGCAGCTGAATTTTTGCATCCTGCAAAACAACTAGGTGCACATTTTTTTTACAGTGAGCACTTTTTGAGCAGCACTGAATATAAATGAAGGGTTTGTCTAATAATGTCTGTGTGTCTGAACAGTTTTATATAATATTTTTATTCAAATATATTTTCAAGTACAGTATGTATTTTTCCAATAATTCATATTCAATAAATAATAATTTAAAAAATTAAAATCTCGTCTCGGTTATGGAGTATTTATCTTGTATAACGAAACAATTTTAAGCAAATATTGTCTACTTTAGTAATTTTGAGCATTTTATTTGAAGTTGGTTTAATATACTATATAATGCATAAAACTATATAATGCAATAAAACTATATAATGCAATAAAACTATATAATGCATATGCATGCAATTAATATTATTTTATAGTAATAATATTCATTCAGTTACTATAAAATCAAAACAATTGCATTCATCATGGTTTGAGAAATCAGGATGAGCATGGTGACTATATTTTTATTATTTGATGTTGCCAATAAGACGATTTTGTTGTTTTCTTTCAAAAAGTTATTATACGTAATTTAGCGATAATGCTTTGGATATAAACATCCTTTTCATTTGCGATAAGTACTTATAATTCGATTATTCTAAGAATTGATGTATCTTTCTTTAAAAATTGATTTTTATTGAGCAGTATACAAAATGTGGATGCTTAAAAATATTTAAAATATACGTTATTAATAATATTAACAGAATATATTTATTTTCATTTATTTAGAGAGATATAATATATAAATTTAGAACAGATAAATCCAAAAAATAATCACTTTAAAATGTAGAAAACTTTCACGAAAGTATTACTTACTTAATATGCTTACATATAGTTTTAATATTTTCGACTACATCGATAAATTTAACATACTCCCATTTCTAGTATATATTTCTACTCTAATAGCTTTTAATATGGCATAAAAATAACACCTCTGTATCATATTTGAAACGTAATTAGTACTTTTTCTTTCATGCTCAATTGAAATACATATTCCAAAAGATATTATATAGAAGTCCAATTGTAATGCTCATGAATCCATCCATTTATGGTGAATACAATATAAATTAGTACTCCTCGATTTATGGTGAATACAGTATAAGTTTGCATTCTACGATTTATGGTGAATACAGTATAAATTAATACTCCACGATTTATGGTGAATACAGTATAAGTTTGCATTCTACAATTTATGGTGAATACAGTATAAGTTTGCATTCTGCGATTTATGGTGAATACAGTATAAATTAATACTTCACGATTTATGGTAAATACAGTATAATTTATTACTCTACGATTTGTGGTGAATATAATATAAATTAGTATTCCTCGATTTATATTGAATACAGTATAAATTAGTACTCCACTACAAAATAACTCCACTTTTGTGTTCAATAAATACTAAGCAAGTGATCTTTGACTAGTTTCTCATAACCGAACTTATATGTCTGAAACTAAAAATATTTGGGGATAACGTTAAAATATTTTATTCAATTCTTACTGCTTTGGAGCTTTATCGTCTGGAGCTAGATACTTTTGACGTCATATAAACATTCTATCTTTAACAGAATTGCAGTGCGGTTAATTTGTGGAATATTCAATGTATAAATATTAAAGAATAAAATAATAAAATATTTATATATTGCTACAATCTCATGAAATATTCTATAGTATCTATCTTGATTCAAAACATTTTCTTCTTAGTAGAAATTGAGTACAAATTATTCTCCTAACTTTCGACTTTAAAGATAATTATATTTTTTCACAGTAGATTAAACTTTTGAATTGGTTTATCAAATCTGCATCCATTAAATCAACAATAAAATCAATAGGGTTGTCAAAAGGAGCAATGGTAAAAGAGAATTTACATTAAATAATAAAAATGTTATATTTCAATTTGCAATTTTAAAATCTATGTATATCATTAAAATTACATTTATGGTATTAAAATAGGTAGGTTCATAAAAACTACTAAGTGTCTCTCTATAATTAAGTTTATATCCATTGAAACTAAAGCTTCTAAATGTTAAGAAAAATAATTCTATGTGAAATTGTAAGATTTTTAGTGTAATGCAAGATATAACTACCAGTTATTTCTTTCAAAATGTTTACTTAAAATAATAGCTAGCACTTAAATCATTTTAAAAATTTTAATCTACATAAAACTATAAAAATGTAACAACATATAAAATACTACATTAGTAACAGAATAAACCGTTCATGAAAATTTTCAACCAGTTTCGAACATCAAGAAAGAGTAGTCATAAATGAGATAGAACAGTCAGTACAGCAAAAGTAATGAAATTTCTGTTCCATAATAGAATTCTTTCATAGTATTTATTTATAATAAATGGTAATAAATATAATTTCTTATTTCAGGCAGAAGTTTCTTATCTTTGCAGTAATGATTGTTCTGTCTCGTTACAAAGAAGGCTTTTTTTGGCTTTGAAACCGTCTGATACATTTATTCAACAGTCTACGCTATTACAATCAAATTATTTTTATTTTTAAATTATTTGATACATAATTTTGAATAAATATTTTAATTTATAAAAAGTTTATAATGAAGAAGATAAGAATGGTTTAAATAATTGCAGAGGACAAGAGTGATTTGAATTTTTGAAGAAGATAAGAATTATTAAGCTTAGTTCTGCAGAAATAAAAAAAAAACAAAGAATCTAATTTTATACTGAATGAGTTTTTCTTACATTTGAAAGGATTTTAACTTTTAAATCTAATTTCCTTTAAATTTACAGTGGAACGAAGCTTATGCATTATTAACGAAGATTAGAACGAAGCTAGTCATGCACCTATTAAGCATAAAATTGACCTGTAGTTTTTTAAATTTTTATCTGAAATAAAACTATAATTAAAAAAAAAATAAACGAAATTTGTTCGCAAATATATTCTTATGTTCTAAAATAAATCTTACATTCGAACA
Organism: Amaurobius ferox; assembly: GCA_951213105.1. Lineage (NCBI taxonomy): Eukaryota > Metazoa > Arthropoda > Arachnida > Araneae > Amaurobiidae > Amaurobius > Amaurobius ferox. The sequence goes on from OX578149.1 coordinate 103,117,221, forward strand.
CTTTAATTCCTTTCAAGTCCCTTAAAACACTTAAATTTCTAACGCAATCGAACATCAAACAAGAGAATCCCCGCTCTCCCACATCAATGATCAAAACCCTCACTGAAAACGATAGACATATCAGGATGTCGCAGACGATTTTTCCGTCACCTCCTGCCGCTGCTTGTTCGAAGCACCCCCGGCAAGCAATAATCAGAGACGGAATGATTCGGAATCACATCTTTATTCGATGTTTATAAGAGTGCCTGATTTAATTCGCTTCGCTTTTATAAATTGGATGGGGGTGTTCTTGAGTTAATTATCTAATTGCTTTTGAAAATGAATTGCTTATGCTTTAATTTAATATTTTAATTACCAGTTAAGGTATTGTTACCTTGTATTTTGAGATACTGTTTTTTATATGTATAAAAAATTTTGTACAACTATGTTTAACAAATATATGACCCTTATATGAAATAACGAGATACGGTCAGAGTTAAAATTACTTGTAAATCTTATTTGTGAAATACTGGCGTATACGATTTTTTATGGCTTGTAAGGGAAAATATAATTTTTTATTTGAGTTAGATAATGAGTTAAATTCAGATAATTTCGTTTATATCAAAATACATATAAATATAGGATCAAATTATAATTAAAAATTCTATAAACTCTTAATTTTCCCCTATATATGGCATTTTTCTATATATTGCTTTTTCACGTTAATTTCATCACGACAAGTTTTAAAATGTTAGAAGGAAATTAGACCAGAACAATTGAATAATTATACATAATTTGTTTCATTCCAGGTTGTTTAAAGAGTTACTTGTAGATTGTTATTGAACATTGTATTTCAAAACATTAAGACCTAATCCTAAATTATCACTTTTCGTGATTCATTGCATACAACACAAAGATATATTTGGCATTTAATGTTTTGCGGTAATTGCATTAAATGTTTAAAACTTTTAAAAATCTAATATTTTTAAGAATCTAATATTTTTTTAAATTAAAGAAAATTTATACATTTTAGCCCTTTATTTTATTGTAAAATATTTTTATAATGTCGCAAAAGTCTACAAGTTAAATGGCGGAAATACAATTTGAATATGAAAAATGATTTTTAGTAAAATAAATGTGATTTACCTCTAAGGAGCTAATAAATTATTTTACTTTTCGTGAATAAATAGTCTGTGTTTCTCAACGATGATCAAAGGTAAATAATGAATCTTTTTTTCATATCTCATATTTTCTTAAAATTTTAAAGATATGGTTGCATATAATACGAAACAAATAAAAAAAAAACAGAATAAATAAAATATATCAGATTATGAGATCGAGAGACTGACAACTTTCCGAACGTATATCAAATGTAATTAAACAAAATACTCTTTGTGTAAAGAATAAAGAAAACTAGGGCAATGTAAATAAACACAAATAGCTTTAGTTTCGTTAGTTTCAACATTTTAAACTCAAATGTCACATGTGTTTAGAATGTTTAAAAACTGATTTGCTTAAAAAAGATCGAAATTATATAGACAAAATAATATTAAATAATAACAAAAAATGAAGTAGGTATTTATCTAAAGCTAAGATTTTATTTTGGAAGATTTTTATAATTTAAATTAAGATGTAATTCATATAAATATTTGATTCAATTACATATTTATGGTATGTACTGCATTAATATAACCAATCCTATTAGTTGTGATTGAAATCGTGAATTTTATTTAAAAGGTATTATATAAAGTTTCAAAATATAAAGTTTATTATAGTAAGAGTTAGGCTTAATAATCTTCTGTAGAATAATGACGCAGAAATGAATTCCTATAATTCCAATAACCAAAATATTGGAATGTACGAATTGTTATATTTGACGTATCTGGATCTTTCTGTTATTTAATATGTAATAGAGATCCGGACAAATTTGCATTATGTCGTTAAATGATTGGTTTACTTACATAATCAATCTTAAAATTAAAAATATAACAATCCTTTCATATTTTTGTAGACATTTTTATTCCTCAATGTTAAAATCGAAGAGGAAGTATATATTTTTTTTTATAATGCATAAATAATAAAATTTCTATGCGCGATCAAACGCGATTCATATGATCATTTCTGTTATATATATATATTATATATATATATTATATATACATATATTATATATATATGCATATATATATATATATATATATATATATATATATATATATGCATATATATATATGTATGTGTATATATATATATATATATATATATATATGCATATATATATATGTATGTATATATATATATATATATATATATATATATATATATATATATATATATATATATATATATATATATATATATATATATATATATATATATATATATATATATATATATATATATATATATATATATATATATATATATATATATATATATATATATATATATAACGTTATATATGCCCTCATTCTAATGGGATATATGTTCTTTTATATATATCTTTATGAGGCCATGTTACTTATGAATATATTTAATATATTTTGTTTTATATAATGGGCGTATTTTCAACCCTGTTCTTAAAATGTGGCTGCAGACGCTTTTCAATAGCTTTCGTTTCTTAAATTTTAAATGGATTTACTGAATTTAACTCCATTTTTAAATTGAAGGCGTTACTCTATAATTTGTTGAAATTACTGAAAATAAAAAGCTGATTTTTCGCTTTCCTTTCTGTTGCTGGCAATGTTTTTCGTTCAAACGTGATATATTGGCATTGAACGGTGTAATTCCAATTTTGAAAAGAATAAACTTAGTATTATATTTTAAATAAGTGTATTGTCCCGCATAAATACATACATTTATTGAACACTATTATAATAAACTTTTGCATTTGCTACGCTATAATTTACCAACGTGTTCTTTTTATCGCGAATTATCTTATAAACGATGTTTCAAAATGGTGTCATGCATAATTTTCGAATCGTATTCAATTTCGAATCACGCCCAAACAAATAAATATCGGAAATCAATCTTTAATTGTTAAATGAGTTTATATTGTAATAAGCTTAATCAGTTTTGAGTTGGGAAAAAACAAAATAAAACATGAGTATTTTTTTCAGATTGATGGTATCTCTAGATGGCATCTTGTTTCCACACAGTAGCTGATCACTAAGCAAAATAATAATTCGCAAGTATAAATTAATGAGATTGCAGACGTTGATAAGTTCACTTATCACTTATCTCATTTTTGCTAAATATGAATTTTTAACTCCATTTCTTATTATGCATTGGCAGTTGCGTTCTATAAAATTCAAATATATTGAAACGCATTTTTAACTCGATAGTATATTTTATATAATCCAAATACTTGAATGACGATATGAATATGTAATTTATGAACGTTTCAAAGTGCATACCATTTTGCGTCTAACACGAGAGTTAATTAGTTAGTTTACAAAAGGAAATTAATGTTTCATTGATAACATCAGATTTAATATTTCATAATATGTTTGGCGGTCCAAAATTAGTTTACCTAATTGTCTATTGTGTGTAGAACCTATCTTTATATTTAAGGGTAGCTTTACACAATACAATTTGATTAAAATTGGAAGTTAAAATCAAAACTTTAGAAGCTTTTCTCATCATGCTTTCTTTTTAAAATCAACGGATTAAATTTAAGAAAAATTCAATATATTAAGTTTAATAGATTTTGCAAATACCTTAAAAGTTTATTATCATATCAGCAGTTTTAAAGAAAGCTAATTTTACATATTTGGCAATTTAAATGTAAGCAATTTAAATTGCATATTAACAGCAGTGACACAGAATAAGTTTCATAATTATATTTTAAAACTAAATCAAAAATAAATAAATAAATAAATTAAGTACTTTGAAAATTATTTCTTTAATTAGTTAATTTTTTATACGTACTTAATTTTGACAACGGTAATCATACGGAAGAAAACTTATTGCATTTCTTTGAACGATAGTTTTAAAATTACTTAAAATAATTTATAAAAGAAACATTTTGGTAAATATCTTCCTTATATTTATTTTTAATTTCAGGCATTTTAGTTGAAAATGAGTAGATTAATAAATTATGAAATTTTTTACTATATTAAGTTGAATTTTGATGTCAAATCAGAGTTGCATTATTATTTTGATCCATATATGAACATAATTGATTGAATTCTCCTGAAATTGGATATTTTGTCCAAAAATGTATCAATTAAAGAAATCACATGTAACAAATTCATTAAAAATGTAACAGAACTTCTAATTACTTTATAACAATATGCCTCTTTCAGTGACATACTACTATGGCACTTCGAAATAAAACTTTTAAAAATGCAGTTTTATACATACAACTATGAAACGATAAAAACCAGAAAGATTATTGATGGTTAACGTTTAATCTGCATTTACTGAAAACATGTAATAGGTTCTAAAACTAGTAATTTAATTTAGTTTTCACCAATCAATAACCATATTTAAAAACACTTTAAAAAATATTATTCTTTTATAAAACTAAATCCCTATTACTTTCCCACTTTCCGATAATTACCTATAGAATACAGTGTGAATAATTTATTCAATATCAATAAATCCATCACAGCATTTATGCGTTTATCGCCAATAAATCATGATATATACTCAAGATGTCAAAGAGCTAATAGACAATATCTAACTTAATAAAAGTAGACCGCAAATTGCTCTACCCTTTGGCACCTTTTCTTTTCCAAATTGATGATAAAATAGGTCGAAGGAAACGGACGGTTATTTGTTTCGCTTAGAATAAATACATGGAAATGGTTTTGGTTCGTATTTGTCATCTTAAATGTGTTGTGTCTAAGTTTTGGCCTATTTTCTAATGAGTTTTCTATGCAAATTGGCGATAATTTGTAAAGTATTCAATGCATACTTTGTGATACGATGTATGCTAATTTGCGGAATGTAAGCAAATCCATACATATGGGCGCATATACATTTTCTTATATAGATTTTAATGTATATGTATGTATTTTCACTAGACATAAAATAAACAAACTTAACCAGACTATTGTTTATGAATTATAATCATGATCAGAATGAAATCTAACTGATAATTTTAATAATCGTTATAATTATAATTGCGCGAATATAGTTGTGACTGTAATTTTTATTGTGTTTCTCATTTCTCAATAAAGCGTAATGGTATCATTAATCACATGTTAGAAATAAAATTAAGGAAATGTGACATCTCGACAATAACATAAGCCAATTTTTCAAGTACTTTTTTTAGTATATTTTTAAATATTGAGTTTATGTAAAAAGGAAATATTGCTAGATCTAGTAAACAATTATAGGTTAAAAATGAAATAAAAGTGATAAATTTTAAAAATAGATTTGTAATAATTCTAAGTACGAATCCTATTTTTAATTTATTTTAATCAAAACAAGTTTTCATAATTATTGAAAAATTCTAAACACAAATGATATCTGTAATTCATTAGGGTGATCAAAATTATTTTAATTGTATTATTTTCATATTAATACGCAACCACAAAAGCTCTGTGATAATATTAAGCTTTAAACTAAACATTGGATCTAACAGAAAATACCTACTAAAGTTTAGCTAACATCTCAAGGAGCTTTCATACTTTTATTTATGTGCTTTAATAAAACTTAACAATAAAACATTAACAAAATATTCTTAACCAATAATGAAGCATTATACACTGACTGACACTATTAGGATATTTTCATTGTTTAAAAGTCATGTCTAAAATTTTGAAGCTGCAAATGTAAAACTGAAATCCAAAATATAAATTAAACCAATCATATATCTTGAATATTAGTAGTTTTCTGTTTATTATGAGAGAAATTTTTTTTCAGATGTATTTAGAACTTCCTAGAGCAGCTATCTTATTTAAACTGGAAAATTAAAATGAAAAATTACTTTATAAAGTTATCTAAATATTAGTATATTTTAGTAAGTTTGTATATTAGACTGTTTTGGTAAACATATATTTCGTTAATTTATCTGTTCGTTTTTACGCATAAAAATTTTAGTATAAAATACTGTTCCTAAATATTGAATTTTAGTATATATTTAGTGATCAAGTTTTATAAATATTGGCATTCATAATACATTTAGTTTCCAAACCGATCATTATCATCCATTCAATATTTAATAGCTGGGATAAATTGGCGTTTCTCTTAAGTTGTGCATAGAGAGTCTTAAAATATTCAAATACATACTTAGAGTATCATTTTAAAATCACCCAAAGTAGCTTAAACATTAGATGTCCCATATAGACATTATAAAGTCCAACTGTAATAAGTCGATTTGCAAATAATTTAAGTATAATATTTTGAAGCGATTGTTTTACTGAATAAACAAAATCAAATCAAATTTTTCAGATTCTCATCCAAGCATTTTCACAAAATATCAGTGTAATTAAATTAAGTATCTGTCCAACTATATTTCACAATGATTGTATTTTTATTTTGTTTAGCATATTTTCTATAATAATGTAAAGTATGTTTACAAAATATTTTCAGATATTTCAAGAATAATGTTTTTAATAAACATTGAAAGCATCATTTATATAACAGAATTTTAATGTTAAATTGATATGATGTTTCTATAAGCCCCACAGAGAAAATTCTAAAATGCAACATTGCATATGCAAGATGTAAATTTGCTCCGATATTCCAGAACACTGATTTTGAAATAAAAATATAAATTGGCATATGTATAATGCCAAAATATTAAGCTTTCATAAGCAATTTAAATTTTCATCAATTACGGCAAATGTTTTGACATACAATATATCATATGTACGAGAACTGGAATTTTCTAACATCTCAAATCATTTTCGAATTTCTTTATTGAGAATTATTATTTCTAAATCATCATCTATACTAATTTATCATTTTACACTTAAGCTGATCAGATAAGTTCCACGGAAAATATTTTCAAATGAAAAAAAAAAGCAAGACATTCCACAACATTAAAAATATGTTTATAGCTAACAATCAAATTCAATGCCAATATAATGTTATATTCAATCCCAATTGAATATTATTTATCTTACAATATCGTTCAATGTTTGAATCAGTTCAGGAAAATTTTCCAATGAAGGTAAATATTTCATGCAGAAAACTTAATATAATATTTTCTACTTTTCAAAACATTACTTTTACGAATATCCAAATCATGATTTATCCAACGTTAGTTCGTTATTCTGAATCTGAAATGTCATGTGATGAATTGAAGTTTTACTAATTCCATAAAGAAAGTTTTGAAATAAAATAATACATTTATACCAATTAAATGCAATAACAAAATATTTTCAGACATTCCAAAAACTTTGTGTTTCTGATAAAATGTAAAAAAAAAATAGTAATAATAATCATTTATCCAATATAAACTTAATTTTCCTAATCTGATACAATGAATTTACGCTTCCTAAAGTTTACGTAAAACGTCTACAAGTGAAAACATGCATTTGTATAAATTAAATGAAACAACGAAATATCAATATATTATTCTTATTCTGGTACTATAACAAAGTAAGTTTTAGAAAGTTCCACGAAAATGCATTCAAATAAAAAAAAAATACATTTGTAAAATTAAATGAAACAACATAATATCCATTTATTATTTCTAGTACGAATGTTTAGAGTTCTGCATCTCAAATGTTAGGCAATGAATTTAAGTTTTACTAATTCCATAGAGATAGTTTTGAAATACAATAATACATTTATATCAATTAAATGCAATAACTAAATATTTTCAGACATTCTAAAAACTTTGTATTTACGATAAAAAAGAAGAAAAATCACTTAGTCAATTTCTCAGCAAAAAGAAAAATCCCATCATCATTTATCCAATGTAAACTTAATTTTCTTAATCTGATACAATGAATTTAAGCTTTAAAAAGTTTCGCGAAGAACGTTTACAAATGAAAAAATGTATTTATATAAACTAAATGCAACAACGAAATATCAATATCATCATATTTCGTTGATAATATTGATATTAATATATTATTCTTAACGAAATACGATAGTTTAAAATTTTAGAAAGTTCCTCGTAAAAGATAATCAAATAAAAGAATACATTTGTAAAATTATATGTAGCAGCAGAATACCAATTTATTCTTAATTTAGTATAAATGTTTAAAGTTTTATAAAGTTCCCCAAAGGAAATATTCAAATATAAGGAAATATTTGTAGTATAAATTCAAAAATTAAATATTTTCTCCCGGTCCATATACATTACATTTGTGAAAACCTTTTCAACAATCATTTATCCAATGCAAATTGAAGATTCTTATTCTGATACAATAGCCAAATTCCACGGCGAAAGTTTGCAGATACACGAATTCTATTCCTCAATAGAATAAATCCCACTTTATGTCCTAGGACAATGAAGTTTGGAGAGAAACATTTCTAACTTTCGGATGAAGAAGGAAAAGTTTTCCGTCTTCCTACCATTGTAAAAATTGTTTTTCTTATTTATAGTTCCGATTCTTTCGTTCGTAGTCATTCTATTACCTTTATTTATGCTGTAAAGCTGCCTTTGCTTAAAGTATAAATTGAAATGAAAATACTATAAATTATTTTTAAAAATATTTAAATACAGTCCTGAGAAGTTCTACCCAAAAGATGCAGGAATTAATCCATTAACTTTATTATTTTTATCTGTTTGTACATTGGAATTTTTGTTTATATGTAAGTACATACATATTCCAAATATGTTAATGTGTGAGGTACAGCAACGCATATTTATCATAGTTTAATTGAGGACGTATGCAGTGTCCAAGTGTAAATTTAGTGTTTTGTGTATAGAGATCAGTCATAGGATTTCCATACAGGCAGGATTTATAAACAAGAATTTGATAAGTAATAAAAAAAGTATAAAATTAGTGGTGGTTAAAATGATTCAAATGATAATTGATAAAATACGAAAAAAGTATAGAAAAATGTCTACGAAAAACTTTTGAGCAAAATGTGTAAAGCATATGACATAATTCAAAACAAATAAGCATGTTCCGAATTTTTGAAATATAAAAATATTTCGCAGTTGTAAGGTAAGGAAAAATGATTATTTTTTTTTTATATCCCAACTTTTGAGTTGCTGAAACCATTTGCGTACCTACAAGTGTCAAAATTTATTTTATGTCTAGATGTCCAATATTTACATCATTTGTTGAAAGTTTATCAAAATTCCAATTATGTCGCCGTATAAGAGTGGTTCCCATCCTGTGATACGTGAATCCTCTGGTTGTTCTCTGAGCTGCTTCAGTTGATTTACAAAAACTTTTGTGATGGCGGTTGATTAATAAATATTTTCAACGAAGGAAATGCATATACAGATAAATGGTACAAGAATAGCTTGTTGAATGGTTTTACACAATGCCTTAAGAACTCCTTAAATGATATAGTTGAAGATTTTATTTTATGTATGTTGGAACATTGAGGAACTAGAAAGACTGATGTTTCTATATTGAAAGCAGAACGAGGGGTTTTTCAATTCTAGAAGAGAGGGTATGTGAAGGAGGGTCAAGAGTCCGTAAAGGTTGGGAACCACTGCTGAATAATTTCCATTGCTGCATTGAAGTGTGTGTAATGTAATATATGAATGGGAGTACTGACCTTGCGGTGGTGCAGTCTTTGTACAAGGCGTCGAAGTCTTTGCAGGAGAGCAACTTGCACCGGTTGACACCCGGCTGTATGGCCCCAAGGCCCCTAAGGATGCGCACCTGTTCGACGTTGCATACGATGGGAGTAATGTCCAGTCGTTTGAGTTTGGTATATACGGTGTGAAGTCCTCCCACCAGGTGCTTCAGAAAAAGTTCGAAGGCCTGCGGCAGGCAAAGCAGGTAGTCGCCGTTGACCAAAAAGGCCGCCACCTTAGCGCCCCTGTAGTCGATCAGCCGGCAGTCGTTGGCTGTAGCGTCCGTTGTGAGGCCCGGTGGGGACACCGGGAGCATGGGGCGCTCGAGCCGGGGCGGCGGCGCCCCCATGTACCCGTGATGATGACCATTTCGCATGGCTAACATGCCCATGTGAGCAGGCATGGTACTGCCTAGGGCCATGGCCGTCGACAAGGGCGGCGTGTAGGGTTTCGATATCATCTGAGGGGGGCTAGCAGAAGATGTCCGAAGTTGAGGTTGGGGCTGGGGTTGGTAGCCACCAGGGCTCGACGCGACCACCATGTTCACAGCAGGTGGGGGCTGGCTGCCCGGCGCCCCACTACCACATTCGCTGACCATGCCACTAGAGTCCGGGTTGGGTGAGTTGTGCAACGAGGGCATGCGGTCGCCGGATGACGGGGAGGTGCTGCCTTCACCACTGCTTCCCTCCATCGGGGACTCGCAATCAATGTCTCAGGCAGAAAAACACACAACTCCACTCCTCTCACTGTCTGGAGCGCACGAGAGGGGTTGATCGGCCGACGGCGAGCGACGGAACGGTTCTGGCAGACACAGGCAGGCAGCGACTCTCTCGGCTCGGCCCTTTCTCTCCGGTGAGTGTGTTTTCGAGCTCCCGCCCAATCTGCGATCGCGCCGCACTCCGATCGTCACGCGCCAATACAAAGAGCGTAAATGCCGAATCTTGCTTTCTCCGAACACCCCTCCCCTGCTCTCTCTCTCTCTCTACCACCCCCCTTATTGCGCGTTTTTATTTGTTTTGGGTTTTGGATTTTTTATCCGCGTTTGTGTTGCGCGGTCTCTTCTCTCTCTCCTCCGGAACTGCCACTCGCCAATGGGTGGCGTCGGATTCCCAAATCGGACTGCCCACTTTCGTATTTGGTTTTGTTTTTCGGTTTGTTTGTCTCTGGGACGATTGCGCGCGTTTTTGCAGAGACGTTTTCGCCGCTTTAACGACTGTCGTTTAATGGCACGAAGCCGAGAACAATTAGGAGGAGCTCGCGCCCATAAATATGTTTATTTCATTGTCTTTGTATCGATTTTTTTTATCCTTTTCTTTTTCTTGAAAGTAGAGGAATGGGTTTTGATCCAGTTATATAGACGTAATTTAAATAAATGAACTAACTAATAAACAAATAACTAATTTAATTAATAAGTAAATAAATAAATAAGCAAATAAATTTGTAAATATATAAATAAATTAAAAAAAAAACAAGCAAATAAATATGTAGAATAATAAGCGGACATACATGAATGTATAAGTAAATAGACATTTGATCTATAAGTTAATAAATAAAATAAGTAAATAAATTTATAGATAAATAAAATTATTTTAAAATAAATAAATTAATAAATAAAATATGTATAGGAAGATTATGTATTAAAGGGTAATGCAGAATTCTCATTTATGCTAAGTTATTTGGATTAAATGAATATTGCCCCAATTTATCGAAATATCTTATGTATTTATAATTGAATATTTTTTTTTTATGTTTTTTATAATTTGGGATTAAAAATAATTATTTATAAATCAATTTTCAAAAACAAAAAGAAAATCGTTTTGACATGTAATATAGAATGGTTAGAATGAGCGACAAAGTAAAATATAATATTTTTACATGAAATTATTGTAATTTAATATTTTCATAAAGAAAAATGCTACAAAATTTGTTTGAACATAAATACAAATAAAAAAGATAAAATAAAAATTACTTTTGAAAATTTGGAATACCTGAACATAAGTTGTGGATATTATGAAACTCCATATTCATTTACTGCACTATAATGGAACAGCGACTACAACGGAACAATGTTGCATGCAATTACATACCCAACACCACAGACACAAAATTTCAACAACATATTTTGAAGCTGATTCTACTTAACATACGGGTGGTCGAAAAATCGCGCATATCAAATTTTAAAATCATATAACTTACCTATAATTAGAAATAAAATAGAAACTTTATTAGTCAGGTGACACTAATATACCTTCAAAAATATAACATAAATATCGTCTGCTGTTTTTAATACGTCAGACAACAATTGCAGACTTATTTTCTATCCATCGAAGAATATGGCGTTTTCTCGGATTGAAAGAATTTTTATTATAGAGCAATATTTTTTTATTTTTATGCGAGTGCCAAGAGTGACATTGAAGATTTTCAGAAGAGCTTTAATTTTCTGTTAAGCAAATGTTTTCATGTACCTCATCTTTTAATTTCAAGTACTTAGACATGATGTGTGCAAACAGCACATCTTTTCATAATAAATAGAAAACATCTACAACGTAATTAAAAATGCTCGCCTTGCTTCGTTTTTGAGGTAAGAATTTTAAATTCTTCAATTCACCGTTAGAGGCGCTGCAGACTTTTTCAATCAATTGCTTCAAACTACTTTCCTATTTGTAAACCCCTACTTCTACAGCTCCATAACACTCCAATTGGAAGTTAAATGATCCGAGAGGGAACTCTGTATATTTTTTGACATATACAACTACAATTCCAAGCCATTCACTGTATATATTCCCTAGTAGAAAACCAATATTGGAAATATAGGACCAATATAAAAAGTAGACATTTTGATGAAATTTGCTCGATATTGGCTTAAAATATTGGGACAATATTACCCTCATATTGGCGTTTCATTGGAAATATTTTAAATGTAACACCAATATTGGCGTAGTAGTGGAGTGAAAATATTTAGCCAATATTGAAGGCCAATGTAACCCCAATAGTTGCCCAATACTGAGATCACATCGCATATATTTTCAATATAATACTAAGATATACAATACTGGTGCAATATTAAAACAATATTAAATGCTACTAAGGTCGGGGTCCGACTAAGATAACCGTGGCCCGGACCCCGAGCAAAGCATTCAGTCCCCCTATTCATAGTAGGGAACTGAGAATTTGCGACACTCCCCCCCCCCCCGACTGAAATAAAACTCTCATTCCGAAGAATTATCAGAATTTTCCAATTTATATTAACAATGTATTACCTATATATACATAGTGTATATAGGAAAATGTATAGGGAACTACTGTGTACATGGAATGTATAGGAAACAATGCATCGGGAAATAACTGTGACTAGGTTGAAAATTCGAAAACGAGTTTTTGACGAAAGAGCACGTTTCAAGCAAATTTGAACTCGAAACAAACGTTTTTCGAATGAAGTGATGTCTGTGTGTGTCCTTAAATCTATGAAGGCGATATCTTGCGAACGAATGGGGCATTTCGAACAAAATTTGGTACAAAAATTACAATAAGTCAATACTGGAAGCCTGTTGATCTTAAAAGCAATCGAATGCTCAGAAGACCCTCAAAATTTTGAATGAAATTTTGAAAAAATCATCAAAATCATCTTAATCATCTTAATAATCATCTTAATCTGGTCTTGCACGTATTTATTGCGTCGTTATGCTGACTTGTTTACTGCGTCATGCAACTAAATTTGCTACTCAATAATTGTTTTACCGTGCCTTAGAAGCGGGTGTATTTGTTGCACTTTATAAAAAATGCTTTTCTATTATGATACTTTGAAGCTCTGATAGCAATATACCGAATAAAATGATGAGTTAGACTTATACATTAGACTCATCCGAAGATTTGGATTAATAACTGAGCGGACGGGAGAAATGTATTGAAAATTTAGAATTTTGCAATTGAAGAAAATATTTCTTATTCAGTCTATAAGGCAAGAGACAGCAAAATAACAATTTAAACAATATAAAGCCAAAATCATTTTTTATAGTAAAAGAATAACATTTTGATATAAACCAATTAGAAAAACAAAACTACAGGTAATACAAATAGTACTTGTATAGGGAAAGGCTAAAACATAACCTTTAAAATGTTAAATGAATATGATCCCTTTTGATCAAGAAATATTTTGAAAAGTCCAAAATGATGACATTCCCATACCAGTGCTTAAGTAATATAATCAACCATTTCTTTGCCGATCCGGTGGTCGAGAGGTCAGGGGCATGCATTTTCGTCTAATCGCTGGATTGCCGGGTTGCGGGTTCGAATCCCGCCAGCGGGCATGGATGTTGTCATGTCGAAGCCAAGTCAGACTTCCACCGTTCGAGGGGGCTTCTATAAAAGTGAAGCTGCAAATATCCTCCCCTTCGCCATGGAACACCCTGCGGGGTCTTGTGGACGTGGTGCTTAGGAGCCCCTTCACCACGGGGGAATTAGTACACACACAATTTCTTTAGCTTTAATGTTAATTTTTTTTCTAATCCTAACAAACACGAGAGATTCTGTTGTAGATTTTATAAGATTTTTGTAAATATGTAATCATGGATGTAATAATCTATACATCATCTATTTCTTTACACATACAAAAAGGTATGGATTTAATTTTAAATCTACTTAAATAATCAAAACATGAGCCATGTCCAGTTAGGAAGTAAATTACATTTTTATTGAGGGTTAATAATAATAGCTCAACAATACAAGGAAAAGACTTAAGTTTCGAAAGTTTCGAATAAGTTCATTTCGAAGGAGTGGAAGAGAGGAGTTCAGAGAGAGAGGTTAGCGCGTGTGATTTAGTGATTTCACTCGGACGATCTAAGTTCGATCCCCGCCTGTGTCCAAACTGTCCTCGTGTTCACGCGGGGTGCGGACACGTTAAATATGTGAGTCTGTACGTCCTTTCGAGAGGTTGGTGGTAGGAGAAGGAGGGCACGGTCCCTGTGGATACCGCTCCTACTGGGTTCCAGTCTAAACTTTGTACAAGAGGGCGTTCAACAATGTTATCTTTCCATAAACCATTTAAGATCCTTAAACTTTTGTAAATGTTATTACTTTCCCTATATACATAGTATTATAGACATGGTAAAGGGAAGCTATTGTAATGAGGTCGAAAATTCTAATTCGAGTTTTCACCGAAAGAGTACGTCTCAAGCATCCATGAATTCGAATCGAACGTTTTTGAACTGATGACTGTGTGTATGTGTATATCCGTGAGTCTATGGATAAGATATCTCACGAATAAATGAAGCATTTCTAAAATAATAGCATACAATTATTTCAATCAGTGAATACAGCACCCTACTGACGTTAAACGCGATCTAATGCCCAAAATACCCCCCCTCTCTCAATTTTAAAATGAATTTTTGAAAGATTCATCAAAAAAATCAAAACCTTCAACAATGATTAATAAATAATCATTTCAAACGTAATTTTTCATTATAAAACGGATGACATAAACTTTTAAAAGCTAGAATGAATCGTTCATGAGATATTGTACGATTTTTGAATGAATTTTTGTAAGACAATTATTAAAAATCATATCTTTCAATATTGTTGGATAAATAATCAATTAAGAAGTAATGTTTATTGCATTTTGCCCGTGAGTAAGAAATAAGGCACTCTGTCTGAATTCATAAGTTGCCAAAAGTACCCAATTTTAATTTATGTGCTGTTGATTCAATGCCTAAACCGTAAGGCTTTGTATCTGTTATACCATTGCTTTAATGTGAAAGAAGTAAAGGCATTGTATTATACAGGAAAGTCATGTATTACTCACATCAGATTTTTTTTTCTTTGATGTTTTATTTTGTGTATTCTATTTTTTCAATAAAAAGAAGCTATTTATACTGTAATGTCATTCTGTAATTTCATCCGTAATTCCAAAAATAATACTCTATAGGAAATCTTAGGCGCTGTGTAGTAAGTCCAGGTGAAACTTATGCACAGAAAGAGATTTTTCGGTCAAATTAGTACAATGAGAAGGAATGTTTGAATGTTCTTATCTCAAGCTCTGGAATGCTTCTGTAGATTTAAGATAAATTAAAAATCTAAAGTTTTAAGATTATTGTGTTGGATTTTGTTATTTGTGTAGGATTACTGATGTTCAGTTAGTATACATTTGATTCTTCTAAGAAATAACATTAACGGAATAAGATGTATGCAGCAGGTCAACTCATACAAATCAAATGCTCTCCGCAGTGCCACCCCTTACAAACATTTATCACGGACCCTCCTCAATATTTCGTTTTCCCCTTTTTGTCTTCTTCAGCCTCAAAATAAAATATCGGCGGTCAGAGCCCCCCCCCCCTGGAGTCTGGTCACTCCTTATGGGCGATCCTGCTCCCTACAAGCAGGTATCCCCCCCCCCCGTCCCTCCATTTGATTTCCCTCTTTCTTAATCATTCGTGTCTTTCCCCTCAAATAAATAAAATAAAATAAAATAAAATAAAATAAAATAAAATAAAATAAAATAATATAAAATAAAATAAAAATTGGGTGGCCGCCCTTCAGGTAATCGTCCCCCACCTATGGATGATTTGTATGCGGTTGTTATTTTATATGCTTTTGTAACAGAGAAATTTAAAATTGTAACAGGGGAATTTAAAATTATTCTTGCATATAGAAATGTATACTTATTTATCTGTTATATAGTGTTTCATAAAATTTTGCGAACTGAAATTTTTGACTTATATTTTGTTTCATGAATTTACGTTGTCTGAAAAATATTTTTGCTCGCCTATAGTTTAATTTGTCAATTATATTATACACTCACGTCAAAAATATATAAATAATTAATGAGATATTTCTGTAGTTAGTGTACAATATTTATAAAAAAAAAACCGTCAAAGTAATGCATTGAAACAGTTAGCACTATTTATTTATTTACGCAATATACGATCAGGAGATTTCCAAACACCTTTTGCCCTGGGAAAAACATTAGATAGATTAACCACGCGGAGTAAGCGCCATCTGTTGCCATTTGGATAAACTATTTCTCCGGAGAGCGAATCGTATTAGCATCATTAGAACTTTCTATCAACAAAGACGGTTACAGTTACAACTATATATTCTAAAAGGTTAATGTTAATAAAAAGTACTTTGCTAATAAAAAGTTATTTTTGCTATTAAGTTTTTCTTCAAATCTGAAGGTATTGCTTTATAAATATATTGCCTTATAATAAATAATGCCTTATATAATTATATTGCTTTATAAACATATTGTTGTCTTATAATATTATTTTAAGGTGTACATATTGTCACAGTACTTATAGCTTTAAGCGCCAGTTATAGTTGAACAGTAGTATCAATGCTGTATTAAAGAAAAGTTTATTTAATTGTATTTATCAGTGTCTTGAATTAAAAAAAAAATTAAAACGTCACAATTTTGTTTTACATGATTGTAAGTTTCATATTTCATAAAATTATAAATTCCAAAGCTTGATTTATAAAGTAAAGATAGTTTTAAGCGGAAAAGTATGCTTTTAGTTCGTTTTTAGAATATTTAGATATAATACAAGGAAAAATTAACGAAAAAGAATGTTTTAATGAAAAAAAATCTTCTGTCATAAGCGATTTATGTATCAAATTCTGTAAATTAAAATTGAAATTTAGATTTACAAATACGAATTACAGCAATAAATTTTATAGATTAATTATATTTCAAATGCAACAGTTCTACCTTCTCTGCTGTGTAAAATCCAATTAAACTTGAAATTTCAAGAGTTAAATTTCTGATCAAACAAAGCTTTTAAATACCATAAGTAGTGGGTGGTCCACGGGTGATAGGGGTTGATAAGTTGAGAATTTTCTTGCTATACAGTAACACCCTGTTACAGGGTAGATGTCTTTTTACTCCAATCCAGAAAGCTTATAATTTTGTTAATGATGAAAGGAGCTGCTTAATGTTCTGCATCGTTCCAGGGTTCGATGAAAATTTTATTACCAGAAAAATTCTAAAATCTTTGCTTTAAAGACTTTTGTGCTTGCTCACTGGCTGTCTCATTGTCAGCTCTGTGCTAAAAAGAGATAACGACTATAAGAGGGGGGGGGGGGGGGTGATGATAAGCACTTTTTTTGCTGTAAGGTTTTTAAAGATCAATTCTATACAGCAAATATTCCTTAACTAAGATTTTTATATTAAAATACTGCTTAAAATGCTGTCGTGAATAATCTAAAAATGCAAATACGCAAGTTTCAGCATATACGCTGAGTAAGTATATCAACCTGTTTCAAAGGTAGGGAGGAGTCTTTTTTGTCATGACAAATAAGACATAAAAGTCGCTACAACAAAGGCAAAGGCAGGGAAATTTCTGCGAGTTAGAAATTTTCGTACCACTGCAGAATACTTTGTGCTTTTTTTTTTGCAATAATCGGACAAACATTCCTTACAACATTCCATTTAAAGCCCACCTTTATGTTGAATTTAAATTTATTCACCAAAATTTCAAACTTATGATTAATATTCAATTTTTTCAGAAGAACATTAGAAGAGCATTAAAAGAAAATTAAGCAAATATTAATAACACTTAATTTTAGTTATTTTAAAAGAACGTTTGCTTAGTAAAGTTCTGAAAAGTTTTCTTTACATCACTTTCAATAGTGAACTTTCCCTATATTTATTGGAGTGGCTACTCGTTCATTTATTTTGAGGATGGCGGCTTTCTTTCAGCCTCTGAAACCCATTTTAATGTTTAAGGTTTTAAAAGTTCCTATTATAGAATTTTAACTTTCCCTACAATACATAGTAATGTATAAGGAAGTAATGAAGTAAGGTTGACTATTAGAACCCGAGTTTTCTATGGATCTACACGTTTCAGGCATTTTAAAACACGACGAAGTCACTATTTTTAGCATAACATCTGTGGGTGGGTGGGTGTGTTTATGCGATGCATTTATATACCTTAGCTCAAAACATTTTTTATTATTTTGACAAAACTTGGTTGGTAAGTAACATTTGGGTTACCCTGGTGCTGATTAGACTTTGGTATCATTCGCAAAACCAGAATCTGTTTTTTTTTTTCAAAATGGTCCTAAAAAGTCAAAATTTGAAATGAAATAAAAAATATGCTGAAATGTATTAATTAAATGTTTATTACGTAACTTTTGACGACAAAAGAAATATAACAAAGTTCATAACTCTAGAATGAACCGTTTTTTTTAGAAATTTCAGTTTCTTTTTTTATAACTCCACCATTTGAAAATACATCCAGTAACCAAATGAAAACTGCAAATTCGGTATCATTTCAGTGTAATTTCGGCGTAATTTCCATGTCATATTGAGAAATTAAACTCAATTTAATGCATTGTGAAAGAAAGAAAGAGAAAATTAATGTGTGTATATAGGGAAAATCATGTGCTGCACACATCAGACTTTCAATGTTCGTATCATTTCATCTTATATTATTTGTACTTTGTCTAAGTTGATAAAGCATCTGCATTTTTTCGAAAATTTTCTTTCACCGATCCCGATAAACTTTCTTAATATGCTCACAACAATTCGATATATTTAAAAATGAAAAAAAAAATAGTACCTATTTTCAAAAAGTTCAAATATATGCTAGAATGAATAAAAAAAAAGCGGGAAACTTGTTCTTCTCCACGTTGCACCTGCGATTTTATAGAACTAAGAATTGTCACGACAGAACATCTCCATGACCAAACTTGAGCCTCTTCAGATTCTACCCAAACCCACTCCAGTATACTGCGTTCTATAAACCTTTACGCGGTTTGTTGCAGCCGCACAAAAACAACTCAACTCTTCTCTCCGACAAGATGATCTTCTTCCTATTGATCATGCGCCCGATTTCCCTCTTAATAGCTCACACGGCGTCACTGAGGACCATTTAGTGCTGCTTCAAGATTGGTTACTTCAACACCTGTAGCTCTGAAGTAGGACAATTGCGCTACTCTAGGCATGGTTCGATAGTTACAGAAATATGAAAGTGGCGGGAGCCATGCTGAAGTGGCGTAAGAAAACTGTAGTTTAGATAGCAGACCGATAAAGTAAGACGTGCTTGTGAATTATGCTGTTATAGCGATAACTGTTGAGGTCAAGCAGAAGGGTTTAGACCTTGGTGAAACTTAAAGTTTGAGTGCCAGTTATATTATGTACCTGACAAATAAATTCTGTAAGAATAGGAAGTTCCAAGTATCACTGGCTCCCTTCAATTAAGGTGGGCAGAAGTATTATCTTTTCGATATCAAAGCATTGAGATCAATATTTTTAAAGATGTATTCTTAATATTACGTATATAGATTGGTTACTTTACATATAAATTAAAACTCAAAAGTAGGACAATTGGGCTTATCGAGACATGGTTCGATAATTATAGAAATATGAAATTGGCGAAAACGCTGCTGAAGTGGAGTTAGTTTAGATAGTAGATTGTTAAAGTAAGACGTGAATGTGAAATATGTTACTTTCCTTCTATACGAAACTACTATAAGAAAATCTACTATAAGAAAAAACCTATTTTTTTACTGAAAAGTAGTAAATTCATTACATTATATAAGGAAAGTCATGTGTTGCCCACATCAGATTTTTTTATAGATATAACTATTGAGATCAGGGTACCAGATTTTGGTGTGATCTTGACGAGATTTGAAGTTTGAATCCCAGTTATATTTTGTACCTGGCAAAAATATTCTGTAAGAATAGGAAACTCCAAGTAGCACTGGCTCCCTTCTATGTGTGAAAAAGCATTGTCTTTTCTATATCAAAGTACTAAAATAAATATTTCTATAAAGGTATTCTTAATATTAAAGAGCGATTAATTAAATAATGTTATTTATTTATTTATTTAATAAAAATTATTAGTTTTTTTTATGTTATTTAAGTACTATCTTTTTAACGACCGATAAACCGATCACCTAAGCAGATAGCCTAGATTCGGATAAGAATCTTGCAGACCCTGATTGTTGTTTTGTAAAGATCTTGGTATAGTACAGGAAAAATTTAAATAAAATTTAAATCAGCAAATTTTTCACTTTCTAGACCGATAATAAATGGTTTCTTACACTTAAATATTTTTCCTTTCCTTACAATACATGGTATTGTATTGGGAAAGTATTGGAATCGTGTCGAAAATCGCAACTCAATTTTTCGACGGATCTGCACATTTCAAGAACTTTAGAATCCGAAAAAACTATTTTAACATGATGTATATGCATGATATCTGTGCAACGTATGTATCCACTCCAGCTGCAAACCTAATTGATCAAATTTTACAAAATTTAATAGATAAGCCACTTGTGGGTTACCAAGACCCTAATTAGATTCTGGTATGATTCTAAAAAAAGTCCTGTCTCTTTTTGCGAAATGACTCGTAAAAATTGGCAATTGTCAAAATCGAAAACAAAAGACTATGTATGCTCACATGTATCCATTAAATACTTGCTTTATACTAATTATTGAAAACGAAAATAATAAGACCAAATCCATAATTCTAAAACTGACAGTTATTGAGATGTTTTTATTTTTTCGTATTTTTGCCACACGTAATAATACGCCCAATCGCTAAATGAAAATACGCCCAATCGCTAAATGAAAAAGAAAATTGAATTAAAAATACACATTCAGTGTCATTTTAAATAAGTATGCGTGTTATTTTGTGCAATTAATTTCAATCTAATGAATTATAAAAAAAAAGAAAGGAAAATTGAGTCTGTAGGGAAAATCATGTGCTGCCCACATCAGATTTTTTTTTAATCATGCTCACAGTCAGTGGCGCACACAGAGAAGGGTGCAAAGAACAAGGTTCAAATGTGCCGAATTTATTACCCTAAACTAATCTGAATAACTATTATTGTTCCGAACAAAAATATTTTAGCAAATCTCTAATCCTATATTCTTTTAAGTGTACGTTATTTGAAATGTATGCACTTGATTAATAATATTTTTTAAGGCAAATGGAGCTATTTTGGAAAATATACCTTCTAATAATAATCAGTCAAAATATTATACTTTACTAGATGAATTCTCGGTTTTTGAAAGGGATAAGCAGACTGTTAGTTGTAGTAACTTTAACAGCAGATTTTCCAAACCAACAAAATTATATCTCAGGATAAAGACAGCCATCGGTAAGATATGGTGATCGTGTTACCCGATCTCCCTACCCCTTCTCATACCCATTGGTGTGAGTTATTCTTCCTAGTGTTCACCCGTGTCGAATAATGAACAGCACTGCAAAAATGAGAATTCCAGCTAGTGCGGTTTTGGAGATTCAGTGATCATGGCAGTTGGACATCCTACCATCTCAGCCTCTTACGGTATGTTACAGAAATGTAGCTATTTTGTAATAACCTATTTAGTACTAATTTCAGGATGGAAGAGTTTGCGAAGAGATAGAAATATCACTCCCGGTCATTCCACCTCTTCTTGCCCATTTAAAAGTAGGTTCTTGAAAAATCTTTTGTTAGTATTTACATAGCAACCATGAAGAACTTTCTAGAAAAATATCATATTTTTAGGTAGAGTGGTTGAGAGATCAGGTCAGGCAACCCCTTTCCTCTTCTTCCTTTCTGATTACAGCAATATTATTTAGTACTGCTCACCTATGACTCGATTAATATCATACCCCTTGTTTACCCCACCGCAGTCTTTTTTACCACTTCAATGATTTATGATGGAAATAAATTTTCTATGTATGTAAATTTTTTATGTATTTCTATGTGTCTCTTGTCTGTAAAATTCTATGTCCCTAGCTCGGGAAGCTACGGAGATACTATAATCATGTCCCTCGTTCATCTCGCCCACTTCTCACCCCTTAATGGTGGGCTATGGAAATATCCATTCTCGTGAGAACGTCCATCGACTGCTTCTTTCGGGGCTCTCACATTCCTTCTCCTCTAATTTTTTAGGTTAGACCTGGCAACGTTTTCCCGTGTCCTGCTCATTCCGGTGATGTCTCATATCATCTGGATTATCAGGTCATTTGGTAATGTTTTATTTATAATTTTTCTGTTTTATTATGCAGTGTTGGATACAAGGTTGAAACACTTTGATCTTCAATAGTCGTCTATTACTTACCGAAACACTGCTGGACTAACTGATTAAGTGGATCCCTGATGAAGTCTTTTTCAGAGATCGCAATCCATTTCGTTCTTTGGTTCAATGTCCATGTTGTCTATTATATCTATTAGGTCTCCTAAATATACAGGCTGGCGCAACAGCGGTCATCTTGACTCCCAGGTGAAACAGTGTCTGTAAATGGAGGAAAAGGGTTACTTTCTTGTTCTTTTCTCGGAATCTCAAGAAAATCAAAACTTTCTAGACTACTTTGTTGAATAATTGTTATAATTTTTTGAAAGCAGAAGCAGCAGTAGTGATAGAAGATGCGTTCTGCAACAATATGTGTAATAAGGAGGGTTACCTCATCTTTGAAGAAGTGTATAAGGTTCCCTCATTTTTGAGGAGGAGATTTTCTTGAGTGATAAGAACTTATAATATTTTAGATGGTAATACTAAACTTTTTTTGCTGTGGAAACACTAAACGTTTTGTGGTAGCAAAACTAAACTTTTTTGCGGTGATAACAATGTAAGAATGTGACGAGGCATAGGGGTTTAACTGAACTTCGAAATTTTGAGAGAACACTTTTTGTCAGTAACAACGACATATGCTTAATGATTCATAAGAACATACTGAAGTATATTTACGGATTCATGAGGTAGATAGTTAGAATGGCAACGAACATTAGCACCACACCGTATTGATTTTGCAAAGTAGGAGAAACCCTAGCACCACATGGTGCTGATTTTGCAAAGAACTAAACTTTTTGCAGTGACAACGAGGTATGTTTAGAACAGACTGATTCATGAGGTAGATATTCTAAAAAGGAATGAATGGTGGCGCTCTCCAGTATCCATTTCGGGAACTAGACTAACATTTTAAAGGAAATGTAACCTTAGAAAGTTTTTAAAATATATTTTTATGTTTTAATTATAGTTTTGAGTTTGATAACCATTTTTTAAAGTTATAAATAATTTTAAATTAATAGAGATGTATTATATCATATCTTGAGTGACATATTTTTGTAATAAACTAATGTACATAAACGTGTAAGCTAATGTTATATTTAATTTGAGCGTATATAATTCATATTGTGTTTGGGATTCGAGCCGGTAAAATAGAGCCCCCAGGCCAATTACTTTTTATCATGGTCTTAACAACTGACTCATAGGCTTTTGTATTTATTGATTTACTTATTTTAAGACGACTTTGTCACAGATAAGAATGCTCTAGTTTTGATGGATTTGTGCAATCATCTGTTTTAGTTTTCTTAACACTCTCGAAAATCTCCTCCGCAAAAATGAGAGAACCTTTTTCACTTCCTCCCAAATGAGGCAATCTTCTTCTTTGCCTATATTGTCCGGTTGTTGCAGAACGCACCTTCTATCGCTACTAGCATGTTGATCACATTTATAACAAATTAAGAAAAAAAATCATAGGTTTAATTAGTATAAACTTATCTATTTACCAAATTCTATTCTAATTATGCTCTATTATAGGTTAATTTTTCTCTCCTCTCTAACTGTAATCTTGTCTGGGAAAACACCTTTACCAAATATATATATAGACTATGCACTTTGTAAAGAACCTTGCTGTCCCAACTGGGAATCGAACTCTGGATCTCCGAACTGACCTGCCGATGTTCTGACTTTGAGCTACTGGGACGAAACTGCAAACTCTTATAGTTGAAGTGGACTCTGCAACTTTACAAAATAAGTTTCTTTTTCTACTTAAAGATCCTCTTGATTATAACTTCCATCACCATGAAGTTTATTCCCGCTGGAAAATCTTGCGCGATACTAGGATTGTTTCCTATATTTAATTTTGAGTACACTTTAATCAACTACTATTGAGTTTACTTTAATCAACACAGCAGTATCTTTATGGTAAGTTCCTGTGATGATGTTTATCATACTCGATTAACAGTAATCAGCATTTCCCTTTGTTTCTAGTACTAATAGTTTATATTTAAAATCTGTTTCTCGAGATCAAGATTGCATTTGATTCTTCACCTTTTCTTAAAATATATCAATAAACAATGAAAATTCCTTCAAGAGGTGTTTAATTGTGTGTGTGTATGAAATTGATTTTTTTTAATTTATTGTATTTTACTACTTGATTATCTACTAGCTTGCTTCTAGTTTGATCGTACTACATATTGCACTGTCATTTACACTGTCATAGGCCTGTGGACTTGACAGGCCTATTAATAGAGCCTTTTCCCCAGTGCCTTGCTGTACTGTTATATACTCACTTATAAAATTGTAAGTGTATTTATTGTGTGTGTCTGGCAAAATAAAGATGATTATTATTATTATTATTATTATTATTACTATTATTATTATTATTACTATTATCATTATTATTATTATTATTATTACTATTATTATTACTATTGGTATTATTATTATTATTATTACTATTACTATTATTATTATTATTATTATTATTATTATTACTATTACTATTATTATTATTATTATTACTATTACTATTACTATTACTATTATATTATTATTATTATTACTATTTTTACTATTATTATTATTACTATTACTATTATTATTATTATTATTAATATTATTATGGTGTAATGTAATGATTTTCAAATAGAGCTCGTTGCTGATCACCGTCGATTAAAAATTGTCCATGCGGCATCCCCATAACTGATATATATTATGTTACGATAATTCCTTTCACCATACATCTACCATGCATCCAATTTTTTTAACATTTGGATATATGGTGTAAATTAATGCTTTACAAGCCGAGCTCATTGCTGAACGTGGTTGGACAGAAATTGAACCTGCTGCTCCCTTTCCTGTTATACACTATATTAACTGTTATACACTATCCAACAACTTCTCTAAACTTCTTTAAATATTTTGAAATTTAGGGTATATGGTGTAAATTTCCGACTTACAGTCCGAGTTCGTTGGTGAAAATGGTCGGATAAATTGTACGTACTGCATTCCCTTTACTGATATATATTGTACACCGAAAATTCCTCTAAAACTTAATAGCTTTTTTTTTTAATTTTGATATTTAGTGTAAATCACTCTTTTGCAGGCTGAGATCATTTCGGATAAATATTTCACGTGTTGCTTCCCCTTTACTGATAGTCATTGTCTAACAACAACTTCTCTAAAACTTCTCTTAAACTGAGTTTTTCGAAATTTGGATATTTGGTGTAACCCATTGTTTTGCAAACCGAGTTCATTGCTGAACGAAGTCAAACAAAAATCGTGCATGCTGCACCCTTTTTATTGTTGTATATTGTCCTCCTCTAAAATTGAACATTATTTTTAAATTTGATTATGCGGTGAATTTCACAGGTTGAGTTAGTTGCAGAGAGTGGTTGGAAAAAAATCACCCGTACTGCGCCTCGCCGACTTCCCTGATGTATACTGTCCGGCAATAATTTCGCTTAAAGTTATCCAATTATTGGTTTAAATTTGCATATTAGCAGTAAATTAATGATTTACATGTCGAGTTTGTTGCTGAATATAGTTGGATAAATATTGCCTGTTTCTAAATATTTCTATTGCCATAAATATTTCTATTATATATTGCCCAATGATATGACTCCTCTTAAAACTTCCCCAAATGTTTCAAAATTTGGATATTTAGTGTAAATCATCGTTTTGTAGGTCCGTAGTCGTTATTGGGAGTAATAGGATAAATATTACAAGTGCGAAGCACTTTTACTGATGTACATTGGCTGCCGTTAGCTCTTATGAAACTTCACATTTTTTTTAATAATTTGGATATTTGGTGTAAACTTATACTTTTCAGGTCGAGTTCATTGTTGAACGTGGTCAGATAAAAATCGCGCTTTCCAGACCCCCCCCCCCCCCTCCTTATTGATGAGCATCATCCGATGATAATATATAACTAATGTTTTTTTATTTTGGGTAACATAGTGTAAATTAATAATAATAATAATAATAAATAAATAAATTTTATTTTGCCACACAATGTGCACAATACATACAATTTCTACTTATAAGTAAATGTATAATAGTGTGTGTGTGTGGGGGGGGAGCAAGGTGAAAAAGGTGCTTTAGATAAGCCTGACGGATCCACAGCCCCCAACCAAACTGAAAACATGCTAGCATTAAAACAATCATTAGATCATTAGTGGTGGAACAAAATAAACAAGAAACAACTATCAAAAATATAAGTAGCAAAACAAATAACTAATAGTTCAGCAAATCGCTCAGACCTGTAATAGAAACATCCTTCAGTACTTCTTAAAACTATTTTCATGGTTCAGTGATTTTATGAAAAATGCAAAAGATGTGTTGTTGTTGTTGAGACCCAGATCGTCCGACCTACCAGAAAGGATGCAAAAGATGTGTATAATGTTTTACAGGACGAGTTCATCTTTGAAAGTGGTCAGATAAAAGCTACGCATGCTGCCATTTTACTGGTGATATTGTCTAACGATGACTTCTTTGAAAGTTAATATATTGATTTAAAATGTGGGTGGTGTGCATAAATATTTTACAGACCGAGGTTATTGTTCAAGAAGATCTGTTCATAAATGCACATATTGCGCTCTTCTTACTGGTATATATTGTTCGCCAATAACTCCTTTTAAAATTAATCGAATATTTTTATATTTATATATGTGGGGAAGATGAATGATTCAGAGGAAAATTTTTGCTGTTCTTGGTGGTAAAATTTTGCACTTAATGTGCCCCATGACTGATACATTATTTGACGATAAACTGATATAAAAATCAACCAATTTTGGCGAAATTGTTTTGTGATGTGTAATCTAATGTTATACATGTGGCGTTGGTTCATGAAAATGGTAGGATTGGAATTAAACGAACTGTGCGCTGAATATCGTTAGTCAGATAGACGTCCTAACCTCAAAAATGAAAATAACTTTTTATGTAATTTAGATATGTGGTGTATTTTAATATTTTTTGATAAAAAGGGACACACTGACAAATAATTTAATTTGGAGGGGGGGGGGTGAATTCTATTGACTTCTGTGTTTGTCATTTCTGACAATAAACACAAACAATTTTCTTAAATATTCAAATCTGGTGTAGAATAAAAGTGCAATATAAATACATTTTACAAAAATTTCAAAAATGAAAAAACAAGCAGTGACTGTTTTATACACTAATTTTACAAATTCCAACGAATTGCATAAGAAACTCTTGAATTGCAAAAAAAAAAAAAAAAATTAAAGGCTTTTGTTTTACGCTTTTATTTTACAAAACTGAAATATCCGTCGCTTCATATTAAGTCATAAAAATAGCAAGTTACAATAACTTTTGCGGGGAATTTTTGAAGTTAGCTGATGTAATTATTCAAGTCTATTCGAAAACCGGCTGGGCCCCTAATTTTCATCCCAGGCATTTGATTCATAGTTTTGTTTACTGAGAAAATGTTTTGAATTCGTCTACTGTTTGTTCTCTATTTTTCCTCCATGGTCTTTCTTTTCATTTTCTTCGTATTTTCGTTTTGCAATAATTACTATTCTGGATCATATGTGATGCAACCATTTTTGACTGACGCGTCTTCATTTCCTGACTTCATTGATACTGGTGTTTTATTTGGTTTATCTTAACGACAACATTTTCTTCTCTCCCTTTGAGACCGGTTGATTAAGACTTTATTAAACCTTTTTATACTCTTGATAAAAATATTTAAATTTTATGTTGAATATATTCCCATTTTCTCTCCATTTTATTATTAAAACATTTTAGTTATATTTCTTAATATTTTAGCTTAAAAAAAAGTACCTTTTCATCCATAATGCATCTTCCTTAAAATCTGATACAATTGCAGTTTTGACGAAAATACGCAAAACACGTAAACCTACTTTCATTAAACTTGATCATGCTTCGAATGTTTTTATAATGGTTTTTGTAATGGTGACTTTCTGGATCATTAGAACCCCCTCATCCTGCAAAGATTATAAAATATTTATATGTGTATTTGACTTCGTTATGTCTTTTGCTATGAGATAACATTATGTGTTTTGTAAGCGGTATATTGTGATTGTCCAATTTAGAAATATAATTTTTTGTTGGAAATATGATGATAAAAATTAAATTCTAATATTTGGAGCAGAGTTAAGCTTCAAAAATAACGTTCATTCAAAAATAAATATAATTGATGAAAAATAAAGTCAATTATTTTTAAAATATAATTTTCCAGAGATTTTTGAAGAAGAGAAGTCATAAAATAAAATAATGTCATTGAAAAACTGCTGAAAATTTAAATTAAATGAAGTTAAAAAATTTTTAAACTTATACATATGTTTTTTCAATAGTACTTTATCTGTTTTTAGAACTGCAAGCTGTGATTGAAAGGATACACTTCAGTTGCACGATAAAATATAATACCCCTCTCCCTCCCTCTCCTTAGATGTATGGGCTGTCACGTTCAGATCCACGAATTTAATCGTAAATCAGACTTGAGATCTTTGCAAGATGATTATAAAGAAAAAATATCAATCATGCATAAAGCATTCATTATGAAACACTTTCCAACTAAAATGCAATTTTATTTAAACGGCTCTAAAATGCGATACATTCAGCGGTAATATTTTTAAAATTATCACAATACTACAATAATTCATTATATTTGAAAACTTTAAACTTCATCGAAAAAAATTAACTTTATTCAAATGACGTCATCGAAATGTAAATCGCCTGGCTCTCTCTGTAAAAGTAGTAAATATTTCATTCATACACTTTTACTCCATTCATTTCATTCATCACAATACTACAATAATTTATTTTACTCAAAAACATAAAACCATGGAGATAAAAGTATTTTCTAACTCTATGCTTAAAACTTCACCGAAAAAGTCTGCTATAAAATCGTTTGTTCTCCATATAAAATCAATGGTTTCATTCATATCAACTATATTGCAAACTTCAGCGCTAAATAATTTTGCGCTAAAGAAATTCAGGAATTCTTATACAACTCATCTTACAGCATGATGCGTTTACATTCGGCACTCGTTAAAATTAAACTTCGTTGTAGAAATAATCAAAGTTAGATGATCATTTAAACTCAAATATATTGTAATTGCGTTGGCGCAGATTATAGATGTACGGAAAAAATGCAAAAATAAAGCGATTTTAGAACGAATACAACACTAAATATGAATTAAAAAGAACTTTAAAAATCACGATTTTGGCACAAGATGGATGCCATATTCTATTTTGAAGTGGGTTACGTGATCTCATTATATAATGGTCACGTGATTTCTTTATATAATGGTCACGTGATCTCTTCATATAAAGGGTGTAATTATTATTTTAATTTTTATTTTAAAAACTACTGAATATATTTTGCTGCATTTTTTTTATGTATTTTATGAGATTATTTGAATATTTCCTAAAACTTTCGAAGCAACTTGTTAATTTTAAATTTGCTTAAAAAATGTTTGAAAAATTATATCCCTTAGGATTCAATGTATTTCACTTTTTCAACCGGGGTCAATCCAAAACTAATTGGGTGATATTATTCAACTACATTCCCATATTTCCCACAGACTGTCTGAGCAACATACTAAGATTTCATTTTGAAAGTCATTTTTACGGCAGTTATTGTGCGAACGGACAGACAGGCAGAATAAACAAAGTCATAAACACTTTTCAAGTATGTTGTAAAGTGTTAAAAATCAGTTTACTCTTTAAAATTTAACATAATTTGTTTAATACTGAATAGGTTCCCTGTTTAAAACTACATAGGATCCATGTTTAGTATAGATTTAAACGTAAATTACGTCAAAAGAATGAAAATTAAAAAGTTAAAAATAAATTACGAGAAGAAACACATTTTTCAATGCTTTCAATCCTTTACACAACAGTGGAGTATGGGAATGTACAAAATAAATTTTAATCACACGAAATTGGACCAAATAGAGGCTGATGTAGGCTGATTCAATTCAAAACTATAAAATCTATCATACTATATATAGTATCTTATGGATTTATAGTATCTTAAATTCATCATACTATAAATCCATACTTTCGATACATACTATACATTCATAATATTGATTCATATTATAAATTCATACTATAAAATCTAATCATTTTCAAAAATTGATACTATGCAAAATGAATTATTTTATTCTCATACATTCTCAAATTGGTTAAATTTTGTGTATGATTCAAATATATTTTCTACTATTCTAAGCGCCACCGTTGCGTAGGGGAGGATAGTTGTTGTTGTTGAGACCCAGATCGTTCGACTTACCAGAAAGGTGTAAGGTAACCGTTTGGACGGCCGGGAAGTGTCACCCAATGTAGACCGGAACCCAGTGGGGAAGCATCCACAGGGACCGTACTCTCCTTCCCCTACCATCAACCTCTCGGAAGGACTTACGGACCCACATGTTTAACGTGATCGTACTCCGCATGAACACGGCGGCAGTTGTGGCAGCGTGCACATCCAGCGTGCAAACCACAGGGCTACCGCGTCCGAAATGTACCAACAGCACTCGGTGTTCCCAGGTGGTCACCCACCCAAGTACTAACCGCGCCCGATGCTGCTTGACTTCGATGATCTAACGAGAACCGGTGTTTTCAGCACGGTAGGGCCATTGGCCGTAGGGGAGGATAGTGAAAAACTTGTTTGTCTCACAATGTTTATTATTTCATACGTAGTATTGAGAAAGTATTGTTTTTACGAAAATTTTTGATTTCGAGATTTTAATGTCAATATATGTTTTAGGACCTCCTGAATAGGTTTAGACTATTTTTCCTGGGATGTTCGTCTGCCTGTATGTATGTGGTCGATTTCTTGTGTAGACAATAGCTACCACAAATATCAATGGATTCTCACGAAAGTTTAAACAAAAAAAAAATCTAGACTTAGAATTTTTCGAAATTAGAGCGAAACATGGAAATTTATTTGAAATTTTATATTTTCTTAACGTAACAGCATAGAACAAAATTCGTCAAAATCGTGTATAAATATAGCTTTAATCATTGTGTATAGCTTTAATCGTTTGTGTCACACTTAATAGCTTTAATCATTGTGATGAAAAATAGCTGCGATACAATTTTGGTCTTCGTGGCGTTATAGTCCCTTGGGAGGAGGGAAGCTGCCCTCTCGGGAGATAGATTATTAAACTTGGTATCAATCGAATTATTTTTTCAAGAATCTTAAAATGAAGAGTAACATGCTATAATTCGGATGATTTTGAATCAGGGCCGTAGACAGGTAGAGCCGCCCAGATGGGGTTAATACCCTTAAGAGGTATACTCGCCCCCCCTCCTGATAAAAATATTAAATTTTTAGTAGTGATATGAAATTTCATATAAAATGTCATTCAAATTTTGCATAAAAATTTTCTTTGACATTTTTTTATAAATTACTTCGTTTAAAATATTTTTTTAATTTATCTGAATTTGTGATTATACTAATGATCAATTTAATTACATATTTAATTTAAAAATATTTAAAAATTATGACAATAATATTTTGGATAATTTTGTATTATTGTGGGATTCACTGTTACACATTAGAGTCAAAATCAACTAATAAGTAGGTAAGAGTTAATATTAAGCATTAACTCGCATTAACTTTCGGAATGTTTCTACAAATTATTAACAGCTTTATTACTAGTTAATGCTTACACATTAAAATCAATTGAAATTATTATATATTAATATTGATGTATATTAGCTATATGGATATTAATAATAAGCTCTTAGCTTGCAAATATAAGCTACTTTAAAACAGATTCATGTAATTCAGGTTCAGCCACACTTCAGTTAATTTTTTATCGATAACAATTCATGTCAAGAAAAAAAATTAAACTAGCTTTAAGCGTTTTATTATGTACATTCATTTATATTGACAATTTTAAATCGGTACCGCTGTTAAAAAATTAAAATAATACAACGATCTTTTCATTTCCATTGTTGCTAACAAAACACCTCAGGAGAATTTGAAAAAAAAAAAAAAATGATGTTACAAAAAGATATTAAAATTTTTATTGACTCCGAAATTATCAAACCCTACTTTCTAGAGATTCCAATGGGAGTCATCGAATCGAAAATTAGTATTCTTAATTTTTATGAAAATTCTTCTTCACGACTGAATCGTATAATGCTTGAGTAAATATCGCATAAATATGCATTTTTTGTGACTGCATTTGAAGATTACTCTCGGGATTAGCTTAGAAATGCGATACATCCAAACAACAGCATTTACCAAGTAAAAAAAAATAATAATACACTCCAGCCGCATTGCGAAAAAAAATTGCTGGGTATTCCGTTCGACGTTTTTTAGCTACTATTTTTCACACATACGCTGCGGCAACTGAAGAAGATGGAAGAAAAGTGAGAGAGGGGGAGAAGGGGGAGGGAGAGAAAAAGAACATAAGAGAAAGAGAGAACTAGAAAGCATTGGTTCGAACAGATGGCGGCGCAGACGAAAAGATCGAGAGGCTGAACCGAGCACTCTGATTGGCTGGTGGGCGGGAGTTACCTGGGGCAGAGCGAAAAGTTGTTGGGACCATGACAGTTTGATTTCTGCTGCTCGCATCCTCCCTACTCCTGTGTCTCTCTCTTTCTCTCTCATTCCGCTTCCCCCCTTGCAGGACGTTTCGATGGCCTCTTTACTCCAAGTTGGAATTAAAGGGATCGTGTAGTATTCTACATAGCTTTATTTTCTGATCCATTCCGAAAATTAAAACTTTTCGTACAATCTGCACAGGGGTACTGAATCTACTATTTCCCCTTAAAGAAAAATGTTTTTATATAATATTTTTCTTAAAAGGGACACTTTACTCTTAAAATGCGAAAATGTCTATAAAATTAACAGAAGTTTAAACTTTTTTAAAATAAAATCTATTAAAGTTATTGAAATGAAATTTTTGGGGTAGAGTAAAATAATATTATTTTTTAAAATAAAGATAAAAAAAAAGACTTTAAAATTGAAAAATATTATGTAAAAAAATAATTATAATTTACATTTTTTTTTTTGTCGATAAAATCACAATGTGTTGTCCCGTGCATGATATTTTGAATTTTTATAATACAATCAAACAAGTTTGGAGTTTTATCAATGACAACATATTCATAATATACTTGCATACTAGGATTAATGTATTTATTTTAATTTTGGATGGGGCAAATTAATATTTTTTTTAATTTCATTTTTTTTTCAGAATTTTTACCAGTATTTTTGCTTCTAAAATTTTTATTTTCTAAGTTATAAAAATAAGTCTAGGATCATTATTGGACAATGTTACCATTACCAAGTATACAAAATTTTAAGAGAATTCATCAAACGGTTCTATAACGGTTAAAATATTATGCGCGCAATTTTCAAAATCAGCGTTTTGAGAAAAATGCTGTCAATGTATACATTTGTGCTTGCTATTGTATTGTTGATGTATTGTATTTTATCAATATTTCCGGAATTAATTAGCACTCAGAAATGCCTGGTACTAAAATGTTCAAAAATGATCAGATTTTACAACTGGATAATAAGAAAATAATTGATATTTTTATGATTTTAAGAGTAGAGTGTTAGTGGAATACATACACCAGGAATTCTCAAAAGTAAAATAATTTTTGAGCTAACGATTTTTAAACTCTTTTATTTTAATTCAAAAGAATAGATAATAAAATTCAAATTATTCAAGTTTCATCGAAAAATAAATAAATAAAATAAAAATAAAAACCGTAAAAGAAATCAAAGTAAATCTTAAAGATTACAACTTTATGTAGTTAGCATAATAGGATTTTTTATGTTCAACCTGAGAAAAAAGAAATTTGAGCCATAGAAAAAAAAATTAACGACTTTCCCCCCCGAAAATCCCTGTGTCTAGGAAAAATAGTATTAGGGGAAATTTCTCGAGAACAAAGAGAGTTATTCTAATTTATTTTTATGCAGCTGCATAAGAAATTCCTATGGCGTTACACAACAAGACAACTTTAGACAGGCTAAAATTAGTACAAAAATGTACTTGCATGACAGAAAAAATTTCAAATAATTGTTCAAAAAGATATTTTTAAAAGCAAGCGATTCTTTAAACTGCAAAATCGTCTAGTGACAGTTGTATAATAAATGATTGAATAAATGTAGTTTGATTGCTAACAGTTGAATTTGGCAGACGATTTGTCAATAAACATTACCGTAATCGAAGCTAGGAAAATAAATAAACGAATCTGAGGTTGACAGACCATTCCATCTGCAACATTGTAACCTTATGCTATCTATGTCTTTGTCACTTCATATCCTACTTCTTTTTGATTTCGGTTTTATGAACCATGTGCACTATGTTTACTAATGAAGAATATTGCAACATGATCGTTACTTTTGGAGAATGTAACACCGGAATGCCAGTGTAGCCGAACGATTATACGCATGGTGTTTTTCAATGCAAGACAGCTCAATCGTCTGGGTACGTTAATGTTATTTTATTTGGGGGTGTGGAGTGTTAGGGTATATTAGCTATATTTCAGGATTCTTTTCAGCTATTCCTGTCGGACAAACACATGTTTGTACTGATTTGGCAACGTACTTCAACTTTGCGATTGACATTTTCTCTATTTCTAAAAGGGAGCGAGATAACGCTTGCCCCCCTGATAAAAAGGAGCAGAACACCCGAATGTCGTCTCTTCGTGTAGTGCAGCAGGAATTTCCTATGCAGTTGCATTAAAAAATAACGAAACCTCTTTCCGTTCTCTAGAAACTTCCCCTGATATGGATTTTTTTAGTCACCAGGTATATTTTAATAAAATTGCAAGAAAAGCTTTAGTCAGAAATCGGCTATTGCTATCTGGGAGAATCATAGCAAGTTTTAAAGAAAGTTCTTCAAAAATTTTCCGAGAATTCGTGACAGACGATTTTCAAAAAAGTGATTTTGAGAAAAAAGCGTTTTAGATTTTGCGAGTCAGTATAATGTCGTACTTTTAAATAATGTATAAAAAAACAAAAAAAAAAAACAAGAAAGATTAATCATACATAAAGCATTGATTATGAAACACTTTCCAATTTCAATGCAATTTTATTTAAACATCTCTAAAATGCGATACATTTCTTGGTAATATGATTAAAATTATCACAATACTACATTAATTCATTATATTTGAAAACTTAAAACTTATCGAAAAAAATGAACTTCATTCAAATGACGGCATTGAAATAAAATTGCCTGGTTTAGACATCTCTAAAATGCGATACATTCCTTGGTAATCTTTTTAAAATTATCATAATACTACAATAATTTATTATATTTGAAAACTTCATCGAAAACAAATGAACTTTATTTAAACATCTCTAAAATGCGATACATTCCTTGGTAATATGATTAAAATTATCACAATACTACATTAATTTATTATATTTGAAAACTTAAAACTTCATCGAATAAAATGTACTTCATTTAAATGACGGCATTGAAATAAAATTGCCTGGTTTAAACATCTCTAAAATGCGATACATTCCTCGGTAATCTTTTTAAATTATCATAATACTACAATAATTTATTATATTTGAAAACTTCATCGAAAGCAAATGAACTTCATTCAAATAACGTTTTCAAAATATAAAACGCCTGGATCTCTCTATAAAAGCAACATTTCGTTCATAAACTTCTTCCATTCATTTCATTCATCACAATACTATAATAATTTATTTTATTTAAAAACTTAAGACCATGGAGGTACAAGCAATTTAACTCTATGAAAACTTCATTGAAAAAATCGTCTTCTTCTCTGTGTAAAATCAATAAATGTTTCATTCATATAAGCTATATTGCAGACTCCATGAGCTACATAATTTTGCGTTAAAGAAATGCAGCAATTCTTATACAACTCATTCTACGTATTTTGCTGTTTACATTTTCCATAAGTGAAAAGTAGGCTTCGTTGTAGAAATAATCAAAGTTTGATAATCATTTTAACTCAAATATATTGTAATTGCGTTGTTTCAATATGTAGATGAGCAGAATTTAAGCAAGAATAAAGCGGTTTTAGAACGGATACAACACTAAATATGAATTAAAAGGAACTTTAAAAATCACAATTTTGACACAAGATGGATGCCATATTTTATTTTGAAGTGGGTCACGTGATCTCTTCATATAATGGTCACGTGATCTCTGCATATAAAGGGTGTAATTATTATTTTAATTTTTATTTAAAATCTACTGAATGTGTTTTGCTGAAATTTTTTTATATATTTTTTGGAATAATTTGAATATTTCCTAAAACTTTCGAAGCAATTTGTGAATTTTAAATTCGCTTAAAAAATGTTTGCAAAATTAGGTCCCATAGGGTTCAATATATTTCATTTCTTCACCCCGAGTTCAATCCAAAACTAATTGGGTGATATTATTCATTTATATTCACATAGGTTCGTTCCACAGACCGTCTGAACAACATACTGAAGTTTCATTTTGATAAAGTCATTTTTACGGCAGTTATCGTGCTAATGGACAGACAGACAGACAGATAGAATGAACAAAGTTATAAACACTTTTCAACTATGTTGTAAGGTGTTAAAAAAAGAAGAGTTTATTGATGAACTTATAGGCATGTATGCTCCATTAAACTTTTGTATGTATGCCCCCTGTTTTTTTTCGTGAGAGATGCAAAATTTTAATCAAATATCATGAATTAATAATAATAAATTGTTCTACGTTATTAATATACATTTCACTAAAACTTCCATAACTCTCATTTCGATTATAACTGTTAAGCACTTTGAATTATCAAAATACAGAAGAAATATCCAAGGATAATAAATAATGCAAAATTTACTTAAATCAATATTTCTATAGTTTCGTATTGATATATATGACGCTTTACATTTCCCCCAATAGATATATAATATGTATACATATAATATGTATAACTACCCTCTGCCAAATTACACGTTGCATTCACACAATCTCGAATATTCTGCTGAATATTTTATCTGTATGTCTCAAGTATAGCTGTGTTTTTTTCTTCGAAATGCATCCTGGGATATTCATAACTGTGACAAAGAATTCATTCATGGTATATTTCAGAACGTCTAATATTATTGGACGATCTTTAAGCTAAGGTTTTAGATTAGATTAAGAAGATCTTTAAGCTAAGATTTTATATTAGATTAAGAAGATCTTTAAGCTAAGGTTTTAGATTAGATTAAGAAGATCTTTAAGCTAAGATTTTAGATTAGATTAAGAAGATCTTTAAGCTAAGAATTTAGAAGTTAAGGGAACGAGTGAAAAGTGCCAAACTCTAATTTTTGTCATTTCTGTATGAATATTTTTTGGGTACTGAAGAAAAATTTATTTTCCACATTTTAGTGCATTCTGACATAAAACCGTGTTTTTCAACACTTTCCAACATAGTTTAAAAATGTTTATGACTTTGTTCATTCCGTCTGTCTATCTGTCCGTTCGCCCGATAACCATCGTAAAAATGGCTTTATCAAAATGAAATTTTAGTATGTTGTTGAAACGGTCTGTGGGATATATGGGAATGTAAATGTGATGATATCACGCAATTAGTTTTGGAATGAACCCGGGTTGAAAAATGAAATACATAGAACACTATGGGACCTAATTTTTCAAACATTTTTTAAGCAAAGTTAAAATTCACAAATTGCTTTGAAAATTTTAGGAAATATTCAAATTATCCCATAAAATATATAAAATCATTTCAGCAAAATGTGTTCGATAGTTTTCTAAATGAAAATTAAAATAATAATTACACCCATATTATATGAAGAGATCACGTGACCCATTTTAAAATGAAATACGATATCCATCTTTTTTCTCAATGTAAAAATCGTAATTTTTAAAGTTCTTTTAAATTTATATTTAGTGTTGCATCCGTCCTAAAACTGCTTTATATTTTTGTATTTTCTGTGCATCTATATTTTGAGCCAAAGCAAATACAATATTTTTGAGTTTAAATGATCATTAAACTTTGATTATTTCTGCAACGAAATCGAATTTGAATGAATGCAGAATGTAAACAAGTGATTGTAAGATGAGTTGTATAAGTATTGCTGAAATTTTTTCATGCAAAATTATTTAACTCTTTAGATTGGAATAAAAGTGAATAAATAAAATATTCTTCACTTTTACATAGAGAGCCAGACGATTTATATTTGGATGATGTAATTTGAATGAAGTTAATATTTTTCGATGACGTTTTAAGTTTTCAAATACAATAAATTACTGTAGTGTGATAATTTAAAAAATCTGATGTGGGCAGCACATGACTTTTCCTCCAGACGTGAAATCAGTCTTTCTTTAATTCTTTAAGAACTCATTAAATTGAGTTTCATTGTACAAAATAACACAAAATTTTCATTTTTAATTCAATTTCCGCTTTTATTTGGTAATTGGACATTTTCCCAAAAGTGGTATAACAATAATGCCAAAAATCTCAAATATCTCAAGAACGGTTCGTCCTAGAGTAATAGAGTTGTTCTTATTCTTTTCCTCCTGAAAAATTACGTATAAAACAAGCATTTAATTGATAAATTTGAACATACGTAGTCTTTTTTTTATATTGGCGATTTTTGCGGGCCATTTCGTAAAGAAGGGCAGGTTGTTATTTTCCGAATCGTACCAAAATCTAATCAGCACCAGTTTTCCACAAGTGATTTATCCACCAAATTTTCTGAAATTTGGTCAATTAGTATTTCAGCTAGAGTGGATACATGAGATTTTAGCGGGCTATTTCGCAAAAAAAGGCGATTTCTTTTTTTCCGAATTGTACCAAAAACTAATCAGCACCAGGGTCATGACCAAGAGTCTTACCTACCAAATTTTATGAAATTCGGTCCATTAGTTTTTGAGTTAGAGTGGATACATACATTGCACAGACAGACACACAGACATACAGACAGACACACACACAGACGTCACGCTAAAAATAGTTTTTTCGTATTCTAGAGGTCTCGAAACGTGTAAATTCGTCGAAAACTCGAGTTGCGATTTTTGGCATGATTCCAATACTTTCCTTATACCTTACCATGTATTGCAGGGAAAGTAAAAATCACGGCTGAATGTATTGCATTTTGGAGATGTTTAAATAAAATTGCACTTCAGTTCGAATGTGTTTCATAATCGATGCTTTATGTATGATTGATTTTTCTTGTTTATTTTTTAATTTAACCTTCTAGCGAAGCAATAAAGCTTTGAACTTCTTGAAGAGAAATAAATCATAGATAAAGGAGTTTCATAATAGGAGAGATTTTCCACCAAATAGGAAAAATGCGTAAGGGAATTATTTCGAATTTGAATGTTAACATAAGAGCACATTTCAAGCACCTCTGAACTCGCTTCGAACGTTAATGAGTGATGTCTGTGTATTTGTGTATGCCCGATAAATTTCTCTCCCGGGAATTTCTCTATTATAAATTTTTTTTTTGTCATTTGGTGTTTGTTGACTTATTGGTTGGGGGTACCGCCACCTCTAGGTTTGCAACTTTCTAATGGACTTGTTTCTTGCCTGGGTGCCTGATCAACATTCTTGGTTTGAAAATTTGTCTCATTTTCTAAATTAGTAATTTTTTTTAAATGTCTTTTAAAGTAATTTGTTGGCAAGGTTGGATAATAGTTAATAAATTGATTTCTGTGAAAAGTAAATTTATAGAATTTTAATTGTAAAATTTTTGAAGAAAGAAAACTTTTTGTTTAGTTAAACTTTTTGTGAGTTGAGTAAATTAAATTTTCATGTCTCTGTGGTACTCACCAGAAAATGTATTAGTGTTTAAGTTTTAAAAGGGGCAATTTCATCATTTGTGTCTTGTTAATTTGGTGTTGTCTTGTAAAGGTCTATGCTTGTATTGAGACTTATTTTTTTTTTGACTCACGAGTCAAACTTTAGGCCACTCTTGGATTTTGGTTATTATGCTGGTCATGATCTTGTTTGTTTTTGTTTTTTTCTTTGATGTACATGTACATCGCTCAAAATTTACACTAAATTCCTCTCAATGGAACATATGTCATTGGGAACTTAATGCAGGTATTTTCCTAGTATTGTGTGGAAAAATTCCCCGCTTTGCAGGAAATTTTTCTCCCGGGCCCCGAAGGAGTGTGATAAGGCTTTCACACCTCTGTGTTAAAATTGTATATTAAAGTATTGTTTTATTTCTGTGTGATTGAAAGTGTCAATTTCGAAATGTAAATGTCTTTTCTACATGTTTTCAATTACATTGACTTTTAAGGGAAGTGAACTCTAAAATCGCAAAAGTGTTTATGTTCCAGAAAAATAGTAATAGTTTTGTATTTTCGCTTCTCAGTCGCTAGTTGGGAACTTGCAGGTTTTGCGCACGCGCGCGTTTGAAAAAGGATTTTGGAAGCAGTGTGGAAGGAGTCGTGGAAAAATGTAGACGTGTGTGTTTGATTCGCGTATGATCGCGAATTTTAAGAAAAGGTGGATTAATTTTGAAAGTGGAAGGATGTGATTAAAATATGTAACATAGTTCGACAAGTTGTGCGTAGAGTCGTTTGGCTCGGTTCAGAGATGAGTCACTCGTGTTTTTAAATGAATCAGCCTGGTAGTAATGGAATAATGAATCTTGTGAAAAGAGAAAATGGTTCTTTCACTGGTCGGCTTGAATCGCTAATAGGGCTAGAGGGAAAGCTCATTTTACAGCGATTTGTATTTGCCTGACTCCTCCTTGTGTCCTAAGGTACGAATCAACCAATCTCCGTAACCAACCAAGATGTCGAATTCCGCCAGCGTGATGTTGTGTAGTCAAGTTTCCCGACCATTATGGATTTTGTTCTGCGCAAGAATCTCGATGAGTTTATGCCGAGAGTCCATCCTGATATCCTTTCCCATGGTACAGAATTGTAAATGTTATATTTAAAAGAGACGAGGTAAAGTTTTATATATATTTAGTCTTCCACCTAACGAATAGAGTGTTAATTGTCAAATCCTCGTGAGTATCGAATCATTGATGATGTTATATGAAAATGTCGTATATGTTCAAAGTATACAAATGTCGTATATAAATGTCAAGTATAATGTGAGGAATATTGTGTTTATTTTATGTATCAGAAAATATGTGTATTCTCTTGGTTCCTCTTCCTCCAGGGGTGTTCTTAATGGTCACCCTACCGAGTGTAACTCTGAGTTATTGCGAGAAGTGCTTGTACTCCACTGTTTTCGATCAACTGCCTTGTTATTTCATGTTTAATAAATGTGTTTGATTTCAAAACTTTGTCTTCTCTGTCGAGTATACCAAAACGTTCGCGACAGAATTGGTGCCGTTACTTTTCTCGGTGAGTGGGGAAGAGCTGAGAGAATTAAAATTTTTAAAAAAAATTTTCTTAAGAATTGAAATTTTGAAGGTTAAAAATTACCGTTGTGCTAAAATGAGTGTTTTCTTAAGTAAACAGAGTTCCATGTTCTGTTTTCGGTATTCTCAAAAACGAGTGTTCTTGGAATTTGATATGTGCCATTTGATAAAAAAAATTGATTTGTTTGCATATTTATGTCATTTGATTTGATAAAAACTGGTTTTATTGTAAATACTGTTTAAGAACATTGCAATTGCATATTGTGTTAAACTATACGAGTATATTTGATTGTTATGCAAAATGGCTCCAATTACTAGAAACAAAAAAGTAAATGTCGGTAAGATGAGTAAAAATTCAAGTAAAAAATTAAATTCCTCCTTGAATTTGTCGCTTGATATTGCTACTGAGTCGGATACTATTAATTCCAGAAGTAAAGTTAAAAATGTTAGCCACAAAGCTAAATCTAATGAGGAAAATATATCAGATAAATCGCCGGTATGTCTGAATTCTTCTTCTGGCACTTTGTCAAATCAAAACAGTGCTTCATCAGTAAATGATAACATGTTAAAATCATTCCATATTTTCACACCTAAGTTCGCACATCATATTCCAAAATTCTCGGGAAATTCAGAGCTTTCGTTGTCACAGTTTTTGGAAAAGTTAAATTTAGTAGCCACTCATGCAAACTGGAGTGAGTGTGACAAATTAGTTTGTTTGAGATTGAATTTAGAGGGGGAAGCAAATAGATTGATTGAAGAGAATCCAAAGCACAGAAATTGTAAAAATTTGCAGGAAATTATTCACATTTTGAAAGATCATTTTGAAGTGACCGAAAATGTTACTAAAAACATAATTTCACTCGTAAACTTTACACAGAGACCAAATGAGTCGGTTAAACAGTTTTCGATGAGAATCGAAGCTGCTTCATTTAAGGTTGTTCCGGAAGATGTAGATTCCGAAAGTGAGAATAAAATCAGGCAAACACTTTTAAAAACTTCATTTATTAATGGTTTATATCCGGAACTAAAAAGATTGGTGTTGTCACAAAACCCTAGAGATTTTTATTCGGCTAGAAAACTTGCAATTCTTGAGGAATCTATTTTAAATGAAAATAATGCTATGTACTTGACTAATCCGGTACTTACAAAAAAAGGTGTTCTCACACCAGAAAAATATGTTCTCACACCAGATCGAAGTGAAAGTATGTCAGATTTAAAAAGAAAAGTGTTAGAACAGGAAAGGGACATTGAATTTCTTAGGGGTAAAATAGAAAAATTTAAGTTTAATTCAGATAAAGTTAACGAAAAGCGTTCACCGCGTCCAAAGTGTGACAAATGTGGTAAATTAGGTCACGTTCAAGAACAGTGTTGGAAAAAGGTTTTTCAAAAAAGAGATGCGTACGGTATAAAATGTAGGAAAATTTATACCAGTCCTGGAACTAGGTATCACCAGGGTGAAAGACACAGAGGGC
Organism: Amaurobius ferox; assembly: GCA_951213105.1. Classification (NCBI taxonomy): domain Eukaryota; kingdom Metazoa; phylum Arthropoda; class Arachnida; order Araneae; family Amaurobiidae; genus Amaurobius; species Amaurobius ferox. The sequence goes on from OX578149.1 coordinate 103,160,627, forward strand.
AAATGTCTGCAAATGAGTGGAAGTATAGAAAGCAAGGAACGCAAAATTATAAAAATAAGGAGTCATATAAATCTTTGCAAAATTCCAAAAATCATTCTTCTGGGAATCAGAGTAGATATCCCATGCACAATTATAATAATAGAAAAACTTTTGATAGGCAAACATCACATTTTGAGGAAAATAATATTTGTCATAATATTACAAATTCTTTGTCATCTTCTTCTATTATAAAAGGAAAATTAGTGAGCAGTGAAGTGTCAATATTGATTGATACGGGTAGTTCAATTAATTTAGTGTATGAGGAAGCTTTAAATACTGTACCCATTGCACATATGTTGCTAACATACAAACCAACAATTTTGCGTAGCTTTAGTTCACAAGATACTAAAGTTGAATGTTTAGCCACTATTTCGCTAAATTTGGGAAAAGAAAGATTCCCTACCGAATTTTTTGTGTTAAAATCACCAGCTCCTATTTCATATAATGTAATCCTTGGTAACAAGTTTTTACATAAACATAATGCTATTATAGATTATAATCACTTCTGTTTTAAGTTTTCAAACTCTTCCATTCCTTTTGTTGGTTATCAATGTACGAATAATTTACTTTCGATTTCAAATCATGAACCGGCAAATGAGTCGGAAATTGCAGACTCAAACCTAAGTAGTGTCGCAAAGCGTATTGCTGTGCCTGACTCGCAGATGAGTAGTGGAAAAAATGTTCGTGTGGTAGAGGACTGTAAACCGAAAGAGTTCCATACGAATGCATGTGCCAAATGCAAAGCAGATCTAGCACCGGTAGTGAATGAGTCTCAGGTCATTCGGGAAGAGTATGTGAGCAGAAATTTTTCGGAAAATAATGTAGTGCCACATTTGGGTAGTGAAGAGGTACATATTAACGATTTGGAAAATGGAAGCAAATCTTTTAGAGATTTGGTAGTAAATGCACAGAATGTTACTTTGCATATGGGGGAAAAGCAAAATCATGTTAGAGGTGGTACTGAAGAAGTGGCACAGCATAAGAACTTAAACATTAAAACTGTTAATAACTTATGTAGAGTAAAAGAAACTCTAAATACAAAAATTAAAGAGCCAATTATTGTGAAAAATTCACAAAAATGTATAATTCCTCCTTTATCTGAATCATTTATTAAAATCAAACTTTCAGAAGGGTTTCCGGAAAATTCCACCTTGCTTCTGGAATCAGAGAAAAATGACCACATCTTCATTGCTAGAGCTGTATATAGAGCTCCTAAGGATGGAATTATTTGGGTTCGTGTTGCTAACCCAGAGGAAAAACCTTATCATTTGAATAAGGGTAGAAAAGTGGCTCATGTTCAGGAAATTCAGGTGTCTGAGGAGGTTGAAGTTAATGTAGTGAGTGAGGGAGAGTTGGACTCCAGTGAACCTTTGGAGCCTTTTGAAAGTTGGGGAGGAGATTTTGACCTGAGTCATCTCCAAAAAGATCAAAAACATAAATTATCAACTTTGTTGAATAAATATAGACAAGTTTTTGCAAAGAATGTTGCTGAGTTGTCTGGTTGTAAAACCATATTACATGAGATAAATTTGGAAACATCTGTTCCTGTTTATCAGAAACCATACAAAGTTCCACATCATTTACAAGGGGAACTCAATAGACAAGTCACAGAATTATTAGAAGCTAAAATAATTAAACCTAGTTTTTCACCTTACAATACGCCAGTACTGTTTGTAAGGAAACCGGATGGTTCTTATAGATTATGTTGTGATTTTCGCAAGTTAAACAAACTTACTATTACAGAAAATTTTCCAATTCCTAACATTAGTGAATTGATTGATAATTTAGCAGGTGCTACATTTTTCTCAACTTTGGACTTAACTTCAGGATTCTACCAATTGCATTTGAATCCACAGGATTCACACAAAACAGCTTTTTCCACGCCCACCGGTCACTACGAATGGTGTAGGACCCCTTTTGGTCTAAAAAACGCACCAGCGTCTTTTCAGAGATTAATGTCTCTTGTACTGGCAGGGTTATCAGGAATATACATAGATGATGTTATCATCTCATCAAAAACTTTTGAAGAACACATGATGAAATTAGAAGAAGTTTTTATTAAATTATCTCAACATGGTCTTAGGTTAAAGCCATCAAAATGCTTCTTTTTCAGAAAGACAATAAAGTACTTAGGTTTCAGAGTGTCTGAGGGAAAAGTTCAGCCAGACCCTCATAACATTGATTTAGTGCAAAAATTTAAAGTACCCACCTGTGTCAAGAATATCAGACAATTTTTGGGTTTGACAGGCTTTTATAGGAAGTTTGTACCAGATTATGCAAAGATTACTCTTCCACTAACTAATCTTTTAAAATCAAAGCAGAAAAAGTTTGTGTGGAGTCAGGAGGCTCAGGAAGCTTTTAAAATACTTAAGAACAAGCTTATTCAAGAACCAATTTTAAAATTACCAAATTTTAATTTGCCCTTTACTTTGCATACAGATGCCTCTAATTACGCTTTGGGATCAGTTCTTTCGCAATTGGATGAAAATGGGTTATCTCACCCAGTTTCCTTTGCTAGTCGAAAATTACAAGGTGCTGAAGTGAATTACAGTGTAGTCGAGAAAGAAGCTTTGGCTGTGGTTTGGGCTACCCAGCAATTTAAGCACTATCTCTTAGGCAAACATTTCAAAATTTACTGTGATCAAGCATCCTTATCGTTCATTTTCAAATTAAGAGATCCTACTTCGCGCATAGCTCGCTGGATCGTTTCATTGCAGGCTTTTGATTATGAAATCATTCATAAACCGGGGAAACATAATGTTGTAGCTGACTATTTTTCGAGATGTATTGATGAGTCTTCTTCAAAGAAATCTCAAAACACTCAGAAACAAACTGTTCCTAAAAGTATTGTAGAATCTGTCCCTACGAAAATTTCTGGAAAAGTAGTGGTACAGAATAATGATAGTAGTGAAAACATAAATGCAATCGTTGAAAATTCTCAAGATCAAGTACAGACTACTGTGGAAGCTTCTCTGGTAACTAGGATAGCTATTGGTCAATTGAAAGATCCTAGATGTATAAAAATCAAAAATCTTCTGGAAAAAGGTGTAAAACCATACCCACAAAAACTTTCATTTTTCATGAAAAATGGTATGTTACATTGCATACACAAAAATCCAAAGCAGAGACAGCAATATAATGAGAGAGTAGTTATTCCTCAAGACTTAGTCTCAGAAATTCTATGGCTTTGCCATGATTCTCCTGTTGCTGCACATTGTGGTTTTCAAAGAACTCTGGCAAAAATTTCAGTTAACTATTATTGGCCAGACATGCATGCTCAGACTGAAAATTATGTGAAGTCGTGCACAACTTGTGTAAAAAACAGAGGTTTTCGTAACAACAAGGCTCCAATACAGAAATTTCCTATTACAACTTATCCTTTTGAACGTGTGGCTATGGATGTAGTCGGCCCACTACCTATCTCGAATTCTGGGATGAAGTACATTCTTGTCATTACAGATTACTTCACTAGATGGCCAGAGGCTTATCCACTTGCTACAGTTAAAACTGAGGATATTCTCGCTTGTTTAGAGAGATTTATAAGTATTCATGGAATTCCTGCTCACTTAATTACGGATCAAGGTAGTAACTTCATTTCTGAAGCTGCCAACAATCTATACAAGAAATTAGGCATAAAAAAACATAATACTTCAGCGTACCATCCCCAGTCAGACGGGCTAATCGAAAGACTGAACGGTACGTTAGTTAGATCCTTAAAGAATCTGGTCTATTCTGATAAGGGCGATTGGGATCGAATGATTCAATTTGCTTTAATGGCTCATAGAACGTCAGTCCATGCCTCAACAGGCGAGTCCCCAGCACATCTTGTCTTTGGTCGAGACCCTGTGCTACCTGATGCTCTTTTAACAGGTGTAAAATATCCAGTTTACAAATCTACTCATGATTATTCAGATGACTTACAGGTTCGCTTAAAAAAGACCTTTGTAACTGTTAAGAAAAACCTTGAGGAAGCTCAGGAATCACAACAACTTCAACAACATAAATCTGCTAAAATGCCTAAGATTAAAGTTGGTGACTTGGTCTATCTTTACACACCTCATATTCGGCCAGGCCAATCAAAAAAACTCAGTTCTTTAAATCATGGTCCTTTTGAAGTTATCAAGCAAACAACTGAAGTTAACTTTGTCATTCAACACAAAAACAATCCATGTAATCAGCAATTGGTCCACGTTAATAGATTAACTCCTTTACCTCCTAGACGTAGTGAATTGATTTCTAGCACATATAATGATAACATTGATAATTCTTCAACTCAAGAAACAAGACAATTTAAAAGTAGATATTTTCTAAACCATCAAAATAGGGTTAAAACTCAAAATGTTCCTAATTCACACAAGTATGACTTGCGCCCAAGAGGCCAATTTATTCATTAAAGTTACTTGTCAATTAAGGCAATATGTCAAGAGAGCAATTGGCTCAAAAGTAAAGTAAAATGTTTAAATTATGAAATTCTCACATTTTCAAAAAAAAAAAGACTGATATTGTTGTGAGATGGACAATTATGTTTCATAATATTATATTTTCAATTGTTTCACAAAATGTTTTGCAAAACTGTATGCTATGTTAAAATGGATCCGATATTTCTGAACTTCTGTGTAATTTGCTTTATGTGTCAGTCAGCTGAATGTTCTGTACTGCAAGTTCTGTGCCAGTGCAGCTTTCTGAATGTGAGTGCCATGTTAATCAGGTTGAAGTAGTGTTTTAAAATTCTAAATACTTAAATAATAATTTTTTTTGCTTTACTTTAATGATAAGCAGTAATGTTTTAGAGTAATTTTAAGATAATTAAGTACTTGATGGATTAGAGTTTTGGTAAGGATTTTTAAGGATAACTGATAATTTTTATCTCTGTTTTATTTTATGAATGTGTGAATGATTTTTTTTTAATTTAAAGGTCTAGTAAATTTTAGAAATTTTTTTTTTGTCATTTGGTGTTTGTTGACTTATTGGTTGGGGGTACCGCCACCTCTAGGTTTGCAACTTTCTAATGGACTTGTTTCTTGCCTGGGTGCCTGATCAACATTCTTGGTTTGAAAATTTGTCTCATTTTCTAAATTAGTAATTTTTTTTAAATGTCTTTTAAAGTAATTTGTTGGCAAGGTTGGATAATAGTTAATAAATTGATTTCTGTGAAAAGTAAATTTATAGAATTTTAATTGTAAAATTTTTGAAGAAAGAAAACTTTTTGTTTAGTTAAACTTTTTGTGAGTTGAGTAAATTAAATTTTCATGTCTCTGTGGTACTCACCAGAAAATGTATTAGTGTTTAAGTTTTAAAAGGGGCAATTTCATCATTTGTGTCTTGTTAATTTGGTGTTGTCTTGTAAAGGTCTATGCTTGTATTGAGACTTATTTTTTTTTTGACTCACGAGTCAAACTTTAGGCCACTCTTGGATTTTGGTTATTATGCTGGTCATGATCTTGTTTGTTTTTGTTTTTTTCTTTGATGTACATGTACATCGCTCAAAATTTACACTAAATTCCTCTCAATGGAACATATGTCATTGGGAACTTAATGCAGGTATTTTCCTAGTATTGTGTGGAAAAATTCCCCGCTTTGCAGGAAATTTTTCTCCCGGGCCCCGAAGGAGTGTGATAAGGCTTTCACACCTCTGTGTTAAAATTGTATATTAAAGTATTGTTTTATTTCTGTGTGATTGAAAGTGTCAATTTCGAAATGTAAATGTCTTTTCTACATGTTTTCAATTACATTGACTTTTAAGGGAAGTGAACTCTAAAATCGCAAAAGTGTTTATGTTCCAGAAAAATAGTAATAGTTTTGTATTTTCGCTTCTCAGTCGCTAGTTGGGAACTTGCAGGTTTTGCGCACGCGCGCGTTTGAAAAAGGATTTTGGAAGCAGTGTGGAAGGAGTCGTGGAAAAATGTAGACGTGTGTGTTTGATTCGCGTATGATCGCGAATTTTAAGAAAAGGTGGATTAATTTTGAAAGTGGAAGGATGTGATTAAAATATGTAACATAGTTCGACAAGTTGTGCGTAGAGTCGTTTGGCTCGGTTCAGAGATGAGTCACTCGTGTTTTTAAATGAATCAGCCTGGTAGTAATGGAATAATGAATCTTGTGAAAAGAGAAAATGGTTCTTTCACTGGTCGGCTTGAATCGCTAATAGGGCTAGAGGGAAAGCTCATTTTACAGCGATTTGTATTTGCCTGACTCCTCCTTGTGTCCTAAGGTACGAATCAACCAATCTCCGTAACCAACCAAGATGTCGAATTCCGCCAGCGTGATGTTGTGTAGTCAAGTTTCCCGACCATTATGGATTTTGTTCTGCGCAAGAATCTCGATGAGTTTATGCCGAGAGTCCATCCTGATATCCTTTCCCATGGTACAGAATTGTAAATGTTATATTTAAAAGAGACGAGGTAAAGTTTTATATATATTTAGTCTTCCACCTAACGAATAGAGTGTTAATTGTCAAATCCTCGTGAGTATCGAATCATTGATGATGTTATATGAAAATGTCGTATATGTTCAAAGTATACAAATGTCGTATATAAATGTCAAGTATAATGTGAGGAATATTGTGTTTATTTTATGTATCAGAAAATATGTGTATTCTCTTGGTTCCTCTTCCTCCAGGGGTGTTCTTAATGGTCACCCTACCGAGTGTAACTCTGAGTTATTGCGAGAAGTGCTTGTACTCCACTGTTTTCGATCAACTGCCTTGTTATTTCATGTTTAATAAATGTGTTTGATTTCAAAACTTTGTCTTCTCTGTCGAGTATACCAAAACGTTCGCGACAGCATCGCATAGTGTTCAGGATGAATCACGCTTCAGTCTTTCAGCAGATGACCATCGGGTACGAGTATGGAGGTGCCAGAGCCAGCGGTCCCAATCAGCCTTTGTTTTACACAGGCACGTAGTCATTACCCCTGGTGTGATGGTGTGGGGTGCTATCTCCTACGACAGCAGGTCGCCCCTAGTCATCCTGCGTACAACTTTAACAGCTCAACGACATGTTGATGAAATCCTGTTGCCTTTTGCGTTACCCTTTATGGCACGTCATTCTGGGGTCATTTTCCAACAAGATAATGCCACGAAACATACGGCTCGCATATCTGTGGACTGTTGATACTGTTCCGTGCTGTTGATACTGTTACGTGCTGTTGATACTGTTCCGTGTTGTTGATACTGTTCCTTGGCCAGAAAGGTCACCAGACCTTTCTCCAATCGAGCATGTATGGGACATGCTAGGCGCCAGATTCGGGCACCCCGAAATGTGGCAGATCTGGAGCAACAATTGAGCAATGCCTGGAGGAATGTATTGCAGAATGACATTAGGAAACTTCATCACTCCTTACCTAGACGTATGCAAGCATGCATTGCCGTCAAGAGGAGTTTCACCAATTACTGATTTGAAAATTCAATGTGCAATTGCTAACCATTGATGGGTCCTGCAACCTTGATTTTGTAATCATTTCATTACCTGTGTATGAGTTGTACGCATATTTAATTTCAATAAAAACCTAAAAAATCATTTTCGAAATAAATTACTTTTCATTTAAAATTTCAATTTGCTTAAAATGCATTTATTAATTTTTTAAAAACGTCGTTTTTTCTTACAACTCAACCCAAACCTTTCACTTTCTTGTGTTAGCAGTTTCTCTGGAGCGGTTTATCCGTGCCAAGATAAGAATTTATTTTACTTCATTATTGTTCTTTTAAGAACATAAACTTCTCTTTCTCTTTTTATAACATTACGTATTAAGTGCATTTACACGTTTATTGTGTATTTTATTTATATTGCTTTTAAATTGTTCTGATTTAAACAGGGGCTATATACAGTCTGATTTAAACAGGGGCTATAGTTCTCCTTGTTCGCTTGGGCTTCGCAGTAAATCCGCAAAATGGGCTGAACAAAATGCCATTAATCACAACACATTTTTCCTTATATACATAATGTATAAGGAAAGTACTGTGACGGGGTCGAAAATTCGAATTCGAGTTTTCGACTGGAGAGCACGTTTCAAGCATCCCTGATCACGAATCAAACATTTTTGAATTGATGTCTGTGTGTGTGTGTGTGAAAGTATGTGCGTGTGTGTGTGAAAGTGTGTGTGTGTGTGTGTGTGTGTGTGTGTGTGTGTGTGTGTGTGTGTGTGTGTGTGTGTGTGTGTGTCAGTGAGACTTTGGAGACGATAACTGACGAACGAATGGACCGATTTGAACGAAATTTTGTACAAAAATCACAATCCGTAAACACTGGAAGCCTATTGTTTTTATACGCAATCGAATGTTTAGAACCCCCTTAAATTTTCGAGTAAAATTTTAAAAAAATCGTCAAAAAATCAAAACCGCTAATAAAGTTGCAAAAATAGACATTTCTTATGTAGTTTTTCATTAGAAAACGATTGATATAAATTTTAGAACGCTAACATGGACCGTTCTCGAGATATTGCATATTTTTAAAAAAATTATGAAACAGTCATATAAAATAACAAAAAATATTTCCTATTGAGAAACATGTTCACTTTTTATATGTAATACCATGCGATAAATTGGGTGATATCATTCTCGCTCGTGGATCTAGCTCGTTCCATTCATGAAAAAAGGTACTTTGAGTAATACTTTTGTATTTCAACGCCAATAGTCATTCATATGCTGTAAGAAAAACTTATTTCTCCGTCCATAACGCTTGGCGAGATTTTGGCGACGAATTTGGCGGAATGTCGCCAACTTGGCAACATTTTTAATTGTTGGCAAATTGACAAAAATCTCACCAAATGGATAAGAATGACGCTAAATCAATGAAAATAACGACTCATTGAAGAAAATTCAATATCATGGAAAGAATATAAGTATCTACTATAAGAATAACATTTTTTTAAAAAAAAATAAAATAAAATATTTCTTTACTCTAAAAGCAGTAAATTCATTGCATTATATAAGGAAAGTCATGTGTTGCCCACATCAGATTTTTTTGTAGAACTACACATTTTATGTAAATTTGAAATATATTTCAAATGAACTTTATTCTTAAAAAAAGCAATTTTAAGAAAAATATGTTGGTTTAAATTATTTCACAAAATTTCAAAGGAAATGCACACACAAAAAGAGCTATTCGAAGCCTTCCAATATTAATTAAAATGTAAATAAAATAAGGTTTCCTCACAACTGAAATCCATTTATTGCTCTTGTATTACACTTTTTATCTTTTCAAATACTTTTTTATAACATACAAATACAATTTAAACAGGAAATGTTGCGTACATACTAAAATTCTATGTAATCATGAAAAGATGTATATATGTATATTTCTCCTTGAATTCAATAGTTCAATGAAATATGCATAAGGTTTCTGGGATAAGAAATATGTATAGTTTCGTAAAGAATCTTTAAAAGCATTAATGATTGCAATTAATTTGATGAATGGATTTATTAAAATATAACAACTTATTTTACGATACTTTCAGATTTTATGATACTTTCAGACTTTTTTTAATATACTTTCAGATTTATCTGTTTTACATAAAATAACTGATGTGGACAGCATATGAATTTCTCTACATAATGCCAATGACTTCACTTTTTCACGTCCAAAATAATCACTCTCACACACAGACATCACCTCAAAAACGTTTGGTTTGAGTTCAAGGATGCTTAAAACGTGCTCTTCCGTCGAAATCTCGAATTCTAATTTTCGACCCCGTCACAATACTTTTCCTATACATTGTATGTAGAGAAAGTAATAGTAACAATCTAATTCATAAATAATTAACTTTTAGTTATATATCTAGTTTGCTTAAATGATTAAATTTCCTGTAAAGACTGCAAGTAATTCAGTTAAAAGAGTTAGATGGAAGTAAGTAATTTATAAGTATGGAAAACACGTCCTACAAATATTTTAATATATTTTCCAGCAAAAACCACAGATACATTGTGAAATGTCTTTATTTAAAGTCACCATAAAAGAAGTACACCAAAATTTTACATTTGCCACTATTGATGGACGTTATGACATCCGGAAGCGGTCTGGCGCTCTAATATGTAAAACTTTGGTGTACGTTTTTATGGTGATTTTAAATAAAAGCAATTTACAAGGTATCTGTGGGCTTTGCTAGAAAATATTTTAAAGTAAGTCATTTAATTAAAATTTTTTAGCCTAATGTATATTCTAGAGAAGTGTGTTCCACGGAACCATGGGGTTCCGAGACGGTGTACCAAGGATTCCTCGATGTGAAAGGTTTGTGTAAACTTTTTCAAATTAAACAAAGGCGTAAAATTTTTTATGCGTAATTTGGACCACACTGCACTTTTCCCCATTTTGAGGTTCCGTAATGAAATTGAATTTCAAAAGAATTCCACCACCGAAAAGGTTTGAAAAACACTGATCTTGAGAATTAACATTAGCACATTAGCCCCCCCCCCCATCTTTTTCCAGAAAAAACAACAAACAAATAAAACTGCTGCAGCACATATATTCCTCTAGAAATTAACAAATATCGATTATGTGAAAAATCGGTAACACAAATTTTCACTCCATCAATTTCTTCACTCGATTATGCTTTGTCGTTGTTATCGAAATTTGTTAGAAGTTGCTTCATTATTCCCAGAAATGCCAATCAAGCGATTCACTGCAGAAAATAAAAATTTCTTATACCTTGATACCGGTTCGTGATAACCAATAGAGCATGGGCACGAGAGTAAATAAACAACCTTCGTAGTAGAATGCGCAGGGAAGTAAGGACTACCATAGCGCGTAATGGTGGTGGGTGGTGGTGGTAGTGTATGTGTGTGTAGTTGGGGGGGGGGGTGCAATCAAACCGAGCTCTGCTACTGCTGAAATCTCCTAAACTATGGCGTCCAGTAATTTTTGGTTAAAAGTACATGTAATGCATTCACTCATTTCATAATATTAAGCATGATTTTTAAAAATGATTCTAATGATTTTTAATGAACGAAATCTGAAACAATTTATAGAAATATAAAATATATACTATCTAAACCTAAATACGGGGAAAATAACATGGACGGTTTAAGTTGGATACAGAAAGAGGAAAGGGGGTTAAAAAATAGAAAAAAAAAAGGCAATAAGAAACTCATAAAAATATACGAGACGGGTATCAAAATACAGAAGAGATCGAGGTTATGCTGAAAACACTAATTTTGCTAAATTTTACAATCCACTGCTGCGGATGAGAGAGGGGGGGGGGGTATTTTCTTTTTAATTTCTGACCTACGGAAAAACTTATAAGAAAGAAAACTTGAAATCATTTTCAATGATACACCAACACAACCCAAGAACATGAAAAAATATCCGGTCGCTGCAATTCGATTAGAAAAGGAAGGGTGGGAAACACAGTGAGAGTTGTAGTAAAAATAAATTTCTCGTGGTTATATTTAGATAAGACTAAAAGATAACAAGACGAAAATTAACTGATCTGTGTGCCTTAACTCGACTTTCTTATACCAGACTCCACTTTTAAATAGCTTGTGTTTTATTTATTATTTATTTATTTATTTGTAAATTCTGCAGGGAAATTTTTGAAAAATCTGTACTGTTGGTCCACAGTTATAGCATGTTACCCTGCCTGTTAAAGAAATTGAAAAAACAATATTTCGATTAATACCAAGTTTGGCAATGTACCCCTCCCCCCTCCTCCTCCGCGAGGGGTACTAATGACGTCACGAACACAAAAATTGTAATGCGATTATTTTCACAACAATGATTGAAACTGCTAGGTTTTGTAATCATTGAGCCATAAATAACCCATTTTATGCATAATTATGTCAAATTTTGTCCTATTCTGCCATGTTAAGAAAATATAAAATTTGGAATAAATTTCGAAGTTTTCACTCGAATTAAAAAAAAAAAAGTTTTCCCAGTTATAGATGTTTCGATAGCAAAGCCGGATATAATGTTACGTGAAAATTCATTAGTATTTGTGTCAGGTATCGTGTAAATAAGAAATCGACCACAGACAGACCAACAGACAAACATCACGCTAAACGTGTTCAGGAGGTCCTAAAATATATATTTGCATCCAAATCTCGAAATTGAAAATTTTCGTGAAAACAATACTTTCTCTGTATTATATTCTATAGCACGAGTAATTAAAATATATTTTATAATCTTGATTTCTGTATATGAATTAAGTACTTTAAACTAAGGATCCCCTAAATGAGCAGCAATTATTCGAAATTATTCCAAATTATTGCAAATTGTTTTCTTTCCTCTTTCTGAATTTGTTATAGCTTAAACATACCAAATCACCATTTAATGTAAATCATATCCTGACCAACAGGCATATGCATCAAATTGTCGTCAATTTTTCTGGCACTGTGCAGTTCACAGTAATTCGAAGGGAAAACGAACAAAAACGCCTTTTGAAACCCTTCAGTATTAATTACAATTTAATATACATAAGGTTTCTCAATGCATCAAGTGCGTTCACTTACCTGCTTTTCTTAGAATTTACATTTTCAAAGATAAGTTCATCGATAAGTTTTCAGGGAACAAAATAAAAAAATAGAACATGTATATAGACATATGCATATTTTAAAGTAGTCTTTGAAGTTAATAGTTCGATGGCATCCGCATAAAGTTTCTCTAGAAATTGTCTTCCTTTTGTTTTTACCCAGACCGACCGACCTACTTGCAGGGCCGTAGCCAGGTAGGGGGCTAAGGTCTCCCAAGAGGTATACTCATCCCCCCCCCTGATAAAAATATTACATATTTATTAATGATATGAAATTTCATCCAAATTTTGCATAAAAGATTTGAGAATTTTTTTATGAATAATTTTGTTTTAAAGATTTCTTTTAATCTAGCAGAATTTGTGGTTATACTGATGATCAATTTATTTACACATTTAATTTTAGAATATGAAAAATTAAGGCAATAGTATTTGGATACTTTTTACTTTCCTTATATACATAATGTATAAGGAAAGTATTGTGACGGGGTCGAAAATTCGATTTCGAGTTTTCGACTGGAGGGCACGTTTCAAGCATCCCTGATCACGAATCAAACATTTTTGAAGTGATGTCTGTGTGTGTGTGTGTGTGTGTGTGTGTGTGTGTGTGTGTGTGAAAGTATGTGTGTGTGTGTGTGAAAGTATGTGTGTGTGTGTGAAAGTATGTGTGTATGTGTGTGTCAGTGAGTCTGTGGAGACATAACTGACGAACGAATGGACCGATTCGAACGAAATTTGTTACAAAAATCACAATTCGTAAACACTGGAAGCCTATTGTTTTTATACGCAATCGAATGTTCAGAACCTCCCTAAATTTTCGAGTGAAATTTTGAGTGAGATATTGCACATTTTTCAAAAAAATTATCAAAAAGTCATATAAAATAAAAAAAAAATATTTTCTATTGAGAAACATATTCACTTTTCATATGTAATACTATGTGATAAATTTGGTGACATCATTCTCGTGGATCTAGCTCGTTCTATTCATGAAAAAAGATACTTTGAGTAATACTTTTGTATTTGAACGCCAATAGTCATTTATCTGCTGTAAGAATAACTTATTTCTTCGTCCATAACGCTTGGCGATATTTTGGTGACGAATTTGGTTACATTTCGCCAACTTGGCGACTTTTTAAAATGTTGTTAAATTAACGAAAAACTCTCCAAATGGATAAAAATGATGCTAAATCAATGACGACTCATTGATGATGACGACATGGAAAATGACGACTCATTGACGAAAATTCAATATCTTGGAAAGAATATAAATATCTACTAGAAAAATAATCTATTTTTACTTTCCTTATATACATAATGTATAAGGAAAGTATTGTGACGGGGTCGAAAATTCGAATTCGAGTTTTCGACGGGAGAGCACGTTTCAAGCATCCCTGATCACGAATCAAACATTTTTGAAGTGATGTCTGTGTGTGTGTGTGTGAAAGTATCTCTGTGTGTGTGTGTGTGTGTGTGTGTGTCAGTGGGTCTGTGGAGACGATAACTGACGAACGAATGGACCGATTTGAACCAAATTTGGTACAAAAATCACAATCCGTAAACACTGTTCAGAACCCCCCTAAATTTTTGAATGAAATTTTGAAAAAATCGTCAAAAAATCAAAACCACTAATAAAGTTACGCAAATAGACATTTCTTATGTAATTTTTCATTAGAAAACGATTGACATTGGAAAGTCATGTGTTGCCCACATCAGATTTTTTTTACTGTAAAAGTAGCAAATTCATTGCATTATATAAGGAAAGTCATGTGTTGCCCACATCAGATTTTTTATTATTGCGTTGTTCACTGATACATTATAGAGTCAAAATCAGCTGATAAGTAGCTATCAGTTAATATTAAGCGTTAACTTGTATTAACTTTCAGAAATTTTCTTCGATTCATTAATAGCTTCGCTACTAGTTAATGCTTATATTAAAATCAATTGTAATTTTCTATATATTAATATTGATGTGTAGTATATTTATTTTCCTAATCAACTATAAGCTTGCACATATAAATATGCAACTATTTGTTAATATTTTATATGAATTGAAATATATAATAGTAACTATTATGGCTGATAAATGCTAATGATTAACCGTGTGGTGATTTCCCCTCCTTCAAAACTGTTGAGCCCCTTGAAGTTCATCTCTTCTGGCTATGGCCCTGAGAAAGTGTAAGCTAGCTGGAGATCTGGGCGACCTGGAGAACTTCCAAAAACATAGACAGAACTCATGCATAGATGTATTATATATGTATCCCAAGCCAGGGTGACAATAGAAAGGACCTTAGGACATTCGGACCTACAGATTTATCGAGCCCATATTCTGCGTAGACAAGGGGCAGCGTATAGGATCGAACTCAGGACCTCGAATTACGATTCTTTTGCCTTAAACGCTGGTCTATCTCTTTCCGTCGATAAATTATCTACGAGTCGTTTTCCAGATATTGGAAATCTCATCTTTTCCCGCGAGTACAAATCTTTAGAACACACTGAACAAATCAAATGAAATTTCGTACGATTATTCCATTGTCAATTGCGAAAGGTCAGCCAATTTTTTAGGAGCTCGGACTAAAGGAAGACGTTTTCTTTATTAACTATTTTTATCAAAAAGTAAAAAAAAATAACCTAATAATGCATAAATATGTTACATTTGTTGCAAACATAACTATTTTAATATAAGCTTTTATTCTGAGGCGAATGATATAATTTTTAGAACCATACCGTATTCCCTGTTCAAAATATTGCATACGATTTTTTTTTCTCGAAAGTAAAGAAATCGTGAAAAATTCAAATATGTTTATTATTCAATGAGTAAAGTACCTTGTAAGTACTTTTAAATACAAATATAGATTGATATCATTGTTTAGGATTTATTAGAGTCATTCTTGGGATTTTAATTCTTTTTTTTTTACTTTTTTGCATCGAAAGAGTAAAACACCTTGAAAGAAGACATACTGAGCACTCTCTCAAAGATGTGGTGGTTCTATTTCTACGCCAACGCGTACAGACCTTGAAAAATAAATTAAAAAATCTGATGTGGGCAACACATGACTTTCCTTATATAATGTAATGAATTTACTACTTTTACATAAAAAAAGGAAGGTTTTTCTTATACTAGATACAAATATTCTTTCCAAAATATTGAATTTTCGACAATTGGTCGTCATTTTCATTGATTTAGCGTCATTTTTTTCCATTTGGCGAGATTTTCTTTAATTTGGCAACATTTCAAAAAGTCGCCAATTTGGCGACATTCCGGCAAAATCTCGCCAAGCGTTATGGACGAAGAAATAAGTTATTCTTACAGCAGATAAATGACTATTGGCGTTCAAATACAGAAGTATTACTCAAAGTATCTTTTTTCGTGAATGAAACGAGCTAGATCCACGAGAATGATGTCACCCAATTTATCGCATTGCAATACATATGAAAAGTGAACATGTTTCTCAATAGGAAATATTTTTTTTTATTTTATATGACTTTTTGATAAATTTTTTGAAAAATGTGCAATATCTCAACGGTTCATGTTAGCGTTCTAAAATTTATGTCAATCGTTTTCTAATGAAAAATTACATAAGAAATGTCTATATGCGTAACTTTATTAGCGGTTTTGATTTTTTGACGATTTTTAGTGGGTTCTGAACATTCGATTGCGTATAGAAACAATAGGCTTCCAGTGTTTACGGATTGTGATTTTTGTACCAAATTTGGTTAGAATCGGTCCATTCGTTCGTCAGTTATCGTCTCCACAGACTCACTGACACACACACACACACACACACACACACACACAAACAGACATCACTTCAAAAATGTTTGATTAGTGATCAGGGATACTTATAACGTGCTTTCCCGTCGAAAACTCGAATTCGAATTTTCGACCCCGTCACAATACTTTCCTTATAAATTATGTATATAAGGAAAGTAAAAATCAAGAAATGTTGATAAAATTACTAGTATTTATTAATTGTATATTTTTTTACGAAGAAAGAATGCAAAAATATACCATTTGTTTTGTTTTCTGATACTGATTAAAATACAACTGGCACAAAACAATATGAAAGTGTAAAAGTTGGGTGGAGATTCACAGATAGTTTATTTGCATAATCTATAATTAATTTTTCGTATATCAAAGTAAATAACATCAGATGAGCAGCAGAATTATGTCATACTCAGGGAGTGGTTTGATCACGCCCCCCCCCCCCGTCCATTTCCGAATCTCTAAACAAATACCCTACCAATTGAGTTACAAGCGCTTTAAACCCTACAAGTATTTTTTTTTAATTACTAGCCGCCTTTGGCGAAGCCGACCCGATCGCTTTTTTCAAACGCTGATATGTCTTCAGTAAACTGCGCATCAGTACTCATACCATACAGTGTACCATACTGCCTGCGTAGCTGACACGCTAGTTCCCCCTGATGAGCGTCAGATAGGTCTGTATGTTGCACCTCCGAGCGATCGATCATATTCCCAAATATATATATATACTTTAAAATCATCTACCAATAATTTAATAAAATAAAATAAAATAAATTTCTCGTTGAATAAAACTCGAGCTGTAATTATTATCAAATTAAAATCCTCTTTCGCGTGATTATGATCAAAATTGCATTATTTTTGCACTGATTACTATCAGAAATATAGTATGCCTACATATTCAATTTGAATGATGTAGATATAAAATTGAGAATATTAGAATGTTTAATCCCAGTCAAATTATTACTGTTGTTTTTCTGGTATTAACTGCCCCATCCGTTAATCTAAAAAAAAAAAAATGCCATATAAAATCGTCTTCTTTTGTTTTATTTAAAATCAAAATGGTTTAAAATTGATCAAAAGTTCACTTAAACATTGAAACCAAATCCCAAAAAACAAAACAAAACAAAAAACTAAAAAGCTAAAACGAAATAAGAAGAGCTGCTCCATGATATATTGATAATTTGGAACTTGTTTAGAAGTATACCAAATATCATAGCTGTACGTAGTCATAGCGCGCGCACGCGCATATTATCTTATTAGTTAAGATTTGTGCAAAATATAACCATTATTACAACTTTCCATCAAATCAGTCAGAAAAAATATATTTATCCACTGTACACAAAATCTAGTAATTGTGCCTTAATTCACCACAAATAAAACATTTTCATCATTTAATAATGGCAAACATCAGCAGCATTTCCACGCTGATAAATATAACTACTGCGTGTGCAATAGAACAAAAGTCAGGAGTCTTAATCAATCCTCTATTTCGGTTTCCTCATACTCCTAGACATCACCACTGACCGTTGGTCATAAAGCATACGTTTACTGCTCCGATAAAACCCCGGTGGAAATAGATCATAATTTAGCTTAATGCCGTGTCCCGTCGGACGCAGGAAACGGAAAAAGTGGATTGCCCTAAGGGCTATTTTCTATCCTTTAAGGCGGGGCAACCCCTTTAATTCCAGAGAAATTGGGGCGCTTTACTAGTGACAAACAGACACTAGATAATGTTTCGTAATGCATAACGTCTAGGGCGATTTTTCTTGTTGTTTATTGGGAAAGCATTTACTGTGCGAATTGAATTGATGCACATTTTACTTTCCCTACAATACATAGTATATGTATAAGGAAAATAGTAATGAGGGCAATAATCCGACTATTATACACGTATACAGCATCCCTTTATTAAATAAATAAATAAATAATAATAATAATAATAATAAGTAAATGAATAAATACATTTACAAAATACAACATTTTTTAATGATCTATGTCATAGTATCGTTTTGTCTATTAGTATGTGGGTGTGATAACTCTCAAACAAATTAAGAAAATGTAATAAAATTTAATAGAATTATTTCATTCGCTAAACGTCATAGGCCTATTGAGTTTGAAGTGAACGGACTAGGGAAAGACTCTTAATTCACTATACATTTCTTTTTTTTGTAAATCTAAAATACATAAAAATATAATACTGAAATTGATATTTGGAATTTATCACGGAATCGATAATCCTTTAGAAATTTTCGAAATATATCCTTTAGAAATTTTCGAAATATATCCTTTAAAAATTTTCGAAATTTATCTTTTAAAATGTTTCGAGTCTTATCGGCTGGGCTGGGCATGAGCGTAGAAAATTCAGCTGATTCGGAATAGGTCCTTGCTTAAAATAGTACTAAATCGATATTATCTTACATATTGTCACGCAGTTTTAGTGTGACGACGGAAAATACGTATAGTGGAATCACGGTGCCAAGCACCAAGCATGTTATATGCAATATGAAATTAAGTGGTAGATGCAAATATGCTAAGCCGTGAATGTGCTAAGCCGTGAATGTGTTAAGCCGTGAATGTGCTAAGCCGTGAATGTGTTAAGCCGTGAAGTTCGTTGGCACAACCCAGGATCATTTAGAAAGACTTTCGTCCAGGAATATCCTGAATGACCTGCTGCACAATTAAAGTACTTTGAAATAAACTAAACCCTTACCTTGTAAGGCGCAAATAAATGCACAATCTCAAGAGACAAGATGTTAAATAACCACACGGGTGTTTGGATATAAATATAATCTCTTTTATTTAGCAACGTAATTAAGAAGGCACAAAACAAGATGATAAGCTGAATAGCTTTCAGCTCAACATTTGATATCTGCAACACTGTACAGTACACTGGACTCAGGATCGAGCTAATTTAACTGCTACAGCGAAATTAACCAATGATAATAATGAGCTTTCAACAGCATAAATGGAAGTGGCAAGGCAGCAACACATGAGAATATAATAAACAGACAATTAAGGTATGGTCTTCAAACACAGGAGAAAACCCCGCACTCAGAGATACGATATACTTAGTAAATTTCGAAAAACAGGATATTAACGTTACTTGAATTAAGATGATCTGCAGATATAATAATTAGACGGAAGTCAGATATTTTTTACGTAGATATAGAACTTAAGTTACACTTCCGTAACTGCAGGAAAGTAGATAGAGTAGTTGCAGCGAGAGGTCACCTTACCTCAGAACTGGTCGTTGTAGAGAAGAAAGTTGGATCATACATCCGCCGTATTGTCTGCCCTCGAGACATTCTCGTTCGAAGAAAAGCCGGCTCACCTAGAGGCATTTAAAATGCTTAGGCCCGACAAGGGCGCAGCTTCATTCAGGTCCCTCGTTCTCCATCATCAGCTACCAATGTTCTTCGATGTCTGTCGGTGAAGTTGACGTCTTCTTCGGCTCTCCTTCCCATGCCCACGGAGGCCAGAAATCGACTTGGGGCCAACTCCCGCACTCCTAGGTGAGCAACATTGAAAATGATCCGGGCCGACCTGTGAGTGTCGACAACCAGACAGAAAGAAGAACCCCGAAAAATCTTTGCAACATGGTTTTATGCAACTAGTCGGATTTAGGTCTCCGAATCATTCGGACCTGCGAGAAGGCTTATTTACAGTTTGAGACCAATAGAAAACTCCACAGACATACCCTCTTCAACTTACGGCAGGGTCCCGAAAAGGAAATATGCCGATACAGCATACCCTCGACGTGCGGTCTCAATCTCCTCCGTAAGTTCCATTCCAAAATCTATTGTATTGCAATTGCAAGCCTTGCATAAACATTACCAGGCCTCGAGTAAGCTCCATCCGTTTTGCACGGGAATAAAAACCTTGAACTATAACAGCCAAATATACACCTCTCTGAATGCGGTTTTCATAGAATAATAAAATGGCTAAAAAGCTTTCCTTTTAGTATTGAACATTTTGTATAATAATGAATTTCAAAGACAAGAGGGATAATTAAAACAGGGTTTAAAATGATGTAAAAATATAGAATCTTGATAATTAATATATAATTTGCGATTTTTACACAGATGTTGCGAGATTATGAAATCTCGTCACAACAATATGATTTGAGCTACATTTGAATTTAATATTGATTAACACATGCAATAGGCTACTTATGGATTTTAAGATATTTATGGAGCATAATATCTTGAACTCGATCTAGTTTATTAGACTGTACTGAGATTAATAACAACAGGAGTGGTTTTTTTGGTCCATGTTTTAAGATCCAGATTCTGTTTATCTATAGTTTATTTAAACCCATTTAAACATTTTACTTGTTCTTGTCTTTATCATGCTTGATAAAACTTGGTTCAAAATTCGTATTCATGGCCACAATGTCCCATTATCTATGTCCATAATAAAGAATTGA
This sequence comes from Amaurobius ferox, assembly GCA_951213105.1. NCBI lineage: Eukaryota > Metazoa > Arthropoda > Arachnida > Araneae > Amaurobiidae > Amaurobius > Amaurobius ferox. Next base: position 103,181,311 of record OX578149.1, read on the forward strand.
ATTTTTCAAGTTGCAAAGTAACAGGGACATTTTAATTTTAACTTTTATGCATTTTTTAAGTTATGCTACCACAACTTTTCTTTATTGAACTGTTCAATTGCATCTCAATTAGTGAACTAATCGTTATTATTTGCTGTAATACAGAGAAACCTGACTATAACGATATTGCCTCTAGCGATAAACCTATCCATAACGATACTTTCTGCTGTACCGGCACATTTCTTATAGATTAATGCATATTAAACTTGTCTCGACGATAATTTGTTACTTTCCTTATATACATAATGTATAAGGAAAGTATTGTGACAGGGTCGAAAAATTCGAATTCGAGTTTTCGACGGGAGAGCACGTATCAAGCATCTCTGATCACGAATCAAACATTTTTGAAGTGATGTCTGTGTGTGTGTGTGTGAAAGTATGTGTGTGGAGACGATAACTGACGAACGAATGGACCGATTCGAACGAAATTTAAATCACAATCCATGAATACTGGAAGACTATTGTTTTTAAACGTAATAGAATGTTCAGAATCCCCCTAAATTGTCGAGTGAAATATTGAAAAAATCATCAAAAAATCAAAACCTTTAATAAAATTGCGCAAATGGACATTTCTAATGTAATTTTTCCTTAGAAAACAATTGACATAAACTTTAGAACGCTAGCATGAACCGTTCTCGAGATATAGCACATTTTAAAAACAAATTTATCAAAAAAATCCCATAAATTAAAAAAAAATATATTAACTGTTGAGAAACATGTTCACTTTTCATATGTAATATCATGCGATAAATTGGGTGACATCATTCTCGTGGATCTAGCTCGTTCCATTCATTAGAAAATATACTTTGAGTAATACTTTTGTATTTTAACGCCAATAGTTATTTATCTGCTATAAGAATAACTTATTTCTCTGTCCATAACGATAGGCGAGATTTTGGCGCTGAATTTGGCGGAATGTTGCCAATTTGGCGACTTTTTTAAATGTTGCCATATTAACGGAAATCTCGGCAAATGGATAAAAATGACACTAAATTAGTGAAAATGACGACTAATTGACGAAAATTCAATTTCTTGGAAAGAATATGAATAGCTACTATAAGAAAAACCTATTTTTTAATTGTAAAAACAGTAAATTCAGTGCATTATATAAGGAAAGTCATGTATTGCCCACATCAGATTTTTTATGAGTAAAACTATGTGTAATGTTAATTTTGCTATTTTCAAGGCAATAAAGCCTTTAAGATCGTACACAAAGGCTATGGAATCTCCCCCAGCACCGAACTTAACGGCTATTGATGCTGTTACATTAAGTGAACTATTACAGAATTTCTTTCCTACGCTATTAAATATCCCAGATATATATCTAAATTAGTTAGACAGTTTGAAAAATGTATATGACAGATGTATTTTATGTAAAAACTAAGAAAACGAAAATGATTATTTTCATTGTTAATGAAGACTACATTTTTTTTTCATGTTTAAAGATCTAAATCCTGTTTAACGTGTTTAATTAGATTATAGAGTATAATGCATTTTTTATAGTTGAATAAAAACATAATTTCCTATTTATTTTTATTATAAATATGCATTTCTGGACAAATAGAAATGTAGTTGAAATACATATGTTAAATTTTCGAACTACAATTAGATTTTTATGATTTATGTTCATATAAATTTTTAATTTGTAATACTATTTAAAAATGCAAGTTTAACACAAGAAAGAAAGAGAGAGTGCGAAAAAGCAAGAGGGAGAGAAAGAGAGAGTGAGAGAGAAAAAGAGTGAGAGAAAGAAAGAGTGAGAGAAAGAGAGAGTGAGAGAAAGAGAGAGTGAGAGAGAGTGCGATAAAGAGAGAAATACATTAATAAAAATAATGTTATACGCATACTAAGTACATTCTCCCATTATAAGTGTAACAGGATCAGGTATAATCTTATCTATAGCAATAAACTGTGTTAACGATATTTTCTATAATATCGTTATAAACAGGTTTCAATGTATATAGATGTATGAAGTGGCAGCAAACAAAATGCTTAATATTTGCCGTAATATATATGAGTATAATGCCCTTGGTGACTTAATCTTTTTGCAGGGGGTATGTATCAAGGTAGGCATTTGCTGCCTTGTAGGTGATAGTAAGAAAGTTACACATTTCGGTCTGCATTAATATATAGATATAAAAGGTGGGTAGACAAATAAACATAACGTCATTTGTAACGTTATTATTAACGTCATTCGGCATATAGAATTATCTCCGTGTCTACACGAAGTACGGGCACGTTAAATCTGTCGGTCAGAAAGTCCACTCGAGAGATGATAAGTTAAGGGGAATAAGGTACAGTCCCTGGGAATACTACCCGTTGAGTTCCGGTCTAAATTGAGTGGCAATTTCCGAAAATCCAAACAGATACTTTATACTTTGGAGTAGGTTGGAGGGTCTGTATACGGAAAAATATCGTATTCAACTTGACCAGACAATTGAACAAAAACAATAAAACCTTTATAAAAACAAACTATTCATCTAGAAATTTTATTTTCCACAGAGAATATTTACTTCTTACTGTTTTTATCAGTTTTTTTTATAGTTTAGAGCAGTGTTCTTTAAACTTTTTTGGTTGTGGAACCATTTTGAAATTCAATTTTTTGGCGGAACCCCCAAATTGAGAAAAAGTTTATTGTGGTTTAAATTATACGCGTTTCAAATTTTACAAGTATTTTACGTACATAATACTTTTATTCAAATTTTACGCTTCTTCCCATTTTTGAAAAAATAGTCGAAATTATCACTCCACGGAACCTCTGGAATATTGTCGCGGAACCCAAAGGGGTTCAGGAGGAACACACTGCTGATATAGAAGATATTTTAAGTGAAAGTAACCAAACTGAAGCAAATATTCAATCGAACAAAAAGTTTTTATTTTATTTGAAAAAAGAAAATAATAAATCACAAAAACCTCCTATAAGACGTATTTCCCCCAAATGAAACATACTCCCATTGAAGATATCAGCATCCATGGTCCAGCCCATGGATTCTACTACCTGTAATGTGAGTGCCTTCCATTATTTGAGAACCACCCATATAGGCGGATGTTATGTTTTATGGACTTTGCCTTTACAGCTTCGTTTGACCCCAGTTAATTATAAACGGATTTTATTCAGGCCACGTAGAAAGGCTGAAATTGTCAGTTCCTATATAAGAGCCCGCAAAAATTGTAGTTAGATTATTGCTGGCACTGCAAATATCGGCTATTCCATGCTGATGAGCGCTACATATCCTCCCAATATATATATATATATATATATATATATATATATATATATATATATATATATATATCAGGAGATCTGTTAGGCTCCTTACTGGGCACTGCAACCTCAAGAGACATCTTAATATTTTGGGTGTCTCCAAGGTTTCGCTTTGCAGAGGCTGCAATTACAGCGAAGAAACTGCAGCTCACATTCTATGTGAATGTGAGGCCAACTCTGCTCACAGATTTGAACACATTGGTCGTCATGTGATTGAACCCTGGGAGCTGAACGACATTCCTGCCAAGTGCCTGCTTATTTTTGCATCGGCTACTGGTCTCTTTTCTTAGGGACCTTTTCTTTTCTTTGGGGTAGTACAATAGACTTCTGGTCGATGTGCTGGGCTCTTTCTGAGCCACCCTCCTTCATTTCATTCATTCATATATATATATATATATATATATACACAAAAATTTACCAGGATACCACTCAGGATAAGGCGCATTGCAGCTCTATAATCCGAAGCAGGAAATAACTAAGAAAAAGTAAAAATGTAAAGATATGTAAAGGGGGATGCCAGGTAAATTGCATATAAATGGCTGAGAGGGATAGCGACCTCTCATTCCCGTTTAAAGTACTTTTATGTCTAGACAACGCCCACGGAAACCAATGCAATATAATGACAGGTCCCCGATATGGGCAAAATCGAAGGCACTAGAATGGAATAACGAGATGTAGAACGTAGAATGTCTATCTGACAACCTTACAATTCGGGATGCACAAAACACATCCTTAAGTAAACATTCTAACGCATGCGTACATCGTTATACACTGTTATGATGTCAAATTACCTATGTCTTGTCTAAAAGAGTATTCTTCTTTAAAGAAGGAATTATAATGATGTTTAAGAAAATTAATCGGATAATATTTTTTATATGCTTCTTGCATGATTCTTCTGTTACTTATGATACAATCATCTTTGAAAGTATTATTGTGGAGATTTCTTCTGAGGTGCCCTGTAATGATATTACGGAAAATATTCCTAGTCAAATTTGAATTCCATTCTATGATTTGGTTGATCTTCATATCAAAATTTTCTCGTTTATTGTATAACACCGTATGAATTCCTTTTATATTGTTGTATCTTATGGTGATGTCGAGGAAATTAACTTCGTCTTTTTTAGTAATAAGGTTCTTGATCAGTTCCAGTTCCTGGGGGTAAAAGCTGAAATCAAATTCAGGAGTATGCAAGTATCGTCCTAATAGCACATCGTCCACGAATCTATAATATGGTATTTCATATAATATATGATTACCTCTTTCAAAATATGATAAATATATGTCTGCCAAGATTATCCGATTAATTTTCTTAAACATCATTATAATTCCTTCTTTAAAGAAGAATACTCTTTTAGACAAGACATAGGTAATTTGACATCATAACAGTGTATAACGATGTACGCATGCGTTAGAATGTTTACTTAAGGATGTGTTTTGTGCATCCCGAATTGTAAGGTTGTCAGATAGACATTCTACGTTCTGCATCTCGTTATTCCATTCTAGTGCCTTCGATTTTGCACTTATCGGGGACCTGTCATTATATTGCATTGGTTTCCGTGGGCGTTGTCTAGACATAAAAGTACTTTAAACGGGAATGAGAGGTCGCTATCCCTCTCAGCCATTTATATGCAATTTATCTGGCATCCCCCTTTACATATCTTTGCATTTTTACTTTTTCTTAGTTATATATATATATATATATATATAATGTATATATATATATATATATGTATTTATTATTATTATTTTTTTTAACACTTCCAACATAGTTAAAAGGGTTTATGCCTTTGTTCATTCTGTCTGTCTGTGTATCCGTTCGCACGATAACTGTCGTAAAAATGACTTTATCAAAATGAAATTTTTGTATGTTATTGAGACGGTCTGTGGGACATAGGGTAATGTAAATGAGTAATATCACCCAATTAGTTTTGGATTGAACACGGGTTGAAAAAATGAAATACATTGAACCCTGTATGACCTAATTTTTCAAACATTTTTTAAGTGAAGTTAAAATTCAGAAATTGCTTCGAAAACTTTAAGAAACATTTAAGTTATCCCTTAAAATATATAAAAAAAATTTCAGCAAAATATGTTCGGTTGTTTTTTATATAAAAATTAAAATAATAATTACACCCATATTATATGAAGAGCTCACATGAAACACTTCAAAATAAAATATGGCATCCATCTTTTTTTCCCAATCGTGATTTTAAAAGTTCTTTTAAATTTATATTTAGTATCGCATCTGTCCTAAAACTGTTTTATTTTTGCGTATTTTCTGTGCATCTATATTCTGCGCCAATGCAAATACAATATTTTGGAGTTTAAATGATCATCAAACCTGGATTATTTCCACAACGAAGCATAATTTTAATGGATGCAGAATGTAAACAAATGATTGTAAGATGAGTTGTATAAAAATTGCTGAATTTTTTCACGCAAAATTTTTTAGCTCTGGGGTCTGGAAAAAGTGATATGATTGAAACATTTATTGCTTTTACATAGAGAGCCAGACGATTTATATTTCGATGACGTCATTTGAATAAAATTCATGTTTTTCTATAAAGTTTTAAGTTTTCAAATATAATAAATTATTGTAGTTCTGTGTTCATTTAAAACATATCAGCGCTGAATGTATCGCATTTTAAAAATGTTTAAATAAAATTACATTTCAGTTGGAAAGTGTTTCATAATCAATGCTTTATGTATGATTGATCTTTCTTGTTTTGTTTTTTTACCATATTCCTGGCAAAGCGAGCATAACTTTTTTTGGATATATATCTAATATGTTCGGATATTCAAGCGTCTAAAGTGTTTACATTTTTCGTAATACTCCGGTTTCAGCTGGATACAGGAACCATGCTGACGTGAAAACAATGCTCAAGCCGCGTTTTCTTAAAATTGCAAAACGTAAAACGCAAAACGCAGCATTCCTCATCCTTAACACTCAAAGTCAATTTACAAGTCCCGTTACTACTCGACTTCTTATTCCCTTACAACTGATTTACCTTTATAAGAGACGGTAAAAATTTCCAAGATTCTCTCTTCTCCGAATCCGAGGCGCTTTAGGAATTTCCATTCAAAAATCTTTCAGTACGAAACGGCAAAAAAAGGGGTGAGATTATTATTCGCGGTTTATTGTCAGTCCCCCTTTACCTCGGAGTTGTAATTCAAGCAAGTGTGCCTATTTGCATACATATGTATCTGGTGTCTCCTAGACGAAAAGGGCGATTTTTACAGAACGGTCGTGCAGATCGCATTTTGATATATCATTATAGGGGATGTTTTTTGAGTGGAATTTTTCGCATTGTCTATTTTGATTGCAGTAGGCGAAGGAGAAAAGGAAACTGAGAGGGGATTCTCGGAATGGGATTTGCAGAAGTGCTTTATAGGATCGTTTTAATATCAGTAAGATAATGGATTATGTTTGAAAAATACTTGGATGAAGACAGTTTTTTATAAATTTGAAAGTTTAGCTTTTATTTATGCAAATAAGTTTAAAAATTCTTTTCGGATAAGGTAAATAATCTTATTCACGTTCTTTGAAAATATGATAATGGCATTATTTTAATATTCATTGCAATGGATATCTATTTTGAAGTCTTTATCTCATCGCAAAGCATGCTTTCCTATCATTTCACTTTTCGAACGTTTTGGTGTGCGGCACCCCCTTAAGTAGAAAATATCGGAAATCTGAAATTGCACACTTTCTTCCCTTTGAACGATTTACCTATACACCAAATTTGAAGTTTCTATCTCATCGCAAAGCATGCTTTCCCATTATTTAACTTTTCCAACGTTTTGGCGTGGGGCACCCCTCTAGAGAACGTTTTCGAAAAATTCGATTTTTCCAGGGTTTTTTATCGAAAGATTGAGCCGTGTACCAAATTGCAAGTCTCTATCTATTCGGGAAGTGCCTAAGAAAAGCGTGACAGACAGACGGACAAATAGACAGACGGACAGACAGACAGATGGACACTTGGCAATTAGTATATATAGATAGATAGGTAGATAGATTCTTTAACCCCTAAGATCAATAGTTGGAGGACATTGGCGTCGGATAGGTCGAGATGTTGGAAACTGACTGAGACAGCTTTGACTGGCAATCGGCTGTAGTGCTTAAGAAGAAGAAGAAGAACCCCAAAGATACCCTATTTTTTTTTTTATCAAAAATTACTTCATTTTTATTTTCCCTATACTATACATAGTATAACGTATAGAGAAAGTACTGTAACGGGGTCGAGAATTCGAATTCAAATTTTCGACGGACGAGCGCATTTCAAGTATCTTTGAACACGAATCGAACGTTTTGAGGTGATATCTTTGTGTCAGTGTGTGTGTATTTGTGTGTGTACATGTGTGTATGTAAGTGTGTGGGAGTTTGTGGATGCGATATCTCATGAACGAATAGATTGTTCCCAATGTTGTTCGTTACGATTATTAGAGCGTTTCTTCTGAATATAAATGCTCTTTAGGTTGTATTTTAAAATAATTCTAATAGATAAGTGTAAACATTTTAAATTTTAGATATGCGACATCTGCATTGATAACTGCGCTAAATAGCGTTAATTGCTTGCACCAATCACAAGTTCGCCCGGTAGAATGATTGTAAACCGTACAGTCAAACGTTTCACTGTCGATAACTTCGTCATTTATGGCTTGATTCGAACCAAATATACTGGCTTGTATCAATCTAACAAAACTGTATAATTATCCTCCCCTCCCCCCCCAAAATAATAACAGCAAATAAAAAATAAATGTTAAACCTATCCCTAGGTTTCTTATACCATCATCACACACAACCATGAAACCTTTCAATCATGAATCAACCTTTTTTCATTCGAAAATGTTAAAGGAGTGATGATTCACATCAATCTATAAGGAGTGACACTATTTTTACTCACTATTTTTTACTCACTATTTAGTTACTCACAATTTTTTTAGTTTGAATAATTGGGCAATTGGGCTATGTAAAATATTTTTATAATGTACATTTTTCTCTAGGCCGTATAAAATGTTACATTTTTAAAGATTTTTTACTAAAATATTTCATATGATCAAAATTTGCATATGATGATAGTCTACCTTAAAGCCTTTCTTAAATTACAATCATTGCCCCCACAAGGGGGTGGCTAGCACCGCTACACCCAGGGGGCACGGGACAAACAGATGTGGAAGGGGGGGGGGGCGGCGGAGCCGTGCACCTTTCAGGGTTTTTTCTAATTGACTAATTGACAACTACTAAAAAAAAAAAAAGCACTGGTTTTTGTGACTTTGAGAAATTTTTGAAAAATATCAACTTTAAGATGATTTTTTTTTTTTATCAAAGAGGGTCCAATTCGTGGGTATGTCCACGGTCACTGTCCTTAAAAATATGGCGTGACAAAAAAGATCAATCACGATCGCCGTATCATCGCATCGTTTCCATTTTCCAGGAAGAAACACTACTTGTACTCAGGGGCGCTGACAGAATTTCCGGGCCCCTATGCAAAATCTTAGCATCCTGTGAAACTCACGGTAGCGGCTCTTTAAGCTCCCCCTCCCATTGATATATTATTAATGCTCTATTATTCATGAATTTTTGGATGCTCATTTTCTTTTCAAGGTCCGCCATAAAGAGAGGGGGAAAAATGGAGATAATGTCCAAGGGTCCGCAGCCCATAGGGGCCCTTAAAGAATTTTGGCCAAGGGGCCCGTCCTAGGATGTGGGGACCATGATTACAATCATGGGTCTATGATCAATCATTCAAGGGATATTTAGAATATTTAAGCATGCTTTTGAAATATGCTTTTTAAAACACGATGCACAGACCATTTAACGTTCTCAACAGAGGTTGTTTATACAATAGATTAATCCAGAGTTAAATGTTTCAGTTTTCAGTAACTTTCTTTCTTGGATTTTACACGACTTTAGAAATTCTCAATCCAAAACTTTCACGCTATGAAACTTGCATAAAAGGAGTGACCTTACTGTCCAGTTCTTTTCCCTTTTCTTTAGTAATGTAATTCCAGAAGTATCATATTGCAATTGGTTATTTGCATATATATGCAGTGGCGTAGCGAGGATATAGTGCGCCCGGGGGCATAAATAAATTTGCGCCCATTCTAAAATATGATGCAGTGTGGAACCGGAAAAATTCAATCAAGCATCATCTGTATTCAATCATACACATTTTAATGGTTAATCACTTTTAATTCATGCATAATTTCTAATTGTTTTAAAATAAAAATTTCAATTTTCTGTTAGATTGTTGATTTTAATTTTAAGATGCAAATATTTATGAAATAAAAATAAATAAAAAGCTATCATTTTCAAAATATATTTCCACAGATACACAAATATACCCACAGGCAGGCAGACAGACAGACAGACAGACATCATTGAAAAAAATATTCATTCATATTCAAGAATGAAAAAACGCGTAGAAACATCAAAATCTGAGCGAATTATTCTTGACGTTCGCTATAATACTTTCCTTTTCCATATTTCCATATACTATGTACTGGAAGGTGTACCCGTCATGTAACAGAATTAAAATTTTGCAAAGCATTGCCTCCTATTTAGCGTCATTTTTATCAATTTGGTGATAATTTTATCAATTTGGCGACATTTTCATCAATCTGGCAATATTTAAAAAGTCGACAAATTTGCGACATCCCGCCAAATTTTTCGCCAAACATTACATACGGATGGAGAAATGGGTTATTATTATGGTCGTTTACTATGTTCTTTCCAAGATATTGAATTTTCACGAATTAGTCGTTACTTCCATTGATTTATTGTCATTTTTATCAATTTGGCGACATTTTCGTCAATTTGACAACATTTAAAAAGACTAGCCAAGTTGGCGATATGCCGCCAAAATTTGTCGCCAGAGTTTTGCCAAGCATTATGGCCGGAGAAATAGGTTTTATTCTTATAGTAGATTCTTATATGAGGGTCACACTGGAATTTTTGAGACAGAGGCAGGCGATATGCGATAGAAAAAAAATTATTGGTCGGATATTTAAATTTGAACTATTTTATGTCAACAGACAATAATTTGTGGCAACAATTACAATTTAGCTATCATAGAAAAAATTTTAAAAGAAAAGAAAATGGAGTTGACGCGAGAGCATTATCGAGCTATGATTTTCTATGATTTTAAAGTGGGGCTAAATCAGGAAGAATGTCTTCAACGTCTATAATTAGCATATGAAAGTGATGCTCCAAATCTTGCCACTGTATTCAGATGGTTTACAGAGTTTAGAAGAGTACCTACCAAATGATACAAAAGGAACTTAACATTGGATCCACAGCTATTCATAAAATTATTCATGAAGAACTGCATATGAAAAAATTAGTTTGTCGTTGGGTCTCCCATAATTTAACACAACACAAAAGCGGAAAGTGTCAGAATCAGTAAAGAAACTCTATAATTACTTAATGATAGTGGACTCTGTATTACTTTTAAAATCATAACTGGTGATGAAATGTACATACCTTTTCTGGATGTTCCAACACGTCAAGAAAGTAAAGTATGGATCTTTGAAAATGACCCCAAACCAAAAATGACAACAAGCAATGAAAAAATATATATGCCTTATTCTTCAGAAGTACAGGCCTGGTCAAAGCCATAAAGCTAGAGAGGCAGAAGGCAGTTACAACAAACTGGTACATCACTAAGTGTCTTCCAGAATTCTCCAGGAAGTGAATATTAGGGGACTCATGCTACACCATGACAATGCGTCTTCTCATTCAGTAAAAATGACAGCCGAATTTCTTGAACAAAAACATCAAAATGACAGAACATTCACTCCATTCTCCTGATCTTGCTATGAGTGACTTTCGGCTATTTTTTAATCTAAAATAAAATTTACGTGGGAGTCGTTTTCATTCCGAAGATGAGATGGGAAAGGCCATAAAAGTATATTTTTCATCGATTTCAAGAAATGGATGACTTGAAGCATTTAATCTTTGGAAAATTCGCCTACAAAAGTGCATTGATGTTGGAGGAGAGTACTTTGAACACTCCTAAGAGTTGATAAGTTTAACTTGTACCACTTAGCTGTATCTCAAAAATTTCAGTGGGACCCTCGTATCATTTCCAAGATATAGAATTTTCATAAATTTGTCGTCAATTTTATTGTTTTGGCGTAATTTCTATCAATTTGGTGACATTTTTGTCTAGTCAGACCCGTGGACATTCTGCCCTAAAAGTTATAAACACTAAAAACACGCAAGAACAAGATTTTCTACTTTTGTTGTAAGAGGCTTGAACTATATATTGAATGTTAAACCAAGGCTTAACTGTATCCCGCGTTCCGTTGATAAGCGAGCGCGGAATGCGGGATATAGTTAAGTCTTGGTTAAACATGTTAACGAAATGAGCGCGACACTCTGAGTTGCGTCGTATCCTGAGTCGTATCCTGAGTTGCGTCATATCTGAGTTGCGATTCCAGGGTTAAACGTCATTTTCCCATCATGGAACATTTTATTTAGTTCTCCTAAAGCAGAATTTTCCCTGTAAGAGAGGGAAAAATCTCAAGATATACATCCTTTACGAATTTACACAACTTTAAATAGCCCCATCCAACATTTTGGCACTCTGAAAATGAGATGAAAAGAGTGAGACCGTAAACGGGATCATAATGCATTTGGCTATTTGCATACATATATGTACATGGTATTTCTAAAAAATGGCGGTTTTGCAGAACATTCGGTCGGATTACATTTTTATATATCATTATTGGAGATGTTTTTGAGCTGCAGTTTTCACATTTTCTATTTAGGTGGCAGCAGGCATAATAAAGAGTTAAATGACAGTAGGATTTGTGTAATAGGATCTGGAGAAGGACACGATGATCTATCTAATTCAAGTCAGATTCTAGCTTGTGCATTAGAATGGCTCCGGATGAAAGCTTTTTTGACATTGCTGTTAGTTTTCGGTGCTATTTATTTGTGGAAATAATGCTTTGGATATTTTTAGAAGTATCTAAATTTCTCTTTGATCTTTAGAATGCAATGATAAAATCGGCAGTGGCCCCAGTTCGATGGAGTCGAAATGGCTCTGCGTGAATAACATCTTTCTTTGTGCGTGATTTGTCTTCTTTAACCATCTTCAAAACAGTTTAAAATATTATAATGTCGAAATTAGAATCACCTTTTCAAAATGGCTCAAAATATTAAAATACCAAAATTAAACCACCATCTCTATTGAAAACTATGAATCCAATCCAAAATCCAATTATACATTCGTATAGCACTTTCAAATGTTTACAAATTACTTCTTATAAGTCATATATAACAATTTTAGTTTTCGAGACATAAGCATTACAAACTTCAAAAAAAAAAAAAAAAAATTAATATTTTTGAACCTGACATGACTGTCAAGCCGTAGAAACTGTAAGAGTTCTGTAAAAATAAATTATTCATTAAATACTGGATTTCCTACTGCACTTTTTTGTTTTTACTGTTTATGTCGATATTTCATAGAAGATATTGTGAGAGAAAGTAAGTCCGTTTCTCGAATTTTCGATCGATCCTGTTACAATAGTTTCCCTATATATAATATCATGTACGTAGGGAATTTTCGTTAATTAGTATTTTCCTCAATTTATCACCATTATAAAACGTCGCCAATTTGGCGATATTTCGCCAAAATTGGTAGCCGTGTTTGTCAAATTTATCGCCAAGCGTTACAGACAGACTGATAGAAGGGGGTGTTCCTTATATATAAATGAATGACTATTGGTGAATTGTTGGGGATTAAAATACAAAACTATTATTGATAGTATGTTCTCTCGTGAATGGAACAGACTAGATTTCGAGAATGAGGATAATAAATATTTCAGTTAATATCGCATATGAAAAAATGAATTTATTTCCCAATAGTTAATATTTTTTTTAATTTTATATACTTTTTGATAAATTTATTTGTAAAACGCCTAATATCTCCAGAACAGTTCATGCTAGCGTTCTAAAGTTTGTAACATTTATTTCCTAATAAAAACTACGATGCTTATTCATTTATAATTAATGAATGTTCCGTTTTGAAATGATTATTTCAAAAATTCATTCAAAAATTTGGTTCGAGGATCTTTTGAACATTTAATTGCGTCAAAATCAATTGGATTCCAGCATTAACAATCACACTAAATTCTTTGCAATTTCTTGCAATTCTTGCAACAATCACACCAAATTCTTTTTCGAAACGTTTCATTTGTTCGTGCGGTATTGCATCCACAGACTCACAGACGTACAATACTAGCATACTAGCATACGCACACACTAGCATACGCACACACAGACATCACCTCAAAAACGTTTGATTTGAGTTAAGGGATGCTTGAATCGTGTTCTTCCGTCGAAAACACGAATTCGAATTTCCGATCCCGTCACAATAATTTTCTTATATAATATACCATGTATGTAGGATAGTAAAAATATAGATATATCATATTCAAATTGTAAATATATCTTGTATCACAGGGTAATCATTGTATTAATCTCCTACTGAAAAAAGATTAAAAGTCTGGTAGGGCAACGTGTACATACCTAATATACGGCTGGCAGTGAAGAAATTAAATCATGTTGTTGTTTCTGAATTGTATGTTGTTGCTTTTGAATTGTATGCTGTTGCTTCTGAATTGTATGTTATTGCATCTGGCATTGTTAATAAATAGTAAAATTGATAACAATAAGTAACAGTTAAACCTTCGCAAATTATTTTATGGCAAGAACAGGAATTTTTGAATCACAAGCAAATAAAAACAACAATAAAAATAAGAATATTCAAAGGTAAGTTAGTTATATTCTAATAATTTTTTCCCTTTTTTGGCTTTCATCAGTTTCATAAGGGAAATTTCCTAGAACCTTCTTAGAGACTGGTCCGTTTTCGCCGTTGAATCACCTTTGCAGACATTCACTGATGTAAGGTCATTTGAACACGTTATCAACCAAACCTCTAAACACAAATGCTTTAAATCTAATCTTACCCACTTCATATATCCTATAGAAACCAAATACAAGCAATCAAGGAAGCCAAAAAAATGAGGATTAATACCAGAAATCCTTAAACAATACATACCTGTCAAAATGTATTAAATTTGGCAAGGAACAATGGCTGTCATTAAAACAACATTGTAAACTGTTCACAACTATGTTGGAAGTGTAAAAAAAAACTGAAGTGGAAATCTTTTGTGAGCCCCCTACGTCCTCATGAATTTAATGGTGAAGTTATATCAGTTATTATCTAAACTCCATCTATAGCCAATTTTAAAAAATAGATGTTGCAAGTTAAGTGACATATTTTGACCCGGAAATGAAAAATGAACCAGAAGTGGAAATTCTTAGCAAATCTCTATTTTTTCCGAAATTTAATATTGAATCTATGTCATTCATCCTCTTAGTTACATCTATAGCAGATCATGAAAAATATATATTTTAAGGGAATTGTAAATTTTTTTTTATCGGAAGTAGTATTTTCTGAACTAGAAGTGCAAATCCCTAATGAACCCCCCTATATCCTCAGAAATTTAATGCTAATCTTGATACATGCCAATCTTGATAAATAGCTATTTAAAGTAAAATGAAAAAAATTAAACTGGAAATGTGGAATAAGAACTGGAAGCGAAAAATTCTTAGGGATAACTCTCTTCTCCATTCTCCTCCAGAATTTGAGACTGAGTCCTAATCTGTGCTCTATTTATAGCACATCTGAGCTCTATTTATAGTAGATACTGATAAATAGATGTTTTAAGGAAAGAATCCTCACAAAAACAAATTATGGCAAAATTATTGCCACAAAAATACTAACTCCTATACACTCCACTATGTCCGCCCGTCCAAATAGATGCTCAAGTCCTCTGGATGAGTCGGACGGTCTGGGTCTTCAACACTCCACTATGTTTAAAAAGCAAGATATTGCACCATATGATCCTAGAAAATTTATATACGCACCCCATTCCTACACAAAGATCCAGATTTAAACGCCACTTTTCCACTCTGAAACGTTCACTACAAACCGATTTACTTCTGCAAGATGAAAAGAAAAGAAAAAAAAATCCCAAAAGAGTTTTCCTTTTTTTCGCATTTTACACGGGTTTAAGACTCCCCCATCTAAGATTTTCACGCTATGAAGTGGGAATAAAAGGGGTGAGATTATTCTTCGCGGTTTATTGCTCGTTCCCTCCTTTTCTGGAAGCCGCAATTCAAGCTTTCAGTTTGGGTGGGTGGGTGGGGGTCGCTTATTTGCATATATATATATATATATATATAGTATCTCTCAGATGAAAAATACAGTTTTGAAGGACGGTCGTGTAGATCGCATTTTTATATATCACTAGAAAATGTACACTGTGTTGCACGGATTTTAAATCCCAGTCTGATACTTCAATAATATAGACAAGCCTTTGCTGCGTTCTAAATGAGCTATTTTGGTAGCCTAATACAAGCGCTCTGCAATTCGCCAAGTATGCTACCAAACATCTAGTTTTTCTTATCGTTGGCAGAATGACACAAAAATATATTATATACTTTATATGCTATATCTTTCAAATAAGGCCTAAAGCGGCTTGCACTCAAACCGTCCTTTACGAAGACTGCCATTAACGACAAGACACCAACGTGAGAAATTGCAATGGTATCGAGCCCGAGCCTCTTGGACGAATAAATAGGACAGGGTAGTATTCAACGACGAGTCTCGGTTCTGTTTGTCGGAGGACTGTTGCCGTGTGAGAGTCTAGAGGCGACGTGGAAACAGGTCCAATTCTGCTGCGATTGTTGAACGTCATATTGCTCGAGAACGCGGTATCATGGTTTGGGGTGCCATCGGTTTTGATAGCCGATCACCTCTGGTTCATATCAGAGGCACAATGACGATACGTGGATGGGATGCTGTGGCCGGTTGCACTGCCCTACCTTCAGCGGTTGCAAAATGCTGTTTTCCAGCAAGATAACACGCAATCACACACAACAACTATCAGCAGACAAGCTTTGCATGGCTTTCCTGATCAAGTTGAGCCCCATCTCCTCTTGGTGTTTGCCGCGCAACGGAGTCTCCTTCGGGGGATTCCGGCGAACTAGATTCCTACAGATTGCCAGTCGTTCGAGCGTTTTTCAGTTGGCTCCGATAGTAATATTAAAGATGCAGCGCCAACTTTTTGCCAAAAAATAGCCAAAATATAAGAGTCCAGCACTCATTCTCCTTAATCAGGATCAGGCGTAGGCAGCTGTCGCCTCAAACGTTCATCGTAAACGCCGGATAACTAAGCTACAACCCAAAAATCATGAATGCAGACCCGAATACTTCTCGAATATATTATCACAAGTGATCCGCTCCGGTAAAGAGGATCCAATGGATAGCATACGACCTTGGACTCAAAATAATATAAATCGTTCCTTATATATAAACTATACTTCCCGTGAATTAAAAAATTTCTGGTTTTTAATTTTTTTTTTGTTTTAAATTTTGAATCGATGTAGCTCATAACAGGCATGTTGAAGTAGCTTACTTAAGATGTATCAAAAGAATTTATATAAGATGCATCGAAGTTGATTTTTTAGGGTGAATCAAAAGAGCGCATTTAGAGTCGCATTTTATATTGTTAGAATTCATTAAGATATGAATTCATTATAATAGAAAAATGAAATAGACGCGGCTGAACTCGACTTTTTAATACCAAAATCCGTTTATAAAGGACATGAAAAATGTGTACACCTGTATTTCAGGGCGTGGAACGATATGCCTCGGCGATTTCTTTTATAATTTGAATTAGAAGTGCTTCCTTGGCCTTCGCAGTCTCCAGATCTCTCACCATTCGAACATGTATGGGACGTGATTGGCCGTTGTTAGACTGTTCTGCCTCCACCTTAAACAGGTGACGACCAGTGGAAAATGGTTCAACGCATATGGTCATCCATCCCTCAGGAAACTATCCGCACGGTCATTGCATCTGTTCCTCCAAGGGTTGCTGCTTGTATCGCTGCAAGAGGTGGTCCCACTGCTACTGGACACCCTGTCTATGCCATTACTGTATCGCATTATCCTTCTGAATTAACATCACTTATTTATATGCTATGCCATCTCTGTCTGTGTGCCCTTTTTATCATCACACTCAGTTCGCTCTTTCATGATGTGGCATTTTTTGTGTCGGGTAGTGTATATAGCAGGCTGATGCCATTCAGCAGATTAATTGATAATAAACACTGCTCAAGAGAGAAACACTCTGATATTAATGTGTGAAATTTTATTTGGTAACAGCAAAAAACTATTGATTTCTAACGAGATCGAGCACTAGCAAAGATATAATAGGTTGTTGTTGTTGAGACTCAGACCGTCCAACCTACCAGAAAGGTGTAAGGTAACCGTTTGGACGGCCGGGAAGTGCCACCCAATTTAGACCGGATCCCAGTGGGAGAGGCATCCACAGGGACAGTACCCTCCTTCCCCTACCACCAACCTCTCGGAAGGACTTGCGGACTCACATTTTTAACGTGATCGTACTCCGCATGAACACGGCGGCAGTTGTGGCAGTGTGCAAATCCAGTGCGCAAACCACCGGGCTACCGCGCCCGAAATGTGCCAACAGCACGCGGTGTTCCCAGGTGGTCACCCACCCAAGTACTAACCGCGCGCGATGCTGCTTGACTTCGGTGATCTAACGAAAACCGGTGTTTTCAGCAAGGTAGGGCCGTTGGCTCTAAGATATAATATGTTTATCGTTTACATTTAAATATTCTAATTTGTAGGGACAACAATGTGCTGAACACAGCAGATTTTTTAATAAACATACGACCCACAAAACGCATTTAAAACCTCCAGAACACCTACTTAGTTCCATTGCAAAACAATGCATAAACTGCCCCCCTACCCACACACCCACAACCACGGAGAACTTATCAATCTCTAAATATGACTGCGATATTCCCAATGTCCGGATTACCTACCTCTCTCCGTTCTAAATCGCGATTTGCATGACGGGAACGTTCCAGGGAATAATGAGACCTTTTCCTCTTGTCTCGAGACGTTATGAGAACGATTCGTCAAAGTTGATGTTTTGGAATATCTTGTATAGAGGGCGGCTAGTGGAATGAAAACTGTCGAAGATGAAAGGGTGTTTGTGATATCGGAGGACAGTTAGATGCGTAATTAAATTGCCAGGATAAAGCGAGTAACTGTTTTTATAAATAATTTATGATGTTAAGGTTAATTTTATTGTAGAAGCTAGAAGATATAAGCGTCGTGATCTAAAATATGTGCAAGTTCTAAAAGCATTTATATAGCTGTAAAATATGTGATGTGAGCAGCACATGACGTTCCCAACAGATTCAAAATTATTTTCTCTATAATAATCAATTAAATTAAGTTTTATTGCCCAAACTGACAGGTACATATTTATGGTTTTACATCCAGCTTTAGTACGTTTTTTAACACTTTCTAATATAGTTGTTCATTCATTCTGTCTGTCTGTCTGTCCGTTCGCCCGATGACTGCTGTAAAAATGACTTTATCAAAGTAAAATTTTAGTATGTCGTTGAGACGGTCTGTGGGATATATGGAAATATGTGTATATCACTCAATTAGTTTAAGATTTAACTCGTGTTGAAAAAATGAAATACGTTGAACCCTATGGGACCTAATTTTTCAAACATTTTTACTTTCTTTATATGCATAATGTATAAGGAAAGTATTGTGACGGGGTCGAAAATTCGAAATCGAGTTTTCGACGGGAGAGCACGTTTCAAGCATCCCTGATCACGAATCAAACATTTTTGAAGTGATGTTTGTGTGTGTGTGTGAAAGTATGTGTGTGTGTGTGTGTGTGTGTGTCAGTGAGTCTGTGGAGACGATAACTGACGAACGAATGGACCGATTTGAACCAAATTTGGTGCAAAAATCACAATCCGTAAACACTGGAAGCCTATTGTTTTTATACGTAATCGAATGTTCAGAACCCCCTGAATTTTCGAATGAAATTTTGAAAAAATCGTCAAAAAATCAAAACAACTAATAAAGTTGCGCAAATAGACATTTCTTATGTAATTTTTCATTAGAAAACGATTGACATAAATTTTAGAATGCTAACATGAATCGTTCTCGAGATATTGCACATTTTTCAAAAAAATTATTAAAAAGTCATATAAAATGAAAAAATATATATTTCCTATTGAGAAACATGTTCACTTTTCATATGTAATACCATGCGATAAATTGGATGACATCATTCTCGTGGATGTAGCTCGTTTCATTCATGATAGAAGGTACTTTGAGTAATACTTTTGTATTTGAAAGCCAATAGTCATTTACCTGCTGTAAGAACAACTTATTTCTTCGTCCATTACGCTTGGCGATATTTTGGCGACGAATTTGCCGGAATGTCGCCAACTTGGCGGCTTTTTGAAATGTTGCCAAATTAACGAAAATCTCGCCAAATGGATAAACATGACGCTAAATCAATGAAAATGACGACTAATTGTCGAAAATTCAATATCTTGGAAAGAATATTAGTATCTACTATAAGAAAAACCTATTTTTTTACTGTAAAAGTAGTAAATTCATTACATTATATAAGGAAAGTCATGTGCTGCCCGCATCAGATTTTTTAATATTATGACGGCTTTTGCGGGCCATTTCATAAAAAAGGCAGGCTCATTTTTCCTGAGTCGTAACAAAATGTAAACAGCTCCAAAGCAGCCCATAAGGGATCTGTCTACCAAATTTTGTAAATTTTCACCGAATAGTTTTGATTTCGAGTGGATACATACATTATACAGACACAGAAAGAGACAGAGATATATATATATATATTCACAGACACACAGACATGACGCTAAAAAAAAAGGGTTTTCGTGTTCTGGAGCGCCTAATAATTCGAAAACTCGAGCTAAATGAAAGTTTTGAGGTTAAATTTAATTTCTTTCCCATAAAACACATTTCAAAACTCTTCATTTTTCTCCAAAATCATCTATAGACCAAAATCATCTTGGCAAGACTGTGATCGACGGGTTGAGTCCCGACGTCTTAATGAGTAATGGGGAACATTTTATTTATTCGTTCAATTATTAAAAGTTACCTATAAAACTAACACATATACTTTTATTAATACATTTACACTTCTTTAGTCTGTTATTTTAGAGTTACGGATTTTAGTGGGACGATGGGTTCGAAACTTGTTGATCTATCAAAACGCATTTTTTTTTATTTTCGGCATGATTCCATGCTTTCCCCATACATTACCATGTATTGTAAGGAAAGTAAACATTCTGTTGCTGCAATCCGATGGAATCAAAATGGTTTTATATGAATGGCATCTGATGTATATAAATAAAATTCAAAATATGTTTGTGGGTATGGGTATTTGTTTGTTTGCCTCATCATTACGGGAGAACGGTTGCACTGAATTTCATGAAATTTTGTGAGTATAGCCTTGAAATAGCCTCATTTAAAATTTTGTACATGTTTTGAATTCCTAGAGCCAGGAATTGTCTAGATATTAATAGAAAACGCACAATTAAACCTTCCTTAGACATAGCATTATGCAGACGATATTTTTTCCGCAAATTTATTTAAAGTAAATGCTATCATGTTGCTAACTAACGGAATTAAATCCAATGAGATTATACAGCAAACAATTTTTATTACATCTTTCCCGATTTAAATAAGAAGCGCAAATAATTATAAATTTTATCGGAAATATATTTTTGACTGGATTACATCATTTACTGCTTTCGGGTTGAAAGGTTAGAGATATAATTGATAATTTCAATTTCTTACGTCATTTGTTTTATTTTGGCAAATATTTTTCACACTCATATATTGTGTTCAACCATTTGTTGTAACAGAATAAAGATGGTATGTGTATATTTTCTATATCATTTTAGCATTTTCATTTTGGAATATGTTGATCCAATTTCATAGTGCTTTCACTTTTGCATATATTGACCCAATTTCATATGTTTTGTAAATTTGTTTACAAATTCGAAAAGGATATTTCATTTTTCAGATCTGCCTGTGAAGATAATTTTGCATAGCGAAAACAGAGATTCTTTTACTTCATTTTAGGAGAATTAAATTAAATATTTGAATAGAATATTTTGAATAACAATGTCATTTAGAATACTATAGGAATTTGCGCATAATTATGAATTTTAAGTTTTTTCCATATTATATATTCCGAAAAAAAGGGTAGTAAGAAAATGAAACTGTTCCACAAGGCATTTATTTGACACAATATTACTTTTAGTAAAAAATAAAACTCCAAAACTTTCAATAAGTTTATTTGTTGTTCTTAATATTATTTTCTGTATTTAAAACAGATAATATGACTGCTAAATTATGTAATACGTATAATTAAATCAACTTAATCTTTCCAAGTTACGAACTAATATCAAGTCTACTCATGTTTGGCAAAGTTCAATGCATTTTACAGGATTTTATAACCGCTATATCTGGACAGCTAAAAGCCGATCCGAATCCGGATTTTCAAAGGGCTATAAAAATTGCTCTTTACTGTTTATAGATAGCATTTATACTTTCCTCTACAATGCATGGTAATATATAAGAAAAGTATTGGAATCGTGTCGAAAATCGCAAATCGAGTTTTCGACGGATCTACATGTTTGGAGTACTCTATAACAAAAAAACCCTATTTTTAGCGTGACGTCTGTATCTGTCTGTTTGTCTATGTGTGTGTGTCTCTATGCATGCAATGTATCCTTTCTAACAGAAAAACTAGTTAACCAAATTTCACAAAATTTGGTAGATAAATCACACGTGGGATACTTTGGTGCTGATTAGATTTTGGTATGATTCGGAAAGAAAAAAAAATCCTGCCTATTTTTGCAAAATGACCCAGAAAAATTTCTAAAATATAAAATAAAAGATTACATGTGCTCAAATGTATCAATTAACTTCTTGGTTCATGCGTAATTTTTGACAACGAAATGAATAAGACCAACTCCATTACTCTAGTCCTAACCGTTGTCGATATATTTTAGTTTTTTCATATTTTTGCCACGTTGCCTTTAAAAATACGCCCGGTCGCCATATGAAAACGAAAATTGAAATAAAACTGCAAATTCAGTGCAATTACAAATAATTATCCGTGTTATTTTGTGACATTAAACTCAGTTTAATGATTTATAAAAGAAAGGAAGAGAAAATGGATTTGAGTCTGTAGGGAAAGTCATATGCTGCCCACATCGGATGTTTAGTTTTGGAGATTAAAGCATTTTAAACTATAAAAACGAAAATTTTTTATTCTTCTTCAACTTTATAAGACGATTGCTCAAAATCTGTAAGAGTTTTGTAAAAACAAACTATTGATCTAAAAACTAGATTTTGTAATAAAAATTCTTGTTGCTTATTTTTCTATCTATTTTTACTTTCCTTATACACATATAATGTATCAGTAAAGTATTGTGAGGGGGTGGAAAATTCGAATTCGAGTTTTCGACGGGAGAGCACGTTTCAAGCATCCCTGATCACGAATCGAACATTTTTGAGGTGATGTCTGTGTGTGTGTTTGTGCGTGAAAGTATGTGTGTGCTTGTGTATGTGTGTGTGTGTGTGAAAGTATGTGTGTGTGTGTGTGTGTGTGTGAAAGTATGTGTATGTGTATGTGTGTGTGAAAATATATGTGTGTGTGTGAAAGTATGTGTGTATGTGCGTGTGTCAGTGAGTCTGTGGAGACGTTATCTCACGAACAAAGAGCTGAAATTTGGTACAAAAATTACAATCCGTGAATACTGGAAGCCTATTGTTTTTAAACACAGTCGAATGTTCAGAACCTCCCTAAATTTTCGATTGAAAATTTAAAAAATTTATCAAAATATCAAAACATTAAATGAAGTTACGCAAATAGACATTTCGTATGTAATTTTTTCTTAGAAAACGATTGACATACATAAAACGCTCTCGAGATATTGCACATTTTTCAAATAAATTTATAAAAAAAATCCCATAAATAAAAAAAGTATTAACTCTTGAGAAACATGTTCGCTTTTCATATGTAATATGATGCAATACATTTGGTTGACATCATTCTGGTAGATCAAACTCGTTCCATTGGCGAGAAAAGATACTTTGAGTAATACTTTTGTATTTGAACGACAATCTGATATAAGAATATATTATTTCTCCGTCCATAACGCTTGGCGAGATTTTGACGACGAGTTTGGAGGAATTTCGCCAACTTGGCGACTTTTAAAATGTTGTCAAATTAAAGAAAATCTCATTAAATGGATAAAAATGACCCTTAATCAATGGAAATGACGACTCATTGACGAAATGCCAATATCTGGGAAAGAATATAAGTATACACTATAAGAGTAACCTATTTTCTTTTACGGTAAAAGTAGTAAATTCATTGCATTATATAAGGAAAGTCATGTTCTGTTCACATCAGATTTTTTATAGTGTAGGAGAAAGCTGTTAGGAGTAAGCAAAGTAAATGGAAAACTCGCTCATACAAAAATATGTTTTTGAAAAAAAATTTCAAGATATTAAATATTGAAATTATTTCTATATATTCATAAATGATACCCTATTTCCCACAAAACAAGCATGGACTGTTTACAATTTCATCCATTAGGTTCTGAGATATTAGCATTCAAAGTGATTATTTTTTCATAACATGACGATTTCAGACTGATACCCCAATAATAGATAAATTAGTCCCGGTAAAATATAACGAGAAAGATCAATCATGCTTAAAGCATTGATTATGAAACACTTTCCAACTTCAATGCAATTTTATTTAAACATCTCTAAAATGCAATACATTCCTCGGTAATGTTTTAAAACTTATCACAATTCTACATTAATTTATTATATTTGAAACCTTAAACCTTCATCGAAAAAAATGAACTTCATTGAAATGACGGCATTGAAATATGAATTGTCTGGTTTAAACATCTCCTAAATGCGATACATTCCTCGGTAATAATTTTAGAACTATCATAATACTGCGTTATTTATTATATTTGAAAACTTCATCGAAAACAACTGAAATTCATTCAAATGACGTCATAGAAAAAATAACACGCCTGGATCTCTCTATAAAAGCAGCATTTCATTCATAAATACTTTCCCATTCATGTCATTCATCACAACACTATAATAATTTTTTTTACTTAAAATTAAGACCATGGAGCTACAAGTAATTAAACTCTATCCGTAAAACTTCATCGAAAAAAAATCATCCTTCTCTTTGTCAAATCAGTGAATATCTCATTCATATCAGCTATGCAGACTCCATGAACTAAATGATTTTGTGTTAAAAAAATACAGCAATTCTAATACAACTCATTCTACTTATTTTGCTGTTTACATTTTACATAGGTGAAAAATAGGTTTCGTTGCAGAAATAATTAAATTTGGATGAGCATTTAATCTCAAATATATTGTAATTGCGTTGTTTCAGTATGTAGATGCATAGAATTTAAGCAAAAATAAAGTGGTTTTAGGACGGATACAACACTCAATATGAAATAAAAAGAACTTTAAAAATCACGATTTTGAGACAAGATGGATGCCATATATCATTTTGAAGTGGGTCACGTGATCTTTTCATATCATGGTCACGTGATCGCTTCATATAAGGGGTGTTATTATTGTTTTAATTTTTATTTAAAAAACTACTGAATATATTTCGCTGATTTTTTTTTTATATATTTTGTGGAACAATTTGAATATTACCTAAAATTTTCGAAGCAATTTGTGAATTTTAAATCCGCTTAAAAAATGTTTGAAAAGTTAGGTCCCATAGCGCTCAATGTATTTCATTTTTCGAACCAGGGTTCAATCCAAAACTATTTGGGTGATATTATTCATTTATATTCCCATAGGTCCTACAGACCGTCTGAACAACATACTAAAATTTCATTTTGATTAAGTCATTTTTACGGCAGTTACCGTGCTAACGGACAGACAGACAGATAGACAGACAGAATGAACAAAGTCATAAACACTTTTCAACTTTGTTGTAAAGTATTAAAAATAATATAAAGCAATAACATATAAGTTAATAATATATAAGTAAATAATATATTTGTGAGGTCCCTTTATTTTATGGTCAATAGGTTTTACCTCTTAAGGTCAATTAGTTATTTTAAGGTCATTTCTTCTGTGTATCTTAGGGAATTATTTTGCATTATTTCATTAAAATCTCGACTGAATATGTTGTATATGTTGCGTATGTTTTTTAGGGAATTACTCAAAAATCAGATTGATTGTAGTGCACTTTTAAATGTGATCGGTCTTCATGCTAGCAAACCTAGTTTATGGTGTCATACGTTAGTTCACACTTCAGCTAATGTTAATCACAATTTTTTGAGAAACTTTCCTGTTTTTAAATTTTATATGTTATTTTATTTATGTTCAAATAGTATTGATTTGTTTGCTATGTCTGATTCCTTTTTTGAATGTGTGTTTGAGAATATTGCTTTCATGTATGATTCCCTGGTCCTGTGATCACTCTAATTGGACTTGTTCCGTTTATCACAGAGAGAAATAAATAAATAAATAAAGTAAAACATAATGTCCACTATAAAAAAATAAAAGAAGTATAATTTCTGTTCTAGCTGCATGCAATTATCTGAGCGCAAACATATCTGAAGAAAAATATATCATGAATTTTTAATGCCAAAATAAAGATGCCTTAATGGTAGCTAAAGTGATTCCTGAACCATAATTTTTTCTCATTGCAACAATCATATAAACACATTCGAAAATATATTAAATTAAAAAATATTTTTCAAATATAATGCAGTAATCCTATATTTCACGGTCGTAACTAGTATAACAATAGCAAGAATATGACATAGCTCACATATAAATTTTATTTTTATATCCATTTCTTTATCATTGAAATAGGACAAATTGAATTACAATCGTATGCTTTATAAATAAATTTGATATTATTCTATTTACTAAGCAACATGATGTGGTGACGTCACCACAGTCGAGAGTTATTAGGAGTTTATGCGGCTGTGAGACACTTTAGGCATATGTTAAAAGGTCGTCAGGTGGTTATTTATACTGATCATAAACCGCTGACGTATGTATTTAATCAAAAGCTGAATAACTCTTCTCTTCGACAGATTCGACATTTAGAATTAATTAGTCAATATTCAACCGAATTCCGTCACGTCCGGGTCACCACTTTAGTGAAGTACCCCGGAATGGGGGTTTAGGTCACCACTCTGGTATATAAGTTTAAACTTAACCACTTGTTATAGATTGCGTTGGTCATAGATTACAGCTATTCGTATAAGAACACTCTACACGTCAGAAACTTAACATTTAATAACTAAAATTTAAACACAACGATACAGATACTTTACATGCTGGACTTAAAAACATTACAGCGTTAAGTTAACCCAATCCATGCATGCATATGGTTGCGCTAGAAAATGCCTGACACGTAACCAACGTTACGCCGAGACTCAAGACTTCGAGACTCCAGGCTTCAAGAGACTGAAGAGTCTTAAATGCCAAATCGTAGTCATGCGCTGTACGCCTTCACAGGACAGTAGAGTCTGTTAAGTCCCTCAGAGAGTCTTTGAAGTCCCGCAGTCGTGACGTCACCACAATGATACCGTTTTCTTAAAATAACAGTTTCGGAAAAATCGTATGAAGATACTATTTCTATGGAAAAGTTTTTTATTGTTACCTCGTTAACCCCTAGTCCCAGAAAAGCAAAACTAGAAAGGGGTTACCTGTCGTAGTAAAGATTAACGAAAAACCATAGCAAAGAATTCGGCCAAGCCTTGTATAAGAAAACAATACCCTTGCTCTTAAATCAGGAGAAAGTAACAATATCATGTAACACGCATTATATGAAATTGTTCTACACATCATTTTTGGCACGAATTTCAAACAATGGTCTCACTTTCTTTTTGCAAATCTACAGCAGAAAATCCGAAAATGCATTCTAAACTTAAAACAGCCTCATAAACCGAATTTTCATGCAAAGTTAATTTATAACCGCCAATCCTCTCCTATTTCTACGGAGAACATATCAGTCTTTAAATATAACTATATTCCCAATGTCTGGATTACCTATAGCAGTTCTAAGTCGCGATTTGCATGCTGGAAACGTTTATGGAATAATGAGACGTTTCTCCCCTGATCTCACGATGTTATATGAACAATTCGTCAGAGTTGATGCTTGGGAATATCTGATATCATGGTTGGTAAAATGAACGCTATTGGAGATCGAAAGAATGTTTATGATATTACAGGTTAAATGTTAAATATAATGTCCAAAAAGGACTAGTGTGTTTTCAGTAATAAATTAGGATTTTGAAGTGTTAAATTTTCTATTGGAAGAGCCATTTCAGATGCAAATATTGTTAATTGAATTATGTTGTTTTACTTTCTTTTTTTGCAACATTCGTCTTTTGAAGTCTTACCATGAAGTCAAGATTTCCTACTCGTTACTATGACAACAATGTACCCGCTCAACGACATGTATATTTTTTCAACTGATGCGCCGCGGCATCCTGGCTGGGATGTTTTGAATGATAGTCATATACGCCATGAATGGACTTAATTATTACTTTTTGTTCCAAAAAATATTAAATATCCAAATGTTTACGACAACATATAATTTTGCAATGACCATTACATCCACGGAGAAGACGCAGAAAGAATATAGTTGGTCAAAATCGCTGTAGGCTCAAAAAGGGTATAAAACCACTAATCTATTATATTCGAGCATTTAAAACGTCGAGATTTATTCTTTGAATTCATCAGCAAAAAAAAGTTATTTTACTCAAAGCGAAAAGAGAAGCAAAGATAAGAAACACAAAAATTACGGGAGGGTTAAATGCGCTTCAAGATAACTCTCCTTTCCATAGTGCTTCAAAGGCATCAAGGACATTCAAGAACAATTTCATACTTTTTATTTTTTAATACTACTTTTTTAATACTACTTTTAATACTACTTTTAATACTACTTTTTATTTTTTAATACTACTTTTAGTATCCACTAATAGAAGCTGCATTAGATAGAAATTTTCTTCTAATAACAAGCCTTATTATAATGATGTCATAACTGACTAGGCATCCAGACTATATTTTTCTTCCAGGATTATATGCTGAAGACCATGAAGCGATGAATTAAGTAGAAATTTGTGGAGATCATGTGAAGATATGATGTGTAAAATTTCCAGGTAGTTTAATGCAAAAGTGGATTTTTCTGACCATGATATTTACCTTTGGCGTACCTTCCCAAATTACCTTTTCTTACTTTATTTCTTATTTTATTACATTTTCCCTCTACGTAATGATATAAAAAGTACCAGACGGCTGGTGGTTGCTCTGAATCTATATCTTGTAGTTTTTGTATCATTGCCTCAATAGTTAAAAGTCGTTACTGCCGGTCAGCACGTAAATTATGGGTTATAGTATTACAAGTGTAATCAAAACTATTCCTATAATTAATCTATCAGGATAGTAAGTAAACTTCCATTTAGGTTAGAATTTAAAGAATATGTAAGTATTTAAGTGTGCCCTGCATGTGGTATGAACTTACGCAAGGATTTCAGACAGTTATAAATATTTCCAAAGAGTGTAAGCAAAATTTTAAAATACAGTTGCAAGCAATATTCTTCGTGAAACTAGATCGTAACGGCTACGCAAGCTTTTATATTGACTGAAATTTAAAGAAGCTGTTACTCTTTAAGAGTTCTTTACCTGTAGGATGAATACACGAAATGATTTTAGAGTAATAAATCTTTTCAGCATTTCTCAGCGAGTTTATTCCATTACGGAACCCCTCCCTGAGGCACCCCGAACACTCGAGTTCCGAATCCTTCCCGGGCTATTATTCCATAAAATAACATAAAACTTTTATTTTACTGGCTAAAAACTTTCTTTCCTCTTCCCACTTGGGTTACGCCGGAACATCTCTGCGACTTTAATTCCTAGCACAAACTACGGGGCCTTCCATCTTCCATGCACGTGCACGTTTGGCGGTCGTTACGACGGCAATCCTTTTTGCACGTAAAACCCTTGCATGCGCTTTATTGGGGGTGGCCATTAAGGTATTCGCGTTCGACAAACGGAGGAGCGATTACCCCCTAAATTCTGTGGAGGAGGGGGTGCAGCCATCTCGCGAGTTGACTCTGCAAATTTTATGAAGCGAAAGCGGGGGGCGAACGTGACGGCTGAGAACTTGAAGCAATTACGCACCAACACGTAAGGCGGTTAAACTCACAAATGAGCCCAGGACGCAAAGAAACATACGGTCTCCAGCCGAATTAAAACGAAAGTGTATTTTCCGAAATTAGAGT
Organism: Amaurobius ferox; assembly: GCA_951213105.1. Taxonomy (NCBI): domain Eukaryota; kingdom Metazoa; phylum Arthropoda; class Arachnida; order Araneae; family Amaurobiidae; genus Amaurobius; species Amaurobius ferox. The sequence goes on from OX578149.1 coordinate 103,210,896, forward strand.
TAATACTAATATAAAGAGGCACGTGTTTTCGGATTAACCGGAATTCCCTTTTTGAAGCTGAGGCCCGTAATTGAATCAATGCTTTGGTTTTGATGATGGCGATGTCTCCTGTTTCTATCCATCTTTTGGGCGTCACCGGAGCTTGGAGAATTTCCCTAAAAATTTTCCTTCTCGCTTTCTAATGATAAGGAGACGGGGGAAATGACAGCGCCGGCTGGAATTTCATTTTTAGAATGGATGTATCGGGTTTTGGAGCCTTCTTCTGAGCACCAGGGATAGGAGGCAGTTAATTGTGTTTCGGGATTCACAGATAACTTGGTTTGCAATGAGTGTGTTAGGTAGATATCCAATAGCAACATGGGTACTTTTCCACTGCGTTCCTAATCAGGTTTGAAAAGATCCGTAAATTTTCAGAGAAAGAATCGACCTGCCGTGAGTAAAGTGCGTGGCATTTTAACACGCTGCCAAATGAATTAGATAACGCTCAACTTGGATAATTCTGCAGTTTATTGTTGACGTATTTTCAGAATTTGCCGCTGATAGCATTTCAACTGCGCTCTAAAACTAAGCAGATTTCATTTCAAATGGTGGCTTTCCTTTAAAATTGTAAATTTAATATTTCTAAAAGTTCAAATTGACTGGTAAATCTTTATATCAGGACACAGCATTCTATATGAAGATTGCATACCTCCCCTTCAAAGAAGACAAAAAAATTAGAGCTTTCATACGACTCGAGTTCACAGAAAATTAATATGCTTATTATTGATAAAGATTACAAAATTGCATACGCTTTCTGTGAAGAAAATAAAAATTTTAGTACAATGAGAAGAGTTAATAATACGTAAAATAGTTTAATATGCATTAATTTCATAGTAGTGACAATTTATTTTCAAGATGAGTTGTAAGATGAGTTTTTCAGTATATATATTAAAAGTATGCAATATCAGGAACACCTGTTGGCGCCCTATAAATAATGTTATTTGCTATTAAAGAAAAAAGTTGCATATAAAACAGCTAACCAAATTGTTTTTAACATAATTATTGTTTCACAACGGATTTTTTTCAATATTTTGAGAAATTAATTACAGTATGGCTCAACTCGTCATTCTTATACCAGAATCGATTTATTTTTAATAGCTTTTTTTTTTTGCAAATTTTACAAGAAAACTTTTGAAAAATTGGTGTCATGGGTTCAAATGATTACAATTATAGAGTGCTACCACTCACTTTAAAGAACATGAAAAAATCTTTTGATTGATACCATACTTGACAATGTACCTCCCGAGAGGGTGGTTACCTTCCCCCCGAGAAAGACTAATGACGCCACGAACAAAAAAATTGTATCGCGGCTATTTTTCGCAACAATGATTGAAACTACAGAATTTCGCAATCATTAATCCATAAATGAACCTTTTTATGCATGATTATGTAAGATTTTGCCTTATACTGCCATGTTAAAAAGATATAAAGTTTAAAAAAAATTTCAAAGTTTTCGCTCGAATTAAAAAAAAATTCTATCCATTCTTAAATTTTTTGATAACAAATCCGGATATAAAGTTTCGTAAACATCCATCAATATTTGTAGCCGCTATCATGTATACAAGGAATAGACTACGGATTGACAGACAGACAGAAGGACAGACAGTCAAAACGTGATCAGGATGTCTTAAAACATATATTGGCATCAAAATCTCGAAATATAAAATTTTCATGAAAACAATTCTTTCTCAATATTACATATGAGAAAGTAAAAATTCTCCAAAAGGAGAGGCTCTCTTCCATAGTCCAGGTTTTTTTAACCCATGGTTTGCGACCCAAAAGTGGATCGTCGTAGCTTTTGGGATGGGTCGCTACACCATAGCTGCTTTCGAGAAACGAAGGAAGCTGCTTTAGAGAACTCTAGGAGGAAATTGAAGTCCAAAACGGTTATATTCTACGTAGTTTTCGAACAGAGTCTTCTTGTTCTTTTTGGATAAAATTAAAAAAAGAAAAATCTATATATAATAGGGAGCGAAGTTGTGAATGTCTAACTATCGTTTTCGTCTACGTATTCATCTGAAGCTGACGTTTCTGCGCTTACTGTCATATAAAGTAATATTAGAAGTCTATTATAACAAGAACATGAACTGAGATGAAGCTTTTTAAGGATCCGACCACAATTTGAAGAACTGTCAGAACACGTGCAACGGCAAAAATGTCATTGAACAAATGTGAACCATCATTTCAATATTTAGTTTTCTTTTTAACACTTTACAACAAAGTTGAAAAGTGTTTATGACTTTGTTCATTCTGTCTGTCTGTCTGTTTGTCTGTCCGTTAGCACGATAACTGCCGTAAAAACGACTTAATCAAAATGAAATTTTAGTATGTTGTTCAGACGGTCTGTATGACCTATGGGAATATAAATGAATAATATCACCTAATTGGTTTTGGATTGAACCCGGGTTGAAAAAATGAACCTACCTATGGGACCTACCTTTTCAAACATTTTTTAAGCGGTTTTAAAATTCACAAATTGCTTCGAAAATTTTAGGTAATATTGAAATTGCTCCATAAAATATATAAAAAAAATTCAGCGAAATATATTCAGTAGCTTTTTAAATAAAAATTAAAATAATAATTACACCTCTTATATGAAACGATCACGTGACCATGATATGAAAAGATCACATGACCCACTTCAAAATGATATATGGCATCCATCTTGTTTCAAAATCATGATTTTTTAAGTTCGTTTTAAATCATATTGAGTGTTGTATCCGTCCTAAAACTACTTTATTTTTGCTTAAATTCTATGCATCTACATACTGAAACAACGCAAATACAAAATATTTGAGTTTATATGATTATCCAAATTTGATTAGTTCTACAACGAAGCCTATTTTCCACTTATGTAAAATGTAAACAGCAAAATATATAGAATGAGTTGTATTAGAATTGCTGTATTTCTTTAACACAAAATAATTTAGCCCATGGAGTCTGCATGGCTGATATGAATGAAATATTAATTGATTTTATAAAGAGAAGGATGATTTTTTTCGATGAAGTTTTAAGCATAGAGTTTAATTACTTGTAGCTCCATGGTCTTAATTTTTAAATAAAATAAATTATTATAGTGTTATGATGAATGAAATGAATGGGAGAAAGTTATGAATGAAATGCTGTTTTTATAGAGAGATCCAGGCGTGTTATTTTTTCTATGACGTCGTTTGAATTAATTTCAGTTGTTTTCGATGAAGTTTTCAAATATAATAAATTATCGTAGTATTATGATAGTTTTAAAAATATTACCGTGGAATGTATCGCATTTTAGAAATATATAAACCAGGCAATTTATATTTCAATGCCGTCATTTGAATGAAGATCATTTTTTTCAATGAAGGTTTATTGTTTTCAAATATAATAAATTAATGTAGTATTGTGATAAGTTTTAAAATATTACCGAGGAATGTATTGCATTTTAGACTTTTTTAAATAAAATTGCATTGCAGTTGGAAAGTGTTTCATAATCAATGCTTTAAGCATGATTGATCTTTCTTGTTTAAATATTCATGAAGCCTTTATGATTATTAAATATTAGTTATTGCAATATTAAACACGAAGAATATTTCTCTAAATTCACTTTTTATTTTATGGTAATCCTAATAATTCCCTATTTATTATAAAATAACATTGTATTGAAAAATAAATTTTACTTTCTCTACAGTACATGATAATGTATAGTGAAAGTAGTGGAATCGTGCCGAAAATCGCAACTCGAGTTTTGGATGGATCTACATGTCTCGAGCACACTAAAATTCGTAAAAAAAATAGTTTTAGCCTGACGTCTACTGTATGTATGTATATATATATATCCACGTAATATACGTATCCACTCTAGCTGAAAAACTAATTAGCCAAATTTCACAAAATGTAGTAGATAAGTCTGTGGATGACCCTAGTGCTGATTAGATTGTGACTAACATTTTTCGAAACCGTCCGCAAAAATTAACAATATCTAAAATAAAAGACTGCGTATACTCAAATGTTTCAAGTAAATGCTTGTGTTATACATAATTTTTGACAACTTAAAGATAAGACCTACCCCATACATTTAGAACTAATTATAGAGATATTTTAGTTATTTTGTATTTTTGACACGACGCCCTTGAAAATACGTTCAGTCGGCAAGTGAAAGCGAAAATTAAAATCAGCGTAATTTCAAATAATTATCCATTTCATTTTGTGCTATTAAGCTTAATTTAATCAATTATAAAAGAAAGAAAGAGAAAACGAATTTCAGTTTCTCTTTCTGAAATGGAATAAAGTGGAAAAGTTATACGTTGTGGGAAAAGTTATACGTTGCCCACATCAGATTTTTTTACTTTCCTTATATACATATAATGTATAAGGAAAGTATTGTTGTTGTTGATTGTTGATGTTGAAACCCAGACCGTCCGACCTACCAGAAAGGTGTAAGGTAACTGTTTGGACGGTCGGGAAGTGCCACCCAATTCAGACCGGAACCCAGTGGGGGAGGCATCCACAGGGACCGTACCCTCCTTCCCCTACCACCAACCTCTCGGAAGGACTTTCCGACCCACATGTTTAACGTGATCGTACTCCGCATGAACACGGCGGCAGTTTTGGCAGTGGCTGGAATCGAACTCGGGCCTACCGAGTGCAACTCCAGCGCGCTAACCAATGGGCTACCGCGCCCAAGGAAAGTATTGTGACGGAGTCGAAAATTCGAATTCAAGTTTTCGACGGGAGAGCAAGTTTCACTCATCCTTGAACACGAATCAGACGTTTTTGAGGTGATGTCTGTGTGTGTGCGTAGGGAGAGAGGTGTGAAAGTATGTGTGTGTGTGTGTGTGTCAGTGAGTCTGTGGAGACGATAATTGACGAACGAATGGACCGTTTCGAACGAAATTTGGTGCAAAAATTACAATCCGTGAATACTGGAAGCCTGTTGTTTTTAAACACAATCGAATGTTCATAACCCCTTGAATTTCCGAGTGAAATTCTGAAAAAATCATCAAAAAATTAAAACCTTTAATAAAGTTACGCAAATAAGCATTTCTTGTGTAATTTTTCCTTAGAAAACGATTGACAAAAACTTTAGAACGCTAGCACGAACCGTTCTCGAGATATTGCACATTTTTCAAATAAATTTATCAAAATATCCCATAAATTAAAAAAAAGTATTAACTGTTGAGAAACATGTTCACTTTTCATATGTGATATCATGCGATAAATTGGGTGACATCATTCTCGTGGATCTAGCTCGTTCCATTCATGAGAAAAGATACTTTGAGTAATACTTTTGTATTTGAACGACAATAATTATTTATCTGCTATAAGAATAACTTATTTCTCCGTCTATAAAGCTTGGTGATTTTGGTGACGAATTTGGCGGAATGTTGCCAACTTGACGAATTTTTTAAATGTTGCCAAATTAACGAAAATCTCACCAAATGGATAAAAATGACTCTAAATAAATGAAAATGACGACTAAATGGTGAAAATTCAATATCTTGGAAAGAATATAAATATCTACTATAAGAATAACCTATTTTTTTACTGAAATAGTAGTAAATTCATTGCATTATATAAGGAAAGTGATGTGCTGCCCACATCAGATTATTTTTACGATGTAAATTTAAAAAATCTAATATTTAGTCGGGATAGAAAATATTACGATATACATCAAATTCGTGCCACTTTTTTGTTACTTGTTGTTGCATTATTGCTGTTTTTCAGAAAAAATAAATTTATGGGTCTTGTAGTCAAATCAAGGAGTGGATTTTAGGTCATGGAAAAAAGATTGAGAAACCCTGTCGTCCTCCGTAAATATGAAATATCCCAAGGGCAGCACATGCATGTCTTATAAATACATTCGTTTTCAACACTTTCCAACATAGTTAAAAGTGTTTATGACTTTGTTCATTCTGCTTGTCTGTCTGTGTGTCCGTTCGCACAACTGCCGTAAAAATGACTTTATCAAAATGAAATTTTAGTATGTTGTTGAGACGGTCTGTGGGACATATGGGAATGTAAATGAATAATATCACCCTATTTGTTTTGGATTTATCCTGGGTTGTAAAAATGAAATACATTGAACCCTATGGGACCTAATTTTTCAAACATTTTTCAAGCAAAGTTAAAATTCACAAATTGCTGCAAATGTTTTGGGAAATATTCAAATTGTCCCATAAAATATAAAAAATGTTCAGCAAAATAGGTTCGGTAGTTTTTTAAATAAAACTTAAAATAATAATTACACCCATGTTATATGAAGAGATAACGTGAACTACTTCAAAATAAAATATGGCATCCATCTTGTGTCAAAATCGCGATTTTTAAAGTTTTTTTAATGTATATTTAGTGTTGTATCCGTCCTAAAATCGCTTTATTTTTGCGTTTCTTCTGTACATCCATATTCAGCACCAACAAAATTACAGTATTTAAATTCTTGGTACAGCCACCCTAAAAATAAATATAATATATAAATCTTTGAAATGAATCGATTTAAATTTGTTCGAGAGTTTTCATGTCCGTAGACTCACAAACACAAAAACAGACACACAGACCATCTCCAAAAATTGTGTATTCATCTCCAAGGATTCTCAAAAGTGCAAACCCATTAAAATCCGAGAATTACATTTTTAACACACCTTTAGCTATACTATCCCTGAATACATACTATATGTATTGTAAGAAAATTAAAAATTTCCCACTTCACAGGACAATGTCCATAAAAAAGCTTCACACTTCAGAGCAATGTCCACAAAAAACTTCACATTCCAGGACAATATGTCCGCAGCGAGATAAGACGCTGGAAGAAATAGAAACAGAAGGAGAGGCCCATTAGTTATGGGCTTCGAGCTGTAATGATGTACCATTGCTTCTTTAATGGGGTGGACACAAAAAGCCTGGAATTACACCTGTAGCTGGAGATAAGGATGATAATGGTTAAAGGGGATTGTATCCGTGTTTGCACCGGACAAATGTTTTACTTTCGGTAGTATTTTTTTTTTAAACCTGTAGTGAAATTCTTTTTTGTAAATAACAGTACAATATTTTTTTTGATGTAGAATTACGTTTTTCCCCGCACAAAGTAAGGAGGGTAAGCTTGGAATTAATTTTTGAAAAAGTGCAACAACCCACTCTCGTCTTTACTGCTCGCTAACGGAAGGGGAGAGAGATCGTGAATTCGTATATAGACTTACATAGAAAAAGGAACAAAGCATTAGAAGATAGGAAAAGTTATAGCTACGTCTTTCCCACACTAGATAAGGGAAGGACCTCCGGGGCCCTCAAATTTTAAGGGGTTCCATCATTTATTTTCCCGTTTGTTTTCCTTGATATTTATATACTATGTGAAAACAATGTTTCCCATGTATTGTGTTTTCTGCTATATAATGTTTTTGAATCGATTTCGCAGAGAAACGCAGAACTGGGGTTCAACTGTAATACCTGTAATGCCAGAAATTAAGAAATATTAATTGATTAATCAAACACGGGGGATAGTCGAATTGCGCAGACAAGAAGTCTGCATTCTTAACCAAAAGCCGGATTAAAAAGAGGATTAAGAAGAGGAGAAGGGGCGAGAGAACGCTTTATTGATAGTGATGGAGATGAGGGAGGTAGCGCAAGTAGTAGTTTCTTTCATAAGCGCAAGTAGTAGTTTCTTTCATAAGCGCAAGTAGTAGTTTCTTTTCAGTGGGATTTTGTATGAGTGCCTCATACGGTGAACTGCTTGTAGAACTTCAAAATTACATCTTGTGGTTCAGATGTCGAAATATGTATGGAGATTCTTTATGCGTTTGACTCGGCATGTATGAAAATAGCTCATCAGGTACTGCACTATTAATGACTACGTGAGAATAGTTTAATTATTCAAAATTCACAAATAATGGTTAAATTATCCCACCAGGTGTTCCAACCACTTATTACAAAGTCTGGCATTACTTCTCGCTAATTACTTTTAATATGTGTCAGAAGAAGAAGAATATACTTTATATTGTTAGATATAATTATGTAAATTGATAATGTGTAATTGAATAAAATTGAAGGCTTTTCTATTTACCTTTAGATCTAAATTTGGATTTCTGCAAAATTATTGCAATTGTTAATTATCCCGATATGCTGATATCAGGTGGGTTGTGCAGCCACCATAGCAATGTACTAAACTAAACTACAAATGGCTGTAGTTATAAGTTAAATGCACTTTAGAGCATTTTAAGATTAAGAGTTATTAATCAAATAACTAATTAAGTCGTAAATTTAAAAATATAAATAAAATCAATAAATAAAAGCGATAAATAAATAAATAATATCGGCACAATATCAAAATGAGAAACTGTTATTAATTTATTTTCATTTATATATATATATATATATATATATATATATATATATATATATATATATATATATATATATATATATATATATATATATATACATATATATATATATATATATACATATATATATATATATATATATATATATATACATATATATATATATATATATATATATAATTGAAGATTTTTATGATTACTTGTAATATATATATACCCGAGAAATACCAAAGAAAATTGCTTGTAAACTGAAGGGAAAGGTAAAAAATTGCAAATCAGAAGCCAAGTGTAGCACGATGAGCTAGGCCTTTTATAGCTCCCAAGAAGTTTGGAAATTTAATAAATGGAATCTAGTGAATATAAAAGGAATAAAATGAATATGAAAAGCATTTCTGAAACCATGTACGTTATCAAGGGCCATACATGTTTCATTAATGCTGATTCTACGTTTCTGTGTACACAACTGTAAAATGTATTACAGAAATAATGTACATGGCCCGACGTAGAAGAAAAGACAAAGTGGATCAAATACACAAAAAAATCAATCATGAATATAAAATATTCTGTTAAACCAGCTTGTGGCTAATTATGGAAATAAGGATACAAAGTATTATAAAGTAATATCAAAAGAATATAATGAAAATAAAATGAAAAAATATCTACCCCTAGTACTGTGGTACTTCTGGAAAAGCATGTGTATTACCAATCATCTCAGAACCGGTTACAGTGAATTTTTAGTTACTGACTAAGCAGTTTTCGCAAAGCTGGTTAAAGTGAATTATACGAATTGTTTAACTGTTAGAAGAAGACATGGAGATTATGAATTATTTAGAAATGCTAGAGTATGATCTGTCAATATGTTGCTGTAATTGTTGCAAGTTTTTGAATTTAAATTTAAAATGTGTTTTAATAAAAGAAAAAATAAGGTTGGGGGGGGGGTAGTTATTTTTGATAACGGTGTTGATGAATTTATGAAGATGTTCTTTGCAGTAACAAGGTGTGCTTAACATTTTGATTCTTAATAACTGGTTATTAATAATATTTCTATATACAGATTTGGAAAGATTGGAAGAGAAATGTTGAAGTTTATTTACTTTGAAGTTATAAATTTCTGTTTTGTCGTAGATTTTAAATTTTATTGTATTTGCATTTTTAATTGTTAAACTAACGTCTAGAAAATTGATCCAGTTGGATGTATATATATATTCCTTTTTTTTGCAGCCATGTTAAAACATGAAACAGCATGAAACGTTCCATTATTTTTTATTTGGTTTCTGATTTTATATTTCCCGAAGTTATATTATCACGCTTTTACATTAATTCTCCATAGGGTCCATACTCAGAAACGAACTCCTGCACTGTAACCCCCCTACCCCCACATCCTGAATACTCCTAAGATCCTTGATACTTCTAAAATCCTGGATCCTCCTATAGGAATTCATTTCTTTTATCATGAGAAATAAATCAACAACTGAAGATGAAAAACAAATATTTTCAAAATAAAGAAATCCGATTCAGGAGGCGAAATCCATTCTAAAAATCATCTCATCCTTCATAGCTTGAGATCAACGGCATACAATTCTCGCATCCTATCAAACGACTGAGGACTGGAGAGAAATGGTGGTTATGACCTTCGACTTAGTTATGATGTACGGCTGCTTCTCCAGAGGTGGACATGACGTGTCGGAAATTACACCTGCACAAAGGAAGATAAGAGTTAGAATGGGCGAAGAACTGACTTTGTCTTATGACCACACACTGAATGAAGTTTTTATGAACGGGATTTGTCGATGAAAGTTATAGCAACATTTCTGATTAGGATTGCTGAATTCTTTTTTGGGTTTAAAGAAAAATAAAATGTGCTTTTTTTTTGTTTTAGGCCAAAGCGGATTTACCAAACGCAGGCAATAGCCAATTTTAGTTTTTTACTGTTTCCTGTTTAGTGGTCTAAAATGCAGTACTTCTCTGTGGAGCATCTGGGAGATAATACTAGTGACTACTTATTAACTTTTTTCTGTTTCTTTCTTTTTATATTTATTTTACTTTAATATTTCTTATTTCATATTTAATTTTCACTTAAGTGTAATTTACCACCCTTGTTCTTAATAAGGGAGTGTTGAGTAACGAAGCTATGGCATGTAAAGTGGACAAATTCAATATTTCTATCTTCAATATACTGCTATATATATCAGAAATAAGTCGAACTAACGGAGGGGCCGCCGCTATTTGACAAATTTCGCGTTTCTCAAGATTCTCTTACGTACCGTAAAATCTATTGCATATAAATATATAAAATTTGGTACACATATAGAGAAATATTAGTGGAATACACTGATATAAACTATTCTTTGATTTAAAAATTAGTTTATGAAATATTTAATATCAAAATCAAAAAGAGTTTTTGAACTGCGAGTTCGAGTCCTGGACAGACTAGAAATGGCCTGACCTGGAATTTTTGTTGGTATGTACTTACATAGTTGAATTCTCACAGAATGGAGCAATTTTTTTAAATTTCGATATAATTAGTGAGTTATTCAATTTTTTATGCCCTTCTGAATTGAAAGCATTTTCTTCTTTATGGGTGAAGATTTGAAGCTACTGTTGTCATTAACATTATAATTTAATTGTTATATTTCACAAAAATTATATGCTTCAGTGTTGTACATTTCTCTACACTGAAAGTGTAACGCGTTATTTGGCACTGTATTTCGAACAAACGGCAAAACCTATAGTTATGAAATTTGTCCTTTTGTTCGTAATACAGTAAGCAATCGTTCTTAATAGCTGGTGGCACGAAATTGATAGCAATGCAGGCTCAGCGAGCACCAGGAAGTAGGAGATAAAGCCTCCCAACTCACAAAATGAGTTTCGGAGTGGGCGAGCGTAGCGAGCTGGGATTTGAAATTTTATGAAATTGTTCGCAAAACGAGTTAAAGTGGGCGTCAGCTAATAAAGGGGCTGCATCAGGCCTGTGGAGAACTCCGATTAGTAAGCAGCAGGAATGGAGGGTGTAATCTTGGAGTTTCACGAGCATCAGCGAGAAAAGGACACGTAGGCGGTCGAGTGTGCTGTCCGGTTTAAAATAACTCGCAAAGCGAGGTCTCCAGTGCAGAAAAATGTCAATTACCAAGGGATAGTTCTCTAGAGGCGTTTTACGCCTGAGTATCATGTGGCACTGAAGTGCTCGAGAAGCGAGGTTTAAGAAGTAGGAGACGAAATCCATCGCCTCGCAAAACCAGTCATGGATGTTGGCGAGCGTAGCGAGCAAGGGGTGAAAGCGCCAGTGATCACAGAACAGCTAGGAGATCGTGCGAGTCGGCCGGGTTGAAAGAGATCGCAAAGCAAGTTCCAGGACTGGTGAATGTCAATTCATAAGGGACTGGGCACGGTAGCCCTGTGGTTAGCGCGCTGGAGTTGCACTCGGTAAGCCCGGGTTCGATTCCAGCCACTGCCCAAACTGCCGCCGTGTTCACGCGGAGTACGATCACGTTAAACATGTGGCTCCGTAAGTCCTTCCGAGAGGTTGGTGGTAGGGGAAGAAGGGTACGGTCCCTGTGGATGCCTCCCCCACTGGGTTCCGGTCTAAATTGAGTGGCACTTCCCGGCCGTCCAAACAGATACCTTACACCTTTCTGGAAGGTCGGACGGTCTGGGTCGAAAAAGAAGAATTCATAAGGGACAGTCCCCAACGGGCGTATTACGCCGGCAAAGCAGGTGACACTAAAGTGCTAGCGAAGTGAATTCAGCGAGCTTCAGCGAATCGGGAGGCGAATTGAGGGCGGTTGGCAAAGCGTAGCGAGCAGGGGCGGAGGCCTCTAGTAGAGAAAAATTTAATAGTGACTGTTTTCGAATTGCCGACATCGGTAAAAGTATCCCAATCTAATAATCATGATTCACTAGCATTGAAATACATATATTTTTTAAAAACTAAACTATCTACCTTGATTTAAAATTTTTTAGCGATTAAATTAAAATTTAAATGTTCTGACTTTTTAAAACTATTTTGAAGAATTTCGGAACTTCTTTTTCAAAATTATGTACATGTCTGTGAATGAAAGTTACTTGATTTAATGAATTCTTTTTCTCTTTAGTTTGTCTCACGTCATGTGACTTAACAAATTATTCTTTCAAGAGTTGATTAAAAAATTTAATACGTTCCGAAGAGTGGAGAAGGAAGGATTTCTAAATGTAGATCGCCGCGCATGCGGGAATAGTGTGTACAATATGGGATGCCACGGTGAGTCACAGGCGACTCAGTCACAGGCAATTACATGACCGCTAAGTGGGCTAACTGAATATATATCCAAGGTTTTCAGAAAACACTCAGAAACTCCTTGAATAAATCCAATAAACCCATGGTTAAAAGTCCACTTTTAACATTTTTCAACATAGTTGAAAAATGTTTATGACTTTGTTCATTCTGTCTGTCTGTCTGTCTGTTCGTTCGCATGATAACTACCGTAAAAATGACTTTATCAAGATGAAATTTTAGTCCGTTATTGAGACGGTCTGCGGGACATATGGTAATGGAAATGAATAATATCACTCAATTAGTTTTAGATTCAACTCGAGTTGAAGAAATGAAATACATTATTACCTATTTATACCTATTTATTTTTACTATAAAAGTAGTAAATTCATTGCATTATATAAGGAAAGTCATGTGCTGCCCATATCGGATTTTTTACGATGCAAATAGAAAATCTAATATTAAGCTGGGATAGAAAATATTACAATATACATCAAATTCGTGCCACTTTTTTAACACTTTACAACAAAGTTGAAAAGTGTTTATGACTTTGTTTATTCTGTCTGTCTGTCTGTCTGTCTGTCTGTCTGTCTGTCTGTCTGTCCGTTAGCACGATAACTGCCGTAAAAATGAGTTTATCAAAATGAAATTTTAGTATGTTGTTCAGACGGTCTGTAGGACCTATGGGAATATAAATAAATAATATCACCCAATTAGTTTTTTATTGAACCCGGGTTGAAAAAATGAAATACATTGAACCCTATGGGACCTAATTTTTCAAACATTTTTTAAGTAAATTTAAAATTCACGAATTGCTTCGAAATTTTTAGGAAATATTCACATTATCCCATAGAATATATAAAAAAAAATTCAGTAAAATATGTTAAGTAGTTTTTTAATTAAAAAAATTATTTAATATAGGGAAAATAACAAATTCAATTAAATTCTGACTTTGGGATATCTTCCAGAAAGAAAAGAGAGAGATATTATATAATAAATATCTCTCCATTTGTTTGAACGTTTTACATATGGGAGTGGCTTCATATTTTAAAATAAATTTGGTAGATAACAATTTTTCATTTTTTTAAAATTTTATATAACTCTTCATGATAAATTTAATTGATGGCATTTTAAATGCACTTTCCTACGTCCTAGAGAGTTAAAATTTGGTACACAGCTTAAATTTGTTGAACATTTTATTCGACAAAAATTTGATGGATCTTTAAATATAGATCATACATTTTTTTCGAAATGGCCTGAAAATAATCCCCGTTCACTTCTATAAATCATTGGTGTAATATTGTTAAAAATTCTGATGTGGACAGCACAAGTCTTTCCCTGCAGACTCATATTCGTTCTCTTTATTTATTCAATGATAATTTGAGTTTATCTGCACAACATAAGTATTTTAAATGACATTGAATTTGCACGTTAAACTTAAATTAAGTTCTCATTTGATAGCTGAACTTATTGTCAAAGGTGGCGTAGCGAAAACGCGAAAAAACTAGAATATCTCAAGAACGGCTAGTCCTAGAGTAATGGGGTTAGTCTTATTCTTTTTGTTGTCAAAAATCATATATAAAATAGGAATTTAATTGATATAATTGAGCACACGTAGTCTTTTATTTTTATATATAACGATTTTTGCTGGCCATTTCGCAAAAATAGCCAGTTCCTTTTTCCCGAATCGTAGTAGAATAACCTACAAATGATTTATATACAAAATTTTGTTAAATTTAGTATATAAATCACTTGTAGGTTATTGAAATATTATACTTCAAATTTTGTTAAATTTGGTTCATTAGTTTTTAGCTAGAGTGGATAAAGGCAATTTCTGCGGCCATTTCGCAAAGAAGGCAGATTCTTTTATTACGAATCGTACTATAATCTAATGAACATCAGGATTTCCCACAAAAAACATACCTACCAAATTGTATGAAATTCGGTCCATTAGTTTTTCAATTAGAGTGGATGTAATATCCACACAGACACACAGAAACATACACAGATACACCCTTACACACACAGACGTCTTCCTAAAAGTAGTTTTTTCGTGTTCTAGAAGTCCCAAAACGTGTAGATACTTTGAAAATTCGAGTTCCGATCTTCGGCACGATTCCAATACTTTGAGTACATACACATACACATATATATTATCTGTGTATTATCTGTGTATCTAAATTCCGTGCCTATGCAATTACAATAGTTGTGATTTTAAATGATCCCTAAACTTTTATTATTTCTTCAAGGAAGCCTAATTTTAACATATGCAGAATGCACATATCTCAAGCGATTGTAAGATGAATTACATAAGAATTGCTGAATTTTTTTCACACAAAATTATTTAGCTCTGGAGTCTGGAATACAAGTTATATGAATGAAATATTCATTGATTTTGCATAAAGAATCAGATGATTTATATTTCGATACAGTTTTAAATATTTAAGTATAATAAATTACTGTAGTACTGTGATAATGTAAAAGATATTACCACTGAATGAATCACATTTTAGAAATTTTTAAATGAAATTACATTTCAGTTGGAAAGTGTTTCATAATCAATGCTTATGCATGATTGATCTTTCTTGTTATTACTTGTTGCTGCATTATTGCTGTTTTTCTGAAAAAATAAATTTATGGGTCTTGTAGACAAATCAAGGAGTGGGTTTTAGGTCATGGAAAAAAGATTAAGAAACCCTGTCCCCCTCCGTAAATATGAAATATCCCAAGGGCAGCACATGCATGTCTTATAAATGCATTCGCTTTCAACACTTTCCAACATAGTTAAAAAGTGTTTATGACCTTGTTCAATCTGCTTGTCTGTCTGTCTGTGTGGCCGTTCGCACGACAACTTTCGTAAAAATGACTTTATCAAGATGAAATTTTAGTCCGTTATTGAGACGGTCTGCGGGACACATGGTAATGGAAATGAATAATATCACTCAATTAGTTTTAGATTTAACTCGAGTTGAAGAAATGAAATACATTGAACCCTATGAGACCTAATTCTTCAAACACTTTTTAAGCGGAGTTAGAATACACAAATTGTTTTAAAAATTTTAAGTAATATTTAAAGTATCACGTAAAATGTATAAGAAAAATTCATCAAAATATGTCAAGTAGTGTTTAAATAAAAATTGAAATAATAATTACACTCATATTATATGTGAGTGTAATTATTATTTCAATTTTTATTTAAACACTACTTGACATATTTTGATGAATTTTTCTTGGTCGTGTGGTCTGGGCCTTCAACTCATATTATATGAAAAGATCATGTGACTCATTGCAAAATTATATATGTCATCCATGTTCTTTCGCTTAGTGAAAATCGTGATTTTTTAGGAAAACTTATATTTATATTTAGTGTTGCATCCGTCATAAAACCGGTTTATTTTTACACATTATATGTGTATCTAAATTATGTGCCACGCAACACAATATTTTTTATTTTAAGCGATCATTAAACTTTGATTATTCCTACAACGAAGCCTAATTTCCACAGAATGCAGAATGGGAAGCAAATCAAGCGACTGTAAGATGAGTTGTATAAGAGTTTTTTTTCAAGCAAAATAATTTAGCCCAAGAGTCTGGAATATAAGTGATATGAATAAATATACATTGATTTTATATAGAGAAGCAGACGAATTATATTTCGATGAAGTTTTAAGTTTTCAAAAATAATAAAGTTCTGTAATACTATGATAATAGAAAAAATATCACTGCTGAATGTATCACATTTTAGATATGTTTAAAGAAAATTATATTTCAGTTGGAAAGCGTTTCATAATCATAGCTTTATGCATGATCGATTTTCTTTGTTTATTAATATCTCGATAACCCCTGACCTTAGAAACTTGAAACATGAACAAAATTTCAAAGTGGGGCTGTTTCACATCTATACAAAAAATTTTCAGGAAATTCAGGTAACCGTGATGATGAGACAGCCACACGCACTTACACACATACAGAGGGATTTTCAATTTTTTTTATATAGATTTTCCCACCCATAGAAATAGAAATTGGGAAATTTTTAAAGTAAACCATTTTTGCATACTGTCTCGAAATACCAATAATATTCTAAAAGTATATAGTATATAATATAATTTTGTTCAATAATCATATTTTTTTTAAACGAAATGCTTTCATCCAGGGAACTGCGCCAAATAAGGCAGCAGCAATTTTATTTATATAATACAGACCATTAATTCATTATGTACTAGCAGTATACCCGTACGGAGTATATAATATAAAGAAGCTTAAAATTCACGATCATGTGCAAATTCCCATAGTATACTAAATGACATTGTTAATCAAAATATTCTGTTAAAATATTTAATTTAATGCTCTTAAAAAGAAGTTTAAGAATATCTGTTCTCGCTATACAAAGTTATCTTCACGGGCAGATCTGAAGAATAAAACATCCTGGCCCCTTTTGTAAGCAAATTTACAAAAAATATGCAATTGAATCAATATATGCAAAATTAAAGCGTTAAAATTGTATGGGATCCGTACTACTTATATTCGTAAATATCAGAAAATATAACTTGTAGATTACATGTACAAATTGAAAATTTCAATAAATCCGTAATTGACTCCAATATATGCCTGAATGAAAGCACTAAAATTATATGGGAAAATATATATATATATATATAATTGAAAAATAAAGAAATTTAAAATTGAATCTTAAAGAAAGTATATTAGTATTTATGCGAAAGTCAGCAATAGATACTAATTACAAAATATAATATATAAAATATTAATGATACAAAGGAATTTAAGAGAAAGAAGGCAGTGTAAGGTGCTTACATAATGGCGGTAAGGGGTAGTGACCTTACACCCCAGTTAACAACGTGCACGTCCTTAATGCCGCGGCATTGCACATCTGGACGTCAGCACCGCCTGTTGCCGACCTTCGGAGTGACAAACAAAATTATCACAAGACCATTATAAAAGGAGTAGTAAAATAAACTGAAGTATCAGTAGATGAAATGAAATCACTGAGTTTCACCAGTTTAAATACTTCCTCAAACTGGTGACAACTCAGTGATATATATATATATATATATCAGATAATATATATATATATATTATCTGATAAAAAATTTCATGCCATGCATATCAATAATCTCAAAATTACCAGCAATTTATATAAATATCCCTCTTATTTAGTAAATAGTATTGTTAAAAAATTTAAAATAGCTGGATTTTTATAATTCTTTCCATAGTATCATATAATTCTATTCATAGTATCTTATATTAGCCAGACATCTCCATTCTCTTGTATTTTTAATTTTTTTTTTATATATTCTCACTTCTTATATTATCATTCAGTTTTTAACACTTTACAACATAGTTGAAAAGTGTTTATTACTTTGTTCATTCTGTCTGTCTGTCCGTTAGCACGATAACTACCGTAAAAATGAATTTATTAAAATGAAATTTTAGTATGTTGTTCAGACAGTCTGTGGGACCTGTGGGAATATAAATGAATAATATCCTCCAATAAGTTTTGGATTGAACCCTGGTTGAAAAAATGAAATACATTGAACCCTATGGGACCTAATTCTTCAAGCATTTTTTAAGCGAATTTAAAATTCACAAATCGCTTCGAAAGTTTTAGGAAATAATCAAATTACCTCATAAACTATGTAAAAAAAAATTCAGCAAAATATATTTAGTAGTTTTTAAAATAAAAATTAAAATAATAATTACACCCTTTATATGAAGAGATCACGTCACCCACTTCCAAATAAAATATAGCATCCATCTTGTGTCAAAATCGTGATTTCGACCAGTATTACAATATGAGTCTCAAAAATATTTGCCAAAATAAAACATATATCGTAATGACGTAATAAATTGGAAATATCAATAATCCCCGTTATTTTCATACCAAAAGGCCGTACTTAATTCCAATATGTGCCAATATTTGTAGAAATATATGTCCATATACCTGCACTATTTATATTCTCGTAGATTAGAAGATATACCCGTGTATTTGTAGAAGATTACTCTTGCAACGTACAATATATGAGTTTCAACAATTTTTGTCGTAATAAAGCAATGGCATAATAACTTGAAAATATCGATCATCTCTGAATCAATGACCTCGAAAATATCAATAATAAAAATGTTTAAACTTGAAGACCACAACTGATATTAGCCAGACAAAAATGCAATGGCGATGAAATTTATTTTATATACATATCTTCATTATTTAAATAGGAAAAGATTTAATAAAAATTTTCTTTAAAATTAATTAAAGATTTAATAGATTAGATTTAAATCCATTGCTAAGCAACATGATATTATTTCCTTCAAATAATTTGGTGGAAAAATATCGTTTAAATAATGCTATCTCTATAGAAGGTTTGGCGACATGTTAAAAAGTCGTTAAATTTATCGCCAAGTTTGACTATAGAACTGCCACTCCCATTTGGCGACAAATTGACGAAACATCATCATAATACTATCCCCTAACAAAACATAATTCATTTCATTTATTTAGCGCAATTTTACCAATTTCAAGATATTTTTATGGATTTGAAAACAATTTCATCAATTTGGTGACATTTAAAAATTCGCTAAATGTGTTACTAATTAGGCCGGTTTGACTGACAGACAAGTGCTAACGAAACATCATTTCCGTACTCTCTTCTAGCAAAACAAAATAAACTTCATTGATTTGCGTCGTTATTAACAATTCGGTCAGAATGAAAAGATGCCAAGTTAGCGATATCCCGCCAAATTCGTAGTTATGAATGTGTAGATGTGAATAAAACATCCAGATCCCGTTTGTATATACTAAATGCAAACACTACAATTGTATTAGAAGATATACCCGTTCTACGCTTTTTCTGTTTCAACAATCGGCTAAATGAATTTATTTGCTAAACGCAATATATAAGTTTAGCATCTAAACACAATATATAAACTTGAAAACTCTCTGCCGAAATAAATTAAAGTGAAGTACGCAGTCCGCAATTAATATAATTAGAAGAAAAATCAAACCAGTCATTTATAAGATAGTATATTTTTATATCCATTTATTACTTTCCTTATATACATAGTATAATGTATAAGGAAAGTATTGGAACGGGGGCGAAAATTCGAATTCGAGTTTTCGGCGGGAAAACACGTTTTAAGCATCCCTGATCACGATTCGAACATTTTTGGGGTAATGTGTGTGTGAAAGTATATGTGTGTGTCAGTGAGTCTGTGGAGACGATATCTCACGAACGAATAGAGTAATTCGAATGAAATTTGGTACACAAATTACAATCTATGAAAACTGGAAGCCTATTGTTTTTACACACAATCAAATGTTCAGAACCCCGCCCCCTAAAGTTTCGAGTGAAATTTTGAAAAAATCATCAAAAAATCAAATTCTTTAAAAAGGTTGCGCAAATAGACATTTTTTATGTAATTTTTCCTTAAAAAACGATTGACATAAACTGTAGAACGCTAGCATGAACCGTTCATGAGATATTGCACATTTTTTAAATAAATTTATCAAAAAATCCTATAAATTAAAAAAAATATATTAACTGTTGAGAAACATGTTCACTTTTCATATGTAATATCATGCGATAAATTTGGTGACATCATTTTAGTGGATCTAGCTCGTTCCATTCATGAGAAAATATACTTTGAATAATACTTATGTATTTGAAAGTCAATAGTCATTTATCTACTATAAGAATAACTTATTTCACCATCCATAACGCCTGGTAAGATTTTGGCGACGATTTCGGCGGAATGTCGCCAATTTGGGGACTTTTTTAAATGTGGTCAAATTAACGAAAATCTCGCCAAATGAATAAAAATGCCGTTAAATCAATGAAAATGACGTCTAATTGATGAAAGTACAATAACTTGGAAAAAATATAAGTATCTATATAAGAATAACCTTTTTTTTACTGTAAATGTAGTAAATTCATTGTATTATATAAGGAAAGTCATGTGATGCCCACATCAGATTTTTTATTATTCAAATAAAAAAAAATATAATAAATATTAGCAAACACATTTAATTTATTTGCTTTGCCGAGCAACATGATATATCCTCATAAAATGTTAAAATTAATTAACCATTTTGATTTCTTAATACTTGTCATCGTTGAGTAAAAGCTTGTAAAAAAAAACCATGGTGATAGATTTTCCAATTAAATTTATTTTTTCAAACATTTCATAATTTCAGAAAGTGACTATTTAGCGCAAAAATCTGCCACCAAACTCAGAGATAAAAGTTTAATTCACTTTCACGTTTCAAACAAACGATTTCCAACCTTTTCATTTGGAGGAACCAAGGAGTTAAAGAGTAGAACTTTTAGGTAAAAGTTTCGTTTTCACTAAGATCTTGACAACCCCTGGTCTTAGAAAAGCGAAACTTCGGCAAAATGTAAGAGGTTCTATTTCAAGACCACTCACAAAATTTCATTAAATTCGGTTCAGCCGCTCTTCTGTGATGATGATGCAAATGAAAGTTTCGTTTTTCTCTAATATCTTGGGAACCACTAATTGTAGAGACTCGAAACATAGACTAAATTTTAAGTGGGGCTATTTCAAAGTTACCCATAGAATTTCATCAAATTCGGTTCAGCCGTTCTTCCGTGATGATGGGACAAATAAACAGACAGCCAAACAGGCAGACAGACAGATTTTCAATTTTATTTATATAGATTATGTGGAAATCATCATAAAATAATAGAGGAGTTAAATAGCTTCAAATATTTTATTTGATTTAAAATGCCTAATTTATTGCATAGCGTAGATGATGCTAGGGGTCGAAACTCCTATTAGATAAACAAGCACATTGTCTACTTATTTACTAAAAGGTATCTATAATGGTTAATCACATTATATTATTGTAGATATCTCCTCATTTTCCACCAAATTTTCCCGAATTTCAGCAAATTTTTAGCACTTTTATATTTTATCATCAAAATATAGTAAAATTTAATAGTCACTGTTTTCGAATTTCCGAGATTGGTAAAAGTCATAATGCTAGTATTAAAATACATGATTTCACACTTTTTAAAAAATAATTTATCTACTTTGATTTATTAATTTTTGGCAATTAAATTAATATTTAAATATTTTTTAAGATTATTTATATGGAGATAGTGAAACTGAGGACCAGAAAGTCGATGCATTCAAAATAACTGGTTTATAAAAATGTTTCTAAACAATTGAATAGAATTACAAGATCGATATGATAGCAGCTGAATGATACTAAAGTTATAAGGATCTTTTTAAACACTTTACAACATAGTTGAAAAGTGTTTATGACTTTGTTCATACATTCTGTCTGTCTTTCTGTCTATCCATTAACATGATAACTGCCGTATAAATGACTTTATCAAAATGAAATTTTAGTATGTTGTTTAGAAAGTTAGTGGGACCTATGGGAATAGAAATGAATAATATCACTCAATTAGTTTTAGATTGAACCCGGGATGAATAAATGAAATACATTGAACCATATGGGACCTAATTTTTCAAACATTTTTCAAGCGAATTTAAAATTCCCAAACTCCTTCGAAAGTTTTATGAAATATTCAATTATCCTTTAAAATATATAAAATAAAATTTCAGCAAAATATATTCAGTAGTTTTTAAAATAAAAATTAAAATAATAATTACACCATTTATGGACAGATCACGTGACGCACTTCAAAATAAAATATGGCATCCATTTTGTATCAAAATCGTAATTTTTAAAGTTCTTTTTAATTCATATTTAGTGTTGTATCCGTCCTAAAATAGCTTTATTTGTGATTAAATTCTGTGCATCATTGTTCTGAAACAACGCAATAACAATATTTGGGTTTAAATGATCATCAAATGTTGATTATTTCTACAACGAAGCCTAATTTTCACTTATGGAAAATGTAAATACCAAAATACGTAAAATAAGTTGTACAAGAATTGCTGCATTACTTTAACGCAAAATTATTTAGCTCATGGAGTCTGCAATATAACTGATATAAATGAAGCATTCATTTTACACAAAGAAGACGATTTTGTCGATGAATACCAATAAAGCATAGAGTTCAATTACTTGTACCTCCATGGTTTTAAGTTTTTAAGTAAAATAAATTATTATTGTATTGTGACGAATGAAAGGAATTTAAAACAAGGAAGATCAATCATGCATAAAGCATTGATTATGAAACACTTTCCAACTTCAATGCAATTTTATTTAAACATCTTTAAAATGCGATACATTCCCCGGTAATATTTTAAAAATTATCACAGTACTACATTGATTTATTATAAACTTAAAACTACTTAAAACTATTTTGAAAACTTAAATTTTTATCGAAGGAAATGATCTTCATTCAAAAGACGGCATTGAAATATAAACTGCCAGGCTTAAACATCTCTAAAATGCTATACATTCCTCGGTAATATATTTGAAATTATCATAATACTACAATAATTTATTATATTTGAAAACGTCATAGAAAACATATGAAATTTATTCAAATGACGTCATCGATATATAACACGTCTAACTCTCTCTATAAAAGCAGCATTTCATTCGTAAACATTTTACCGTTCATTTCATTTATCACGATACTCTATAATAATTTATTTTATTCAAAAACTTAAGACCATGGAGGTACAAGTTATTAAACTCTGTGCTTAAAACTTCATCGAAACAGTCGTTCTTCTCTCTGTAAAATCGATATATTGTAATTGCGTTGTTTCAGTATGTAGATAAATAGAATTTAAGCAAAAGTAAAGCTGTTTTAGGACGGCTACAACACTAAAAAATCTGATGTGGGCAACACATGATTTACCTTATATAATGTAATGAATTTACTAATTTTACAGTAAAAAAATAGGTTTTTCTTATAGTAGATACTTATATTCTTTCCAAGATATAGAATATTCGACAATTAGGCGTCATTTTTATTGATTTAGCGTCATTTTTATCCATTTGGCAAGATTTTCGTTAATTTGGCAGCATTTCAAAAAGTCGCCAAGTTGGCGACATTCCGCCAAAATCGTCGCCAAAATCTCGCCAAATGCTATGAACGAAGAAATAAGCTATTCTTACAGCAGATAAATGACTATTGGCGATCAAATACAAAAGTACTACTCAAAGTATGAATTGAACGAGCATGAATTGAACGAGCTAGATCCCCGAGAATGATGTCACCCAATTTATCGCATGGTATTACATATGAAAAGTGAACATGTTTCTCAATAGGAATTTTTTTTTTTATATGATTTTTTGATAATTTCTTTCAAAAATGTGCAATATCTCGAGAACAGTTCATGTCAGCGTTCTAAAATTTATGTCAATCGGTTTCGAATGAAAATTTACATAAGAAATGTCTATTTGAGTAACTTTATTAGCTGTTTTGATTTTTTGACGATTTTTTCAAAATTTCACTCGAAAATTTAGGGTGGTTCTGAACATTCGATTGCGAATAAAAACAATAGGCTTCCAGTGTTTACGTATAGTGATTTTTGTACCGAATTTCTTTCGAATCGGTCCATTCGTTCATCAGTTATCGTCTCCACAGACTCACAGGCACACACACACACCGACATCACTTCAAAAATGTTTGATTCGTGATCAGGGATGCTTGAAAAGTGCTCTCTTGTCGAAAACTCGAATTTGAATGTCCGACCCCGCCACAATACTTTCCTTATGCATTATGTATATAAGGAAAGTAATATGAATTAAAAAGAACTTTAAGAATCCCGATTTCGACTCAAGATGGATGCCATATTTTATTTTGAAGTGGGTACGTGATCTCTTTATATAATGGTCACGTGATCTCTTTATATAAAAGGTGTAATTATTATTTTAATTTTTATTTACAAAACTGCCACTGAAATGAAGTAAAAAAAAATGAAGTCTAAATTGCCACTATCCTGAAGTATTTGTAAATAATAGTATTAATAATTTCAAATACACCACGTAGTAATTTTACAAATGCATTATCTATCTATATATACTAATTGCCAAGTGTCCGTCTGTCTGTCTGTCACGCTGTTAGGCACGTCCCGAACAGATAGAGACTTGCAATTTTATACACGGATCGCTCGTTTGATAAAATCCCCTGGAAAAATCAAATCTTTCTAAAACGTTCTCTAGAGGGACTACTCCACACCAAAGCGTTCGAAAATCGAAATGTGAGGAAAGCGTGTTTTGCGATGAGATAGAGACTTCAAATTTGTTGTATGGGTAAATCGTTCGTAAGGAAAAAAAAGTGTGCAATTTCAGATTTCCAATATTTTCTACTTAAGGGTGTGCCGCGCAACAAAATGTTCGATTTATCGAATAAATGAGGAAAGGCTACTTTAAAATTTGATAGAGGCTTGAATTCTGGCATATGGGCTTCTCATTTGACGAAAACGTCCAAGACGAGTCCGCTCCAGAGTAAAACGTTCGAAAAGTGAATTGATAAAGAACCATGATTCGGAATGAGATAAAGATATCAAATTTGGTGTAAGCGTAGATAGTTTGGAAGGAAGAAAGTGTACAATTTCAGTTTACCAATATTTTCGACTTTAGGGGCTGCCTCACACCAAAATGTTCGATAATCGAAATAAAAAAGAAACGCCCCTTTTAAAATCGTGAGAGGGGCTTCATATTTGGTATATGGGCGAATCATCTGATAGAAATTACAAAAAAAAGGAAGTGAGTGTGCAACATCAGATTTCCAATATTTTCTACTTGAGGGGGTGCCGCGCACCAAAATGTTCGATTTACCGAATAAATGAGAAAAGGCTCCTTTAAAATTTGATAGAGGCTTGAAATTTGGTATATGGGCTAATCATTTGACGAAAACACCCAAAACGAATATAGTTTTCAAAAATGTTCGTTTAAGAGGGTGCTCGAGAGTAAAAATTTCGAAAAGTGAATTGATAAAAAACCATGCTTTGGAATGAGCTAGAGATATCAAATTTGATGTAAGGGTAGATAGTTTGGAAGGAAGAAAGTTTACAATTTCAGTTTACCAATATTTTCTACTTTTGGGGGTACCGCACACCCAAATGTTCGATTTTAGGAATAAAGGAGAAACAACCCTTTTAAAACGTGATAGAGGCATGGTATTTGGTATATGGGCGAATCATGTGATAGAAATCACAAAAAGGCTAGAGTTTTTCAAAAATGTATATTTAAGTAAGTGGATATTCCGCACAAAAGCATTCGAAAGGTGAAATGCTAGAAAAGCATGCTTCGCGATGAGATAGAGACTTCAAATTTGGTGTACGAGTAAAAAGTTGGAAAGGAAAAAATTGTGCAATTTCAGTTTCCCAGCATTTGCTATTGTAGGGGGTGCCGCTCACTAAAATGTTCGATTTACCGAACAAATGAAAAACGCCTCTTTTACAATGTAATAGAGGCTTGAAAGTTAGTATATGGGCTAACCATTTGACAAAAAAACCAAGGATGAATACGATTTGACAAAAATGTTCATTAACTAGCTGCTACACAGAAAAACGTTCGAAAGGTGAAGTGATAGAAAAAAAAATGCTTCTCGATAGGATAGAGACTTCAAATTTAGTGTATGGGTAGATAGTTTGAAAGGAAGACAGTGTGAAATTTCAGATTTCCAATATTTGCTACTTTAAGGGGTGCCGCACACTATTATGTTCGATTTTTCGAATAAATGAGGCACGCTTTCTTTTAAATGTGATAGAGGCTTGATATTTGGTATATGGGCCAATCATCTGATAAAAAAACCCAAGACAGAGTTTTTCAAAAATGTTCATTTATGGGTGTGCTTCACAGAATAAAGTTCGAAAAGAGAAATAATAAAGTATGGGTGCCTCGGGATGAGATGGACTTTAATGTGGTGTACGGGTAGATAATTCGAAAGGAAAAATGCGTAAATTATGTTTCCCAATATTTTCTTCTTTAGGGGATTCTGCAAACCCAAATATTCAATTTGTCGAATAAATGTGAAACTCGAATTATTAAAAAATTTGCATTATTCAGGAGTTGCTTATTGCGAGACCGTTGATTTTCAACGGGTATTTGGCTAGTTTATCCTTGATTGGTTAACTCATTTTTGTGAATTCCACGCATTCTTATCACCCAATTTTCAACTAGGTCCGAGTCTTATACTGTTTACTATTTTTGAAAGACTACTTTCCATTTGTCCCGGATCCTATACTGATTACTATTTTTGAAAATCTTGCTACAAATAATTTTTTCGTTCAAGTTCAATAGTATATTCATTCCGGTATCCACTCGTTTTAACGAAGAGATGCAAAATGTTCTGTCGTACGTTCCCCTGTGAACGTTTTGACTCACACGTGGCAACTGTACCTGTAAGTTTATATTTCTGTTTTTTATATTTCTGGTATATAATTCACTTGGTTTTTATTATTTCTCCTTCCACTAGCCAGTAGACAGTTCCAATGGTGTCCATAGTCAAATTTTATCGCCATTGTCAGAAACTGGCTATTCTATCGGTTTTAATTCGAATTGTATGGCAGTCCTGACGAGAATGCAATTTCGAACTAACTGCCATTTTGTATGTAGTTTCAGTTGATTGTTCTCCATGTCTTGATCTTTAATCTTGAGCTAATAATTATTGCCTTTTCTCATTTTTACTGTGTTTGCTTTTTCATTTTATATATATTTATATACATATACCTTTTTAATTGTGATTTTTGTATTCTAATATTCCCCCCATCCCCATTCCATTATAGTGATAAGTTACCTACTATGTATACCCTTAGTCTGGCTGTATAATTACTTATTTGTAACAGATATGCTAGAGATGGTTTTTTTTGTACTTACTGTAGTTTATGAATAGTTTTCGATTAAAAATTTCAATATATATATATATATATATATATATATATATATATACTGCTTATACTGGTATATATCCTCTTTAGAAGAAGGTCATATTAAAATAATATGAAACGTCTAAATTAAATCCCGATACTGAATGCTTTCATTTTTGCCTTCTAAATAAATATAATTGGGTAATCAATAATTTATTTAAAAATACTTCAAAATTAACACGTTTTCTGAATTATTTGTCTAGCAGTTGAGAAATTGTCAGGTCTGTAAAAACCCTAAATACGAGTATATACATTGGTCATAATTCCAACGCCATATGCATTTAATGAAGTTAATAAAAGTCGTTAATATAAAAAAAAACTGATGTGAGCAGCACGCGACCTTCCCTACAGACTTCAATTCATTTTCTCTTTTTTAACACTTTACAACAAAGTTGAAAAGTGTTTATGACTTTGTTCATTCTGTCTGTCTGTCTGTCTGTCTGTATGTCTGTCTGTCTGTCCGTTGTTAACACTTTACAACAAAGTTGAAAAGTGTTTATGACTTTGTTCATTCTGTCTGTCTGTCTGTCTGTCTGTCCGTTGGCACGATAACTGCCGTAAAAATGAGTTTATCAAAATGAAATTTTAGTATGTTGTTCAGACGGTCTGTAGGACCTATGGGAATATAAATAAATAATATCACCCAATTAGTTTTTTATTGAACCCGGGTTGAAAAAATGAAATACATTGAACCCTATGGGACCTAATTTTTCAAACATTTTTTAAGTGAATTTAAAATTCACGAATTGCTTCGAAATTTTTAGGAAATATTCACATTATCCCATAGAATATATAAAAAAAAATTCAGTAAAATATGTTAAGTAGTTTTTTAATTAAAAAAATTATTTAATATAGGGAAAAAAACAAATTCAATTAAATTCTGACTTTGGGATATCTTCCAGAAAGAAAAGAGAGAGATATTATATAATAAATATCTCTTCATTTGTTTAAACGTTTTACATATGGGAGTGGCTTCATATTTTAAGATAAATTTGGTAGATAACAATTTTTCATTTTTTTTAAATTTTATATAACTCTTCATGATAAATTTAATTGATGGCATTTTAAATGCACTTTCCTACGTCCTAGAGAGTTAAAATTTGGTACACAGCTTAAATTTGTTGAACATTTTATTCGACAAAAATTTGATGGATCTTTAAATATAGATTATACATTTTTTTCGAAATGGCCTGAAAATAATCCCCGTTCACTTCTATAAATCATTGGTGTAATATTGTTAAAAATTCTGATGTGGACAGCACATGTCTTTCTCTGCAGACTCATATTCGTTCTCTTTATTTATTCAATGATAATTTGAGTTTATCTGCACAACATAAGTATTTTAAATGACATTGAATTTATACGTTAAACTTAAATTTGGTTCTCATTTGATAGCTGGACTTATTGTCAAAGGTGGCGTAGCGAAAACGCGAAAAAACTAGAATATCTCAAGAACGGCTAGTCCTAGAGTAATGGGGTTAGTCTTATTCTTTTTGTTGTCAAAAATCACATATAAAATAGGAATTTCATTGATATAATTAAGCACACGTAGTCTTTTATTTTTATATATAACGATTTTTGCTGGCCATTTCGCAAAAATAGCCCGTTCCTTTTTCCCGAATCGTAGTAGAATAACCTACAAATGATTTATATACAAAATTTTGTTAAATTTGGTGTATAAATCACTTGTAGGTTATTGAAATATTATACTCTAAATTTTGTTAAATTTGGTTCATTAGTTTTTAGCTAGAGTGGATAAAGGCAATTTTTGCGGCCATTTCGCAAAGAAGGCAGATTCTTTTATTACGAATCGTACTATAATCTAATGAACATCAGGATTTCCCACAAAAAACATACCTACCAAATTGTATGAAATTCGGTCCATTAGTTTTTCAATTAGAGTGGATGTAATATCCACACAGACACACAGAAACATACACAGATACACCCTTACACACACAGACGTCTTCCTAAAAGTAGTTTTTTCGTGTTCTAGAAGTCCCAAAACGTGTAGATACTTTGAAAATTCGAGTTCCGATCCTCGGCACGATTCCAATACTTTGAGTACATACACATACACATATATATTATCTGTGTATTATCTGTGTATCTAAATTCCGTGCCTATGCAATTACAATAGTTGTGATTTTAAATGATCCCTAAACTTTTATTATTTCTTCAAGGAAGCCTAATTTTAACATATGCAGAATGCAAATATCTCAAGCGATTGTAAGATGAATTACATAAGAATTGCTGAATTTTTTTCACACAAAATTATTTAGCTCTGGAGTCTGGAATACAAGTTATATGAATGAAATATTCATTGATTTTGCATAAAGAATCAGATGATTTATATTTCGATACAGTTTTAAATATTTAAGTATAATAAATTACTGTAGTTCTGTGATAATGTAAAAGATATTACCACTGAATGAATCACATTTTAGAAATTTTTAAATGAAATTACATTTCAGTTGGAAAGTGTTTCATAATCAATGCTTATGCATGATTGATCTTTCTTGTTTCATTAATAATTCATTAAATTGAGTTTAATTGCCCTAAATAACAAGCATTATTATATGCAATGACACAAAATTTGCACTTTTAATTCAATTTTCGTTTTCATTTGATAATTGGACGTATTTTCAAAGGCGGCGTATCAAAATTGCAAAAACTAAAATATCTCGAGAGTGGCTAATCCTAGAGTAATAGGGTTAGACCTATTCTTTTCATAGCCAAAATTTATTTAAAAAACAAGTATTTAATTGATTATTTGAGCATACGTAATCTTTTATTTTAGATTTTGATGATTTTTGGAGGACATTTCGCAAAAACAAGACAGGTTCATTTTTTCCGAATAATTCCAATATCCAATCAGCACCAAGATAATATATAAATGGTTTATCTGCCAAATTTTGTGAAATTTGGTCGATTAAATTGTTTACCAGAATAGATGAATTCGATTTTTATGGGCCATTTCGTAAAAAAAGGCAGGTTCCTTTATCCCGAATTGTACCTAAATCTTATCAACATCAGAGTCACTTACAATTAATCTATAAAATATTATAAAATTTTATCAACTTTTGAGATAGAGTAGATACATACATTGTACAAACACACACGGAGACACATACAAGCACACACACACACACACAGAAACACACACGATTTTACACACACTTGGATAGACACACAAGTACTCACACATAGTCGCTACTCGTAAAATACATTTTCGGTGCTCTAGAGGTCTTAAAACGTGTAGATCCGTTGAAAACTCGAGTTGCGATTTTCGATACGATTCCAATACTTTCCCTGTACATTACCATGCAGTGTAGAGAAAGTGCAAAATACTCCTCTACACAAAATGCAACAAGTTTAATTTCTTTCTACAAGTGTCTAAACTCCCTTTTCCTTTTTGTCTAATTGATAAAACAATAGAATATGAGGAAAATTAGTCACAATTTCATTTGGGCTTTCGTTTAGGAGATATTTTTCTTTTATTCTTATTTAGTTTTTATTTCCCCCACTTTTTTTAAGAGGGAAGGAAATAATTGTTTTATATTTTATTTATAACCCCAGAGTACATTCGTGTTGAAACCTTGAATAAACAAAATAAACCCAAGGTTAAAATCCATTTCTAACACTTTCAAACATAGTTGTAAAGTTTTTATGTATTTGTTAATTCCCTCTGTCGGTCTGTCTGTCTGTCCGTTTGCACAATAACTGCCGTAAACATGACTTTATCAAAATGAAATTTTAGTCTGTTATTGAGACTGTCTGTGGGACATGTAGGAATGAAAATGTATGGTATCACCCAATTAGTTTTGGATTTAACCCGGGTTACAAAAATGAAATACATCGAACCCTATGGGACCTAATTTTTCAAATATATTTCAAGCGGAGTTAAAATTCACAAATTGTTTTGAAAATTTTAGAAAATATTTAAATTGTCACGTAAAATGTGTAGAAAATTTCACCAATATATGTTAAGTAGTATTTTAAATAAAAATTAAAATAATAATTACACCAATATTATATGAAGAGATCACGTGACTCATTACAAAATTAAATATGACATCCATGATTTTTGGCTTAGTGAAAATTGTGATTTTTAAGGAACGCTTATATTTATATTCTGTGTTGCATCCGCCCTAAAACCGCTTTATTTTTGCATTATATCTGTGTATTTAAATTCTGTGACAACGCAATTACAATATTTTTTATTTTAAATGATCACTAAACTTTGATTATTCCTACAACGAAGCCTAATTCAATAAAATGCAGAATGCAAACTAATCAAGCGATTGTAAGATGTCAGTTGTATAAGAATTGCTGACTTTATTTTACGCAAAATTATATAGCTCTGGAGTCTGGAATATAAGTGATATGAATGAAATATTCATTGATTTTACATAGAGAGGCAGACGATTTATATTTCTGTGAAGTTTTAAGTTTTCAAGTGTAATAAATTACTATAGTACTGTAATAATTTAAAAAATATCGCCGCTGAATGTATAACATTTTAGAGATGCTTAAATAAAATTGCATTTCAGTTGGAAAATGTTTCATACTCATAGCTTTACGCATGATTGATCTATCTTGTTTATAACTCAATAACATCTGGTCTTAGAAACTCGAAACATGAACTACAATTTATGTGGGGCTATTTCACGGCTACCCACAAAATTTCGGGAAATTCAGGGAACCGTGAGATGATGAGGAAACACACGCAAATATACATATATAGACAGATTTTCAATTTTATTTATATAGATTATCCCACCCACAAAATATGAAATTAGGAAATTTTTAAAGTAAAATATTTTTTGCATACCGTCTATGTGTACCAATAATATTATAAAAATATATCCTATAATAAAACATAATTTTGATCAATCGTTTCAATCCAGTCAACTATAACCAGAAAACTGTGCCAAATGGGGCAGCAGCAATTTTATTTGTAAAATATATTTTATTCTTAAAATAATAGAGGGGTGAAATTGCTTCGAATTTTTTTATTTGATGTAAAATGTTTAATTTATTGCATAGCCTAGATAATGCTATGATCAAAATTCCTCTCAAACAAACAAATTCGTTGTCTGCTCATTTACTAAACGATATTTATAACGGTTAATCACATTATATTATTGCAAATAACTCCTCATTTTCCCTAAAATTTTCCCGAATTTTAGCAAATTTTTAGCACATTTAAACTTTATCATCAAAATATAGTAAAATTTAAAAGTAACTGTTTTCGAATTTCCGTCATCGGTAAAAGTCGCCCAATCTAATAACCACAATTCACTAATATTAAAATACATAATTTCACACTTTTTAAAACATAATTTATCTACCTTGATTTAGCAATTTTAGCAATTAAATTAAAATTTAAAGATTCTGACTTTTTAAGACTATTTTAAAGAATTTTAGAACTCCTTTTTCAAAGTTCTGCGCATGCGTGTGAATGAAATTTACTCGATTTAATGAATCCATTGTCTCTTTAGCTTGTCTCACGTGACGTGACTTAAAAAAAATTGTTCTTTTAACAGTTGGTTGGAAAATGTAATAAGTTCTGTAGAGAGGGAAGGATTTTAAACATATATCGCGTGCGCTTGCGGGAATAGAGAGAGGGTGCAAAGATGGGCTTAGTCAGAGGCGATCTATGCAATATTACACGGCCGCTAAGCGGACTAACTGAATATATATCCGAGGTTTTCAGAAAGCACTCAGGATGATCGTCAAAGGCGGTTAGCTAAACTAAAAGTGAAACAGTACTGGTTGGAATAGCTCTTGAATTTTATTATACAATGATTTCCTAATATTTTCTTTGAAAATTTTATATTATCTTTCAAAACTCAAACAGAAGAGCATGCTTAACTGCAAATGTTTCCTATTAAAACAGTTAAAATCAATTAGTAATTCTCCGAAACCAACAAGCAAATACGATTTAAAAGCGAAACTGTTTATGCAAAACTCTTTTGACTTTAAAGCAACAAATAAAAAATTTCATAAATACCGCATAATTACAAAAATTATATTTTCTAATATAATACAAAAAAAATCTGATGTGGACAGCACATGACTTTCCTTATATAATGCAACGAACTTACTACTTCTGCAGCAAAAAAAAATAGGTTATTCTTATCTTTGGAGACGATATCTCACTAACGAATGGAGCGATTCGAATAAAATTTGGTATAAAAATCACAATCCGTGAATACTGGAAGCCGATTGTTTTTAAACGCAATCGAATGTTCAGAACACCATAAATTTTCGAGTGAAATTTTGAAAAAATCATCAAAAAATTCAAACCTTTAATAAAGTTACACAAATAGACATTTCTCATGTAATTTTTCCTTAGAAAACGTTTGACACAAACTTTAGAACGCTAGCATGAACCGTTCTCGGGATATTGCACATTTTTTAAATAAATTTATAAAAAAAATCCCATAAATTAAAAAAAAAATATATTAACTGTTGAGAAACATGTTCACTTTTCATATGTAATATTATGCGATAAATTGGGTGACATCATTCTCGTGGATCTAGCTCGTTCCATTCATGAAAAACATACTTTTAGTAATACTTTTGTATTTGAATGCCAATAGTCATTTATCTGCTGTAAGAATAACTTATTTCTCCGTCCATAACGCTTGGCGAGATTTTGGCGACGAATTTGGAGGAATGTCGCCAACTTGGCGACTCTTTTGCTAAGTTAACGAAAAACTCGCCAAATGGATGAAAATGACGGTAAATCAATGAAAATGACGACTAATTGACGAAAATTCAATATCTTGGAAAGAATATAAATATCTACTATAAAAATAAAATATTTCTTTACTCTAAAAGTAGTAAATTCATTGCATTATATAAGGAGAGTCATATGCTGCCCACATCAGATTTTTGTTTGTACTATTATTGCAAGAATTTTTGAGTGTTTATTCGATTGTTTTGACATTATGGAGCTTGTGAAAATTTCTGCAATTCATTGAAACGCAAACTCAAGCACTCTTTTAAAACAGGTTATCAGGTAATAAAAAAAACTCCCTTCTAACGATAAAGAACATTGTGACAACTAAATTTGTCATGCTAAAATTAATTCTAGAAGTGAAAATATTTAATTTCACTCTCCACCTTTTAATTTAAAATGATACATGAAAATAATCATGGGAATGCACTTATAATACCATTAGCGACTCTACATTTCAGACGCACTTTTTCTTTATTTTTATTTTTATATATTGTTCATAACTGAAATCGCAACACCATAAAGTTGTAGGTGTAGTTTTATGTAAATCAGGCAATGGAAACAGCAAGGCGAGATATGCAAATGATCGCAATTTCGTTACGCATACTGACGTAACACTTTGCTGAGCAGCATAAAAGCGTCGCAAGGAGCAGCGATAGCACAGTTAAATTGTAGCGACATTGGTTTCAGGTTGTAAAAATCATCACAGTATGCCAAGAGTACGTCGACGTATTGCATACGTTCAACTGTCGTCAACGGAAAGACGTCAGACAATGAATTTTATTCGGGAATTTACAAAACGAAGAGTTTGTAGTTTCGAAATTAAGTGAATGGTAGAATAAAAGTAAAATTGTAATTCCTCAATCTTTTACTTATATGTAAATAATTTAAAATTAGTATATTTCATTATTATTAGTATGTCCAACATCATATGATTCTGTTAAAAGCGAGCAAATATAATATTTTTATTAATGCGGTTGCAGCCTTCTCATAATACCACTGAGTTAGCTGACCAGTTACAATATTTGTTTTCGCAGAGGAACAGAAGCAATTTAATTGACTCTACACCACATCAAATATCGGCTTGTATAGCTGCAAGAGGAGGGTTTACCACTTGCTAATGCATCATCTGTTTTTGTTACCACCATTTCTTAATGATTTTTTTTTTTTTTTTTTTGCAATCAAATTCTAATCATTTACTTATCTCCTGAAATGCTACATACATGCCGAATTTCGCGGATGTAACTCCTTCTCATGGGTGCATATATTTTTTTGCAACAAAGTGTATTAATGGATTTTCACGAAACTTTATTTCCGGCTTTGTTAACGAAAAATCTAGAAATATAAATTTTTCAAATTCGAGCGAATACTTCGAAATTTATTCAAAATTTTATATTTATTTAGCATGGTAGCATAGGACAAAATTTGGCATAATTATGCATAAAAAGGTTTATTTATGTCTCCATGATCACGAAACTTAACAGTTTTAATCACTGTAGTGAAAAATACAGTGATTTAATTTGAGTCATTGACGTCTTTGGCTCTCCCTTGGAGGGGGAGGGCAAGTTACCCCTTTGTGGGGTACACTGTCATACTTACTAGTATCAATCGTATACTTACTAGTATCAAGATATCGTATACTTACTAGTATCAAGATATCGTATACTTGCTAGTATCATACATACTAGTGTCAAGAATTTTTCAAACCCTTTGAAATGAAAGGTAACATGCTACAATTGTGATCATTTGGAGCAATGATACAGATTTTAAAAAAAATTCTTGCAAAATTTCTAAAAAAAAAAAAAAGTACAAAAATTGCAAGCCATTTAAAAATGAATTCTGGTATAAGAGAGTATAGTTAAGTACACTCCCTAATTTATTTAATGAGCGATTTAAGAAGTGTTGAAAGAAAATTTATTTCTTGATTTCTGGCATATAAGGAGTTATTTGAAAAAACAAATGAATGACTTGGCAGTTAAATAATTTTGTATTGGGGAACAACGTCTTACGTGATGCGACATGTATATCATGAGGAGGGAGATAGAAGTACAATGAATTGCATAGCTCCAATTTCAGCTACTACTGTTAGTCGTGACCTTCCCACGAGGCTGCTGCCTATGTGCTGGCGGTGCAGCAGCCTATGTGCTCGTGTACGTCTTGAACACTAAAGGATGTAGTTGATTATATTGCTCCGATTTGAAGAATTATTATATCTATCGTTAATCGTTAGCTGCATGCGTAGCATGACGAAGTGATTTTTCCGGGGTGGAATAGCTCATTTGTTAGCTTGCAGTGATTGCACTAGACGACCCGTGTTTGATTCCCGACTTTGCCCAAACTGCCCTCGTGTCAGGTGGAGTACGGGCACTTTAAATATGCGGATCCGTAAGTCCTTCCGAGAGGTTGGTGGTAAGGGAAGGAGGGTATGGTCCCTGTGAATGCCTTCTCCACTGAGTTCCGGTCTAAATTGGGTGACGCTTCCCGGCCGTCCAAACGAATACCTTACACATTCAGGTAAATCGGATGATCTAGGTCGAAGAAGAAGAAGAAGAAGCTTATCTTCCACCCACGCATGTGTCGCTATGGAAACGCAGTCAATTGAAAAAAATGTGTTATTTTTGTTAAAGTTATTTTCTTTTCTCACGGGTCGCATAAGTGATTGGGTATTTTTGGTTTTATAGGTCCCTCTTCAGTACCCATTCAGTACCATAGGCGACCGTTAAGAAGGTTACTGCTAAAAAAAAGTGATCACTGACTCTGATCAACTTAGCGTGTATTTTATACAATTATATTTGGTCCGCTGAAGATATTCAAAACTCACCAAATGGAAAGTAAATACCGCATACTTTAAATGTATAATATTTTTTTTATATATAATTTTACAAGAGAAAAATAAATTAATTTAAAAGTTAAAATAGTAGCTAATCTGTCATGAAAGCCATATGCTATTCACATATGCTTTTCATTTGAATTCATCTTACTATTGACGATAAAGAAAGTACAAAGATATACACATTACATCCACAGAGTTTTACTGAAGTGCATAAGTCAGTTTCTAATAGATAAGAGTGCGAAACATCTGTCACTGACATCTGCTGTCACAGATATTCGACATTTGTTGCTACAGAAAGAGGTTTCAAAGTCATAAATGTGGAAACGGATAGAATGTAAAACTGATAATAAAATCTTGATGTGAGCAGCACATGGCTTTCCCTACAGACTCGAATTTCTTTTCATTTCTTTCATAATTCATTAAATTGAGTTTAATCGCATAACATAACGAGAATAATTATTTGAAATCGCACCGAATTTGTATTTCTAATCAAATTTCCGTTTTTTTTGGTGACTGGGCGTATTTCCATAGGCGATACTGCAGAAAAAAAAAGAAACGAAATATCTCGAAAACGGTCAAAAATGCTAGCTAGTTCTAGATTGTTTTTATAATAAAGAAAGTTATAAAATTTCGTGAAAATTCATTAATATTTGTGGCAGCTATGGTGTACACAAGAAGTTGACCACAGATAGACAGACAGACGGACATCATCACTCTAACAATATTCAAAATATGTTCAAGTGGTCCTAAAACATATCTTGACTTTAAAATGTCGGAATCGAAAATTTTCGTCAAAACAAGGCTTGCTTTATACTATTTTCAAAGTAAAAATAAATAGAGTACAGAATGGAATACAGAGGTCTGAACGACAAAAAATTGTGCCTACTACTATACAGAGTGTTTCAGCATAAATGACCTACCTCATTTATCGAAATTCGGCAATTGGTTTTTGACACATACTTCCTATTTGAATGTCTCTTGTAATTAAATGCAAAATTCCTTAACATAAGTGTTTAATCAATTTTGTTAAACCATGTTTCCATGAAAATAGGGTGTCTAAACTTTTATACGGTCCTTTGAGCAAAAAAAATTCAATCAAAATAATTGCGCTGTACAGTAACCAATGAAAGAGAAAAAACCGGGAGCAAGTATGTACAATATTCTTGAAGATATTCACAATAGAAATATAGAAAAATCTAGCAAAGTAGGTTAAAATGGGAAAATTGAAATTGGGTTTCTTCTCGACGTTGACTCATGCTGCAGCGTCTGACTTGACAAATTGAAAGCTGACATTCCATAAAAAGTGTCTGTATAGTATAGCAAATAATTTTACCAGGTTTTTTTTAACACTTTACAACATAGTTGAAAGTGTTTATGACTTTATTCATTCTGTCTGTCTGTCTGTCCGTTAGCACGATAATTGCCGTAAAAATGGTGTTATCAAAATTAAATTTTAGAATGTTTTTCAGACGGTCTGTGGGACCTATGGGAATATAAATGAATAATATCACCCAATTAGTTTTTTATTGAACCCGGGTTGAAAAAATGAAATACATTGAATTCCTATGGGACCTAATTTTTCAAACATTTTTTAAGCGAATTTAAAATTCACAAATTGCTTCGAAAATTTTAGAAAATATTCAAATTATCCCGTAAAATATATAAAACAAATT
The DNA here is from genome assembly GCA_951213105.1 of Amaurobius ferox. Classification (NCBI taxonomy): domain Eukaryota; kingdom Metazoa; phylum Arthropoda; class Arachnida; order Araneae; family Amaurobiidae; genus Amaurobius; species Amaurobius ferox. The sequence continues at coordinate 103,249,585 of OX578149.1, forward strand.
TCAGTAAAATATGTTAGGTAGTTTTTTAAATAAAGATGATTTAAAATAGGGAGAAAAACAAATTCAATTACATTCTGACTCTCGTTATATCCTCCAGAAAGAAAAGAGATATATTATATGATAAATATCTTTGCAAGAGTTTAATTATTTTACATATGAGTAAGGATTCACATTTTAAAATAAATATGGTTGATAACAATTTTTCAAAAATTTAAATATAATAAATTATTATAGTATTGTGATGAATGAAACGATTAGAAAAATGTTTATGAATGAAATGCTGCTTTTATATAGAGCCGATTTATATTTCGATGACGTCTAAAGTTGATTTGTTTTCAAATATAATAAATTATTGTAGTATTGTGATAATTTTAAAAATATTACCGAGGAATGTATCGCATTTTAGAGATGTTTGAATAAAATTGCATTGAAGTTGGAAAGTGTTTCATAATCAATGCTTTATGAATGATTGATCTTTCTTGTTTTCTTTACACTAGCTCTACTGTACAGCGCAACTTCTTCTAAGTAAACTTTATTTTGCTCAAGGGACCCTATAGAAATTTAGATCCTCTATTTTCATGCAAATACCACTAACCGGAAAAAAAGCATTATATGAAAGAACTTCGCATTTATTTTTAACAAACTTTAAAACTGAAAGTATGTGACTAAAACCAATTACTGAAGTTTCAAACAAAAATTGTTTTGGTGTTTGTTACAAAAATTGAGCAAAACGATGTTGAAACACTACATATAATATTTACCAAGGAGTGGGGTTAGACGAATTTGTCTGTGCTCAGATACAATCAAATTCCTTTTTTAGAGGTGTACAGATATAATTAGCAAAATATATAAGAGATGATTTTTAAATCATATACCTTGTCCGGCTCAGCCTAAAATTTTCCGAATTCATATTAAGCCCGACACGATCTGAAACTTTATATGAGAAATTGGTCCCGACCCAAATCGTGTGTCGGTTTAGGGATAGGCTTAAAACCAAGGTCCTCCCCATAGTCTAGCTGAATATTTATGAAAATATGGGAAAATTAAATAAGATATGTAAGCAACAAGAAAAATATTTAAATCTTATAATAAAGTGGTGTAAAAATAAATAAATAAATGCCAAAAATTTTAATGTTTTAAGGTAATGTTGAATAGTTAAAGTTTGAAATGATGAAATTTCCAGATTTAATTCTCAGGTGTCATTATAAAAGATATTTGAATAAATTTGTTGTATAGAGTTTTATTTTCGAATAAAAATGCAAATACGAATTAAAGAAAAAAAAATCAACAAAGCGGAATAAAATATTCTTTGCAAATGTCACAATCCATGACTTTTTTCCAATCATCAGACACAACAGTCAGTAACACTTTTTTTCTATATTTGCAGTTTTGGTCAATGGTGTAGCCAAATTGGGCAGTCATCATAGTTAGAGGTCCTATAAACTCATTGATGACGCAACCACATTGAATGCCTTTTGACTGGCTACTGGATACATAATATATATCATTGTGAACTACAATCCCCCTATTAAGGCTGTAATTGTGAATGATTTAGGGAAAGGGGATGGAAAGAAAGATCTTCTGGAATAATGGCCAATTTATTTATTAATACTCAGAATTAGCATAGCTTCCATTGCAAATAACATCATTCATGGACTGGTTACTTTCCTTATATATAAGGAAAGTATTGTGAGAGGTCGAAAATTCGAATTCGAGTTTTCGACGGCAGGGCACGTTTTAAGCATCCCTGATCACGAATCAAACATTTTTGAGGTGATGTCTGTGTGTGTGTGTGTGTGTCAGTGAGTCTATGGAGACGATATCGCACGAACAAATGGAGCGATTCGAACGAAATTTGGTACAAAAATCACAATCCGTGAATACTGGAAGTCTATTGTTTTTAAACGTAATCGAATGTTCAGAACCCCCCAAAATTTTCGAGTGAAATTTTGAAAAAATCATCAAAAAATCAGAACCTTTAATAACGCTGCGCAAATAGGCATTTCCTATGTAATGTAATTTAGAAAACGATTGACACAAACTTTAAAGCGCTAGCATGAACCGTTCCCGAGATATTGCTCATTTTTCAAATAAATTCATCAAAAACTCCCATAAATTAAAAAATAATATTAACTGTTGAGAAGCATGTTCACTTTTGATATGTAATATCATGCGATAAATTTGGTGACATCAGTCTCGTGGATCTAGCTCGTTCCACTCATGAGAAAAGATACTTTGAGTAATACTTTTGTATTTGAGCGCCAATAGTCATTTATCTGCTGCAAGAATAACTTATTTCTCCGTCCATAACGCTGGGCGAGATTTAGGCGACAAATTTGGCGACGACTTTTAAATGTTGCCAAATTAACGAAAATCTCGCCAAATGGATAAAAATGACGCTAAATAAATGAAAATGACGACTCATTGTCGAAAATTCAATACCTTGGAAAGAATATGAGTATCTACTATAAGAAAAATCTATTTTTTTTTACTGTAAAAGTAGTAAATTCACTACATTATATAAGGAAAGTCATGTGTTGCCCACATCAGATTTTTTTGCACTTATTATGCCGTCGCCAACAAGAAATAACGTATATCTACATTGGCAATCAGAAAATTTACAAAATTTCTGGCTGCCATTGCAAATATCAATCTTAATCAAGATATACATTTAGCACAGGAGGCGCATCACTTAGTACCATGACAGTCAATGAGAATCTCTAGCATTCATATCCAAAATTCTGATATTCCTTACTGATTGATCTAGGGTGAGGGATATAGTCGTCCTAGATAAAACATTTTTTCAGCATGATGATCCCTGATTTCGACATCTAACTACTTAAATTTTATATTCATCTATTTCGTATATTCATCCAGTTCGCAATTATTTCAGAACTGCTGTAGGAAGGGTCGAATGGTAAAATTTAAAAATGGTTTCATTGAAGTCAAGAAATGATTCATTTTAATCATACTATATCAAAACTTTGTGTAATAAAGTATAATCAAAATGTTGCAACAACAGCTTCAACATTACAATCTGTAACCTACTAGACAACTCCTGACTTGAATTACCGTGATTTTTATTGATCGTCATTGCAATCGTTACAAAAAGGATAGTATACTCAATCTATTAGGCTGTAGTTCTGATTACATATCCGTTAATAGAATGAAAATCCCCAACATCAGTAATTCTGTAAGACATTTGGTGGTAACAAAGTAATCGTAATGTCAAAACAATTATCCATTCAGTCACCATGACAGTCCCCGCATTATTTACACTGATCATCATTTATTGATCATTATGACATCCCTTACATAAGGCATATTGGATTTTACATATTGAATTATCAATCTGGTTAAACATCCGTTAATAGATTAATAATTCCTGACATTCATTTCAGTCATTCACTAAGACTTGGTGGAAATAAAGTAATCGGAATGTTGGGACAACCGTTTTTATCATGGCAATCAGTCGACAACATAACAATCTCTGATAGCAATAGCCATATATGCCCTGATATATGAATATTTGCCTTGATCATTATTTATTTATTGATCACTCTACTTAAATGATACACAAGGCATATTGGATGGTATATGTTAGATTTGTCGTTGGGGTTAAGTATTTATCTTTGAAATTGTAACGACTGACATGAATTTCGGAGATACAACCAAACTTGGTGGTAACAAAATAATCAGAATGTTGTCGGAACGATGATGATTAGTCAGACACATGATAATCCCTAACATTGTTTTCCATGATCATCCTTTATTGACCATTATGACATGCGTTACACTAGGACTATGGGGTTGTCACTCTGATTAAAAACTCGGACTTTTGTGTATAAATAATTACAATATTATATTTTCCGAGTTCCGGATGATTTCATGAATGATGGTGGAATGATAAAATGGGTTGATTTGATGGAATGTCACGAAAATAGTTATTTCCATAAGAAGACATGGTAACAACAAAGTAAGCAGAATGTTGGCAATGATTAATTTCGTTGAAACTTCTGAGCACGCGAACTTCCCGAACTATCTTCCAATATATAAAACCAAACTGACATCTCGAGTTCCGGGGTATTCCTGGTTCCGAAGGGGGTGCCGTGCCAATTTTTGCACCCTCCGATTTGCGCCCCGCCCACCCAGACCCAGAGACAATCCGTCCTGAGATAAGTATGCAACAGATGTCCTGGGATGATTAATTAGTGGCGGCAAAGGAAAATTTGTAAAAATTCACCGGCTCAGTTATTAATCGATTTATAATTCGGTTCCCGAAATTAATCTTGTTCGCAATGATATATTGGGGGTGCGCAAATCCGAGGCCTCGACTTTTATTTTTCCGGCCTTATCTGGCCTATCGAGCGTTTGAAACGAAATTAAGTATGCGGAGTGGAATATTGTTGGGATGTGTGTGTTTCGGAATAGGCCGGGCGGAAAACTGACAATGCTTTTAATGAATGGGAGCCCGGGACCAGGAGGTTGGGGAGAAAAATTAGTCAGGATGGCGAAGTCTTCCGGAGATGAGCCGCTCCCGGATGCCAACAGGAACGTAGGGGGGTTTGTTTTTGGTATGGAGTTTTCTAGGGGTTATATCTTAAATGCCGCTTCAGGAGTGAAATATGCTCCATCAAGTCTATGCGGCTAAATATAATAACATCATATTATTTCCATTGCATGCTAAAAATACTGACGTGGCTAACGTACGGTTTTCTTTACATATTTTATTTAGTTTATCTATCATTTATCATTTATATTTATGGAAATTAAATATATTAATTTCATTGTACAGAATAATATATATAAAATGAATAACCAGTTAAACTCGTGTGTTCGTTTAATTTCAATAATATTCAGCAATTACCGTATTTTTTTTTTTTTTAAAGACCAACTATTTTAAATACGCTACTTTGTTCAGTTTCTTTACTCTAATACTTATTATCAAGTTCTAAACAATAGATATATCAATCAGTGGTGAAGTGAGATAAAATAATTTGGAGATACATAAAACAGATACCAAAATTTGTAAAAATAAATGGTTTCATGCTGTATATTTTGAAAAGGTTATAAATAAAATAAAATATAACTTAATTATAATGATAATAAATAAATAACATTCTGCATTTTTTTTTATTTCAGTGGAACCCCGATTTTGAGTTTCTCTATGAAACCGATTCAATAAACGTTATATGCGGGAAATAACAATACACAGGGAACTTTTTTTAACTAGCATAAAAAATTCAAGAAAAAAAGTATGACAATAAATATGTAACTCACCAGGTTTTGTTTTTTCACTTGTTAAATGTTTAATTTATGATTCACATAGAAAAATTCCAAATGTATAAAAAAATGTCAAATATAATTTAGCAATTCTCTAAATCAAATTTGCTATTAAATTTTAAAATGATTCTCCAGAGTCTTCAAACATAAATACTATGTTTGCGGTAACGAAACAATCCAGGCAAAAAAAAAGAACACAACTCCCGTCGTGAAGGGAGAACGGGAATCTCTAATGCTCTATAAAATTCCGAAACGCAGACACATCGACCTGGGCCTATACGACAGCTAAATTATAGAATTACGTACGCATTCTCTTTCAGTCCCATTCACGATGCAATATGACCTCGCCAAGTAGACATTTCCAGATATGTATCTCCTGAAAAATACGCCTGGAATTGAAGCTTTAGCGTTAGTTGGAGCAAAAATATGTCTGGTATCCCTCTTCATTTATTTACAAGAAATTATTGTAGATATTTATTACTAAAAATATACAGGGTGAGTGAAAAAAGGATGGTCCAAACTTTACGAGGTGGCAGTACGCACCAAATCCAGCATTTTTCGTCATAGTTTACCGGGTCGGAAATGAAACGTGCCAGTGGGCGCTTAATGGTGAAACCGATGAGGTGAGTCGAAAACACAAGAATGACTTAGAAGTTATAAAATGATATTTAATAAACAATAATTACAGTAATGGCTCAAAAGAGGGATCGCCAATCCGAATGCACGCCTCACAACGGAGATGGAGGGATTGGCGAACTCTCTCGAACAGACAAGACATGTCGTCCACTTCGGCAGCAGCGGCCGAAATTCTGCGACGAGTTCCTCTTCAGATTCAAGGGGAGTGTCGTAGACGAGACTGAGATATCCCCACAAGAAGTCAAGACACGGCAAATCGGGCGATCGTGGAGACCAAGCTATGGGACCACCTCGCCCAATCCATCGGCCCAGAAAAGTGACGTCCAGAAAGTTCCTTACCTCATTCATTTGCAAAAATTTGCATAAGGGTTCTTATCAGAGTGTGGACACAAGTCTCTGGATGGAAGGTCTTTGCTTGATTTTTTTTTTCAAAGGACGTGATGTTCTTTTACTGTTTGTATTGAAGGTATATTTTGTTTAAATATAAAAAATTGATATCTATTAAAAGTTGAAATAGTATTTCCTTTCTGATAATTATAAAAACAAACATGTAGAAAAGATATGATGTATCCAACACATGATTATTTTACCCAATTTTGATACTGTGTGTATGTGGATGGGACACAAATTCTATTTCATCTTTAACTCGATATTTCTGTAAATCAATCGACGTTTTCGATTTACCCATTAAAATAAGCATACCAAATTACTCATAATTCGCTTGCTTATATCGGAAGATATCGAGGTGAAAAAAATAAAATTTCTAATATTTCGAAAACGGGTTGTGATAACTAATGATAATGGTGTCCATTGCCTAAATGTACTTACAAAGCTCAGTACCTCAATATCGGCCTTGTTTAATGTTCTGTAAATAATGCTGTTTGCTTTTTAATAAAAAAGACATAAATAAAATATATTTAAAATAACTTTTTAAGTTATATAGTTTTAGTAAAATGTACTAAAAAGTAAAACTTAATTTTTAGATAGAAAACATTTATGGTCATATGTAACTAAAAATAAAACCGTGGGTCGCCCATAATATAATTATATTGGTTGGGAATGCATATTAGAGAGTAAAGAGTAATGTTGAATATCTTTTGAAATGAAATTGATTTAAGAAATTGTCAGCATATTTATGTTACATTCATATGTTGAAAGACATGGATTTCTTTTTTAATATTATTATTATTATATCTTAGAAAAGTGTCAGATCTGTTGGATTATATATACTTCGATGTACGAGTATTTAGGTTCACCTACATGTTGCACTTTAAACTGTTATGCTTTTCTTGATCAAATATAATCTTAATTAACTTCCTTACAGACAGGAATATTTTAAATAAAACACTAAATGGATTATTATTTGCAATGGTGTTCCACTTTGTTCAATGTCTCTTGAGTTTCCGTATAGAAGTTTAAAAATCTTTGAATATATTATTGGTATTTATAATTCTTCTAATTTTTAATATGTTTAACGAACTATATTCTTATGATATTTCTTCTTCAGTAATCGGATATGATATATTGTTTCATATACCGTTGTTGGAGATCTATCAGATTATATATACTTCGGTGTACGAGTATTTAAGCTCACCTACATGTTGCACTTTAAACTGTTATGCTTTTCATGATCAAATATAATCTTAATTAACTTCTTTACGGACAGGAATATTTTTAGTAAAACATTAAATGGATTATTACTTACAATTGTGTTCTACCTTATTCAATGTCTATCCCGTTTTCGTATAAAAGTTTAAAAATCTTTGAATATATTATTGGTATTTATAGTTCTTCTAATTTTTGGTATTTATAACGAACTTTCTTATGATATTTCTTCTTCAGTGATCGGATATGATATATTGTTTCATATACCGCAATTTCCCTGTTAACAGAACTATAATATATGTGCCATATTTAGGGCTAAACGTGAAACGGTTTTGATATTCAGAACTTTTATTAATTGTGTAGATGTCATATTTAGTGAGTCCTAACCATTCTGCCCTCGCTGATGGAAAATGATTGTATCATTTATTTATAAAGCTAAAATCATTTAAATGTGCAATTTAATTTTTTAAATGTGGATATTTATTTTCTTTTCTAAATGATTTTTAATTATTTTTTTTTTTTACAAAATTAATATATATTTTCTTCTGACACATGAAAAAATTGGATCATTTCATCCTTCTAATAAAGATGTCTACCAACTCATTTCAACATCAAACTGGAGCCTCTAGATATCTATGCAAGGCATAAACCGTTCGTTAACTTATAGCTCAACCATATCTCAAGAACATGAGTCATTGCCATTATTCCCCGCACGCATGCGCAAGAGGAGGCCGTAACACGTGGCGGAGGAAAAAAAATCCTTTGTTTTCAGCCCGCTCTTATCATTTTGCCATTATGTTCCAGCCAGATGCAGAAATGCATGGGCTCCTGACTATTTACTTTTTATAAATAACCCTCTCAAAGATTATGAGGTTTTATTTTCAGCTTCCGTGCCACGCCATGTAAAGCCGATCACCTTGGGTTTATGAGTTCGCTGTATTTTGGGATCTGGGGAACGAGATAACTATGTTTGTTTTGTGTAACTGTATCCATTAAACCATAAATTCAGTCTTGAAAAGTAAATGTGTGTGTTTATCAATAAATTGTTATAATTATGCATATTCCAGTGCGCATTCTTTTCGTTTATCTATGTTATTTATGCCTGGCAGGGCAAATGCTTTAGGAAAATACTGGGAATATTTTGGCCCAACACAATATCAAATGAGGACCTATATAAAAGGACCAATTTAAAGCCCATTGAATATGACATCAAATATCGAAGATGGAAATGGGTAGGTCATGTTCTGAGAATGCCATTGGACAGCATTCCCGTCGTTGCCCTGGACTGGGCACCTGAGGGCAGGCGGACAAGAGATAGACCGAAGTTAACTTGGAGACGGTTGGTGGCGAGTGAGAGAAACCAGGCGGGATGAGCGAGCTGGACTGAAGCGAGAGCTGCTGCACGCGATCGTCGTGTTTGGAAATCTATGCTGAAGGCCTTAAGTGACACATAGGCACGAAGAGAATGATGATGATGATGTTATTTATAAATCGTGTTAGAAATTTTAAAGTTTTTGAAATTTCTAGTAGGGATAGCAACACATTTTGTTTCTTGATTGTATTTTTACTGCTTGCAAACAACTAGGTTGACGACAAAGAAAAAACAATTGACCACTTGCTGGCCAGCGACAATTTGGAAATTCTGCTGTTGGTGATGGTTAAAAAATTTTAAAATTATGTTGCTGGTCAGTATCACTGAATTAAAATATTAATTGCTAATTATCAGATAATAACAAAATTTTAAAAATATACTGATTGTTACGGGACAAAATCATCTTGAAAATTTTTTCTTCTAGTTAATAGGTAATGGCAAAGGTTAATTTATAAATCGGGTTGCTTAGAAATTTTAAAGTTTTGAAATTTCTAGTAGGGATAGCAACACATTTTGTTTCTTGACTGTAGTTTTGCTGCTTGCTAACAGCTAAGTTGACGACAAAGAAAAAACAATTGACCACTTGCTGGCCAGCGACAATTTGGAAATTCTGCTGTTGGTGATGGTTAAAAAATTTAAAATTATGTTGCTGGTCAGTATCACAGAATTAAAATATCAATTGCTAATTACCAGATAATAATAAAATTTAAAAAAATGTACTGATTTTTACGGGACGAAATCATCTTGAAAGTTTTTCAGTTAATGGATAACGACAAAGATTAATATTTTATCTTGCTAGTCAATAGAAATCAAAATAACCCTTCTGCCTTTTAAGTCTTTATACGAAACAAATTATCCAGAAAACATGTTTTTCCAATTTAAATTTTCAAACTATATATAAAACCACATATCCAGGCTTCAACAGCCTGCGTGTTGGTGTAAAATTAAATTGGTGTAATTGCGTGTATATGTGTTTATGTATTTTATTTTTTCTATATTTTTTTATATCCGATACTTGGAAATTTTAGATTTTATTTTGTGCTGCTGGCAACGTATTTCGTTCCTGGATAATCAGTGCTAACATTAATGGCAAACAGGATGTCCTTAAAATTTTGTTGTTGATCGACAGCAATCGTTGCTAACCAACAGCAATGGTGAAGAATCAGTTGCCAGTTTCTAGCCAACAGCAACTTAAAAAACCCAGTTGCTGTTTTTTTTAAATATATCTAAATCCGTAACAGATGAAGGAAAAGCTTCTACTTTCCCAGAATATGCTGTACATGACATCGAGAATAATTGAGATAATGAATAATCGAGATAATGAATAAACGAGATAATGAATAATCGAGATAAAGAGAACTGAAATATGCAATTCTTGAAATATAAAAATTTAGATTTAAAAATATGAAAAACCTGATCCTTTATTCAAAATAAAAGTCATAGCAAAATATATGTAATTTACAGCTTTAAAAGCTACATTTAACCCTTTTAACTACAATTATCCCCCTTAACTACAATTTAACATATTTAAACAAATGTATTTGGCGTAGTTATTACAAGCATACAAATCATGGAATCATCGCTATTCATCTGAATATTTTGACTCATTTGTACGGGCTAGCACTTTTGAACACATACTATCCAATTGACATCAAGCTATGCTGATCAATTTCTTTATTCAAAATCTTGGTTGAAATCCATTTTCAAGATGATTCGTTGAAAACAAAATGTTGCAGATAACGAAACTAGATAATCTGTAAAGAAAAGGAGTGAAATTTGATTTTTGCAGATAACAAATGTAGATGAATTTCGCAGCTGAATTTTATTTTGTCGTTTGAGAATTCTACTATAAAGCTCAACCATTTGATCGTTTGTAAGCGTTTAATTTTTGAAAGCATATCCAAACTGACACTAAACTTTGCTGTTAGAATAATTAAATTCTATTTTATAAATATATTTTATTGATCTAATCAAATTAAAATAAATCTTCTTTTTTTGGTGCTATAACCTGCTGCAGGCTCCGACCTTACAGTAATGCATCTCCAACGCCCCTTATACAAAGCAGCCGTGCTTTGTATAAGGGTATGTGTGTTTTCTGAGTACTCAGTTGATGAATTTAACTGTACCTCCACCTCAAATATTACAGAGTTACTTAGTTTAGCAAATTTCTTAATGAGTATAATACTCAAAGTTTTAAAGTTAAAGAGGGTATTAGGTGAAGAGCGACAGCCTGCCAGCCCCACGTTTGTAGGTCTTGATTATTCATATCTTGGGTATATAATCCTCTTTATATCTTTCTTTGCACTCATTCCTCTTTTGAACTTCGAGCTTGTTGGTTCTCTTTCACTGACAAAGGGGATTCAGCATCCTCGAAACAGCTGTATGCTACATTATCATTTTATTTGTGATTATATACGTTGCTCAAGTTTTCCTTATCGTTTGTAGGTCTTTTACGACGCTGTTCAACCATCTTGTGAGGGGTTTTCATCTAATCGTAGATCCCACAGATTTGAGGAAGGTCAACTTTTTTTCTGGTGTATGTGTCTTGCATGCCCCAGACATCTAATTCTACCAGATTTAATAACCCTAAAGATGTGTAGCTAATTATAAAGTTTATGCAGCTCATGAACGAAGCGTATGCGCTACACCCAATTTCCACACCATAGGCCAAAGATCTTTTGGAGGATTTTTCTCTCAAATATATTAAATTTCTTATCTTTCTATTTGTTAAGTGTCCTGGATTCGCTTCCATATAAAAATAATCTGATGTGGGCAACACATGACTTTCTTTATATAATGTAATGAATTTACTACTTTTACAGTAAAATAAATAGGTTTTTCTTATAGTAGATATTAGTGTTCTTTCCAAGATATTGAATTTTCCACTATTAGTCGTCATTTTCATTGATTTAGCGTCATTTTTATTCATTTGACGAGATTTTCGTTAATTTGGCAACATTTCAAAAATTCGCCAAGTTGGCGACATTCCTCCAAATTCGTCGCCAAAATCTCGCCAAACGTTATGGACAAAGAAATAAGTTATTCTTACAGCAGATAAATGACTATTGGCATTCAAATACAAAATTATTATTCAAAGTATCTTTTTCATGAATGGAACGAGCTAGATCCACGAGAATGATGTCATCCAATTTATTGCATGGTATTACATATGAAAAGTGAACATGCTTCTCAATAGGAAATATTTTTTTTATTTTATATGAGTTTTTGATAATTTTTTTTGAAAAACGCGCCATATTTCAAGAACGGTTTGTGTTAGAGTTTTAAAATTTATGTCAATCGTTTTCTAATGAACAATTACATAAGGAATGTCTATTTGCGTAACTTTATTTGTGGTTTTGATTTTTTGACGATTTTTTCAAAATTTCATTCGAAAATTTAGGGAGGTTCTGAACATTCGATTGCGTATAAAAACAATAGGCTTCCAGTGTTTATGGATTGTGATTTTTGTACCAAATTTGGTTCGAATCGGTCCATTCGTTCGTCAGTTATCGTCTCCACAGACTCACTGACACACACACACACACACACACACACACACACATACACACACACAGACATCACTTCAAAAATGTTTGATTCGTGATCAGGGATGCTTGAAACGTGCTCTCCCGTCGAAAACTCGAATTCGAATTTTCGACCCCGTCACAATACTTTCCTTATACATTATGTATATAAGGAAAGTAATAAATAAGGCGAGGAAGAATTTTATAAATTTTTTCATGGTTTTAAGACTGATTTGATGCAATATGGGTGGTTTTTTTAGTCCGTATCAGCATCTGATTATAATAAATATATCTTTACTTTTTTACTTTCCTTATATACATAATGTATAAGGAAAGTATAGTGACGGCGTCGAAAATTCGAATTCGAGTTTTCGACGGGAGAGCACGTTTCAAGCATCCCTGATGACGAATCAAACATTTTTGAAGTGATGTCTGTGTGTGTGTATGTGTGTGTGTGTGTGTGTGTGTGTGTGTGTGTGTGTGTGTGTGTGTGAAAGTATATGTGTGTGTGTGTCAGTGAGTCTGTGGAGACGATAACTGACGAACGAATGGACCGATTCGAATCAAATTTAGTACAAAAATCACAATCCGTAAACACTGGAAGCCTATTGTTTTTATACGTAATCGAATGTTCAGAACCCCCTAAATTTTCGAGTGAAATTTTGAAAAAATCATCAAAAAATCAAAACCGCTAATAAAGTTACGCAAATAGACATTTCTTATGTAATTTTTCATTGGAAAACGATTGACATAAATTTTAGAACGCTAACATGAACCGTTCTCGAGATATTGCACATTTTTCACAAAAATTATCAAAAGTTATATAAAATAAAAAAAAAATATTTCCTATTGAGAAACATGTTCACTTTTCATATGTAATACCATACGAAAAATTGGGTGACATCATTCTCGTGGATCTAGCTCGTTCCATTCATGAAAAAAGATACTTTGAGTAATACGTTTGTATTTGAACGCCAATAGTCATTTGTCTGTTGTAAGAATAACTTATTTCTTCGTCCATAATTCTTGGCGAGATTTTGGCGACGAATTTGGCGGAATGTCGCCAACTTGGCGACTTTTTGAAATGTTGCCAAATTAACGAAAATCTCTCCAAATGAATGAAAATGACGCTAAATCAATGGAAATGACGACTAATACTCGAAAATTCAATATCTTGGAAAGAATATAAATATCTACTATAAGAAAAACCTAATTTTTGTACAGTAAAAGTAGTAAATTCAGTACATTATATAAGGAAAGTCATGTGTTGCCCACATCATATTTTTTTATGAGTAGTTAAACAAAGCTTATGCAATCGCTTGGTAATTTGAAATGCTTGAGTTGCACTCGCGTTGTTATCACATGTCTGATAACAAAGGAAAATACACTGCAAGAGACTAATATAAGAGAAAGAGGGAGAGACAGAAGGGTCAAGAAACAAAAATTAGAAATTTTGTAATAGCGACACATGCAGGCTACTCCACTACATAAACTACATAGCTACATAGTTAAGCATATGTAGCTATGCATGTACCGAACAAAGCTACGCATGCATAGCCACAACATAGCTTGGCATATACCGCATTTTATCAACATTCTTCAAGATTACACAGAAAGACAAACGATATTTCCAAATGAAAAATACTAAAATATCCCTTTAAAAAGGCATCTTTCTGAAATAAAATGCACCCATAAAATACCTAATCCTCGCCTCTCTCGGAACAGCTTTACGATTTTCAAATCTCAATTCCCTCACTCTCTAGGAGGAGAAAAGCATTTCTTTACTCTGTCCGAGTGGCAACAGTCGTTCAAACCGCACGCCATTCAATATTTCAGTATCACTCTTGGCAACGGAAGCTGACATATTTATCCCCATCCCATTTTACTCTAAAAGCCAAAACCCATTCTTTCTGTAACCCACCCCAGAGTCTGGCAATTCGAAAAGCCTGAGTTGTATTCGCGTTGTTATCGCAGGTCCGATAACAAAGCAAAATACACTGCTAGAGTCTAATATAAGTAAGCCACCAACGCTAAGAGAAAGAGAGAGAAATCGTAGAGACAACCCAATATACGTTTTTTCCCTGCCAAGCCCGATATAGACAACACGGGAGGCTGTCGTAAAGTATCTTTTGAAAAGCATCTGGACACTGGCAGTCAGCGGATAACGCAGAAGAGGGGATGGATACGTTCTGCAACATGTTAATCTTAGGTTACATTGCCAGGGATTATATGATAGGGGAAGGATGGGTAAAGTCGCCACTCTAAGAAAAATTAATTTTTAAAAATACAAATCAGTTGAAAAATATTAAACTATTACATTTAACCAATATTATCATTTATGTAGAGTTATGGTTTTGCATGAATTTAGTTCTTTACTGGCTGAATACCCGTTGAAAATCAACGGTCTCGCAATAAGTAACCCCTGAATAATGTCGAAGGCCCAAACCACACAGCCAACCCTAGGGTTTACGACAGTTTAATGTGTGGTCGGCCCCTGAATAATGTAATTTTTTTAATAATTCGCGTTCACATTTATTCGACAAATCGAATATTTTGGTGTGTAGAACTCTCTAAAGAAGAAAATATTAGTAAACTTAATTTGCGTATTTCTTCCTTTCGAATTATCTACCCGTACATTAAAGTCTATCTCATCCCGAGGCACCCCTATTTTATTATTTCGCCTTTGTACCTGTTTTCTGTAAAGCACAACCGTAAATGAACATTTTTGAAAAATTCTGTTTGTCTTGGATTTTTTATCAGATGATTGGCCAATATACCAAATACCAAGCCTCTATCACATTTAAAAGGAAGCGTGCCTCATTTATTTCGAAAATCGAACATATTAGTGTGCGGCACCCCTTAAAGTTGCAAATATTGGAAATCTGAAATTTCACACTTTCTTTTTTTCAAACTAGCTACCAGTACACCAAATTTGAAGTCTCTATTCTATCCAGAAGCATGTTTTTTCTATCACTTCACTTTTCGAACGTTTTTCTGTATAGCACCCCGTTAATGAACATTTTTGTCAAACTGTATTCATCTTTGGTTTTCTTGTTATATGGTTAGCACATATACTAAATTTCAAGCCTCTATCACATTGTTAAGGAGGCGTTTTTCATTTGTTCGGCAAATCGAACATTTTAGTAAGCGGCACTCCCTACAATAGCAAATGTTAGAAAACTGAAATTGCACACTTTCTTTCTTTCCAACTTTTTACCCGTACACCAAAGTTGAAGTCTCTCTCATCGCGAAGCATGCTTTTCTAGCATTTCACCTTTCGAATGCTTTTGTGTGGAGTACCCAACCCCTCAAATATACATTTTTGAAAAATTCTATTCTTTTTGTAATTTCTATCAGATGATTCGCCCATATACCAAATATCAAGCCTCTATCACGTTTTAAAAGGGGCGTTTCTCCTTTATTTCGAAAATCGAAAATTTTGGTATGCGGCACCCCCTAAAGTAGAAAATATTGGTAAACTGAAATTATACACTCTCTTCCTTCCAAACTATATACCTTTACACCAAATTTGATATCTCTATCTCATTCAGAAGCATGGTTTTTTATCAATTAACTTTTCGAACGTTTTACTCTGGAGCACCCCCTTAAACGAACATTTTTGAAAAACTATATTCGTCTTGGGTGTTTCCGTCAAATGATTAGCCCATATATCGAATTTCAAGGCTCTATCAAATTTTAAAGGAACCTTTTCTCATTTATTCGGTAAATTGAACATTTCAATCGAACATTCATCCCCTTAAGTAGAAAATATTGGAAATCTGAAATTGCGCACTTTCTTCCTTTCGAACGATTTACCCATACTCTAAATTTGAGGTCTCTATCTCATCGCAAAGCATGCTTTCCTATCATTTCACTTTTCGAACGTTTTGGTGTGGAACACCCCCTCTAGAGATCGTTTTCGAAAAATTCAATTTCTCCCGAGGGTTTTGTCGTAAGGGTTTTATCCCGAGGGTTTTATCGTTGCAAGTCTATCTATTCGGGAAGTGTTTAAAAAAAGCATAATAGACAGACGGACGGACAGACGGACACTTGGCAATTCTTATATACAGATTGATTCTATGCCTTATAAGAAGTAAATGAATATATACCTACCAAATGACCACTTTACACAATATAATAGTTAGGCAAAATGACCAGTATATTTTTATTAGTATCTTTTTCATATATATACGACAAACAAACCACCATATAAAATGTACATCAACGTAAAACATTATTTAATCCAATATAAAAATAATATAGTAAATATGGAGGCATAAACGCAGTTCAATAAAAGTATATAAGCTGTACAATATTTCCAGGTAACAATTGAAAAATATTGTGTAGTGAGTAAATAAAAAAACAGACATATTTTATTATAGACACAAACAGATATAGTTGTTGTTGTTGAGACACAGACAGTCCTGACCTACCAGAAAGGTGTAAGGTAACTGTTTGGACGGCCGGGAAGTGCCACCCAATTTGGACCGGAACCCAGTGGGGGAGGCATCCACAGGGACCGTACCCTCCTTCCCCTACCACCAACCTCTCGGAAGGACTTACGGACCCGCATGTTTAACGTGATCGTACTCCGCGTGAACACGGCGGCAGTTTTGGCAATGGCTGGAATCGAACCCGGGCCTACCGAGTGCAACTCCAGCGCGCTAACCAATGGGCTACCGCGCCCCGACAAACAGATATAGTGTAAAGAATAAATAGACATATAAGGAAACAGACAGACATATTATTTTATTATTTTCAGCTGTATTTGCTATTCTTCTTTGGCTGAGACTATTTTTAGCGTGACGTCTGTGTGTGTGCCTGTCTGTGCAATAAATGTATCCACTCTAACTGAAAAACTAATTGACCAAATTTCATAAAATTTGGTAGGTAAATCTTTTATGGGTGACCCTGGTGCTGATTAGATTTTGGTACGATTCGGGATACAAGAACCTGCCTCTTTTTGCAAAATGGCCTCCAGAAATGACCTGTATACACTCTAGCTGCAGAACTAATAAACCAAATTTCACAAAATTTGTTAGATAAATCGCTTATAGGTTACTCTGGTGATGATTAGATTCTAGTACGATTTAGAAAAAACAACCTGTCTTTTTTGCGAAATAGCCCGCAAAAATTGGTAAATATACACCTGTCCCCCGATTTACATGGAAGATAAGTTCTGCACAAAACCGTGTAAATTGAAATTCTGGATTTTGCTAAGTAAAATCGTGTAAAACGAAAATAACCCCAAAATGTGCATGATTCAGTCATTAATTTAAGTAAAACAAAAGTAAGACATCTTAGAAAACTTAAAATTATTAGTTTATAAAAAAAACAAACATATGAATGTAGTAATAGTAATAATAAAAGACTACGTATGCTCGAATATATCAATTAAATGCTTATTTTATACATAATTTTTGATAACGAAAATAATAAGACCAACCCCATTCCTCTAGGACTAGCCGTTCTCCAGATATCAGTTTTTTTTTTTTTTTGCATTTTCGCTACTCCACCTTTGAAAACAAGTTCAGTTACCAAATGAAAACGGAAATTGAATTAAAAGTGCAAATTCAGTGTCATTTAAAATAATTATGGCTGTTATTTTGTGCAATTAAACTCAATTTAATGAATCTTTGAAGAAATAAAGAGAACGTGAATACGAGTCTGCAGGGAAAGTCATATGCTGCCCACATCAGATTTTTTAATTTGGAATTAGTTTTCAGTTGTTTTATATTTTACCCCGATTTCGGCCGCTATTTACACAAATCGATTCCTTAGTGACCTAAACTATTGACACAGTGTCCATCTTGACACACCAGAAAGACCGAATAACGATGGGGAAACGTTTCTAGTTCCGCGCAAAATTAGTAGTATTCTAAGCATTTTGGAATGAAGTGAAGAGACTTTTACCCTATAACAGAGAGTAATATTTGTGATCACTGATTATGTCTTCTCCTGCATCTTGCTTAAAAATGGCAAGCTAGATCATGGGCCACGCAGGTGATAGATGATCAGTTGAGCACATTCTTGCTCTTATGCAACACCCTGTTATTGAACATAAGCCACTTCACTGCGTGTAATAGAATGCCGAAATCGGACTGATAAAACCAAAAGTAGCCTGTTCGTTCTGCCACTTTAATGATCCGTAACAAAATGAAAAAGATCCGTGTAACGCCGGGCAATTCGTTCTAGTACCTAAATAATTGAGATATAAAGAATTTTCATTTTATTCTGAAAGTCAATATATTCAACGGTTGTTCATCCTCCTCGTTGGAAATTATCCATGTAGACTCGTTGTCTACCATTTTATGAATCGTTCTTTGTACGTTTTGCGAACTAAAAGAAGTTTAAAGCACTTGGTGTAAACCTGGGGACATTTTGCCGATTAATTGCAAATACTTAAAATTTTTCATTTTTAACACTTTACAACAAAGTTGAAAGAGTTTATGACTTTGTTCATTCTGTCTGTCTGTCTGTCTGTCCGTTAGCACGATAACTGTCGTAAAAATGACTTAATCAAAATGAAATTTTAGTATGTTGTTCAGACGGTCTGTAGAACCTATGGGAATATAAATGAATAATATTACCCAATTAGTTTTGGATTGAACCCGGGTCGAAAAAATGAAATACATTGAGCCCTATGGGACCTAATTTTTCAAACATTTTTTAAGCGGATTTAAAATTCACAAATTGCTTCAAAAATTTTAGGTAATATTCAAGTTGTTCCATAAAATATATAAAAAAAAAATTCAGCGAAATATATTCAGTAGTATTTTAAATAAAAATTAAAATAATAATTACACCTCTTATATGAAACGATCATGTGACCATGATATGAAACGATCACATGACCCACTTCAAAATGATATATGGCATCCATCTTGTTTCAAAATCGTGATTTTTTTAAGTTCTTTTTAATTCCTATTGAGTAATTTTTTTAAGTTCTTTTTAATTCATATTGAGTGTTGTATCCGTCCTAAAACTACTTTATTTTTGCTTAAATTCTGTGCATCTACATACTGAAACAACGAATGACAATATATTTGAGTTTAAATGTTCATCTAAATTTGATTATTTCTACAACTAAGCCTATTTTTCACCTATGTAAAATGTAAACAGCAAAATATATAGAATGAGTTGTATTAGAATTCCTGTATTTTTTTAACACAAAATAATTTAGTCCATGGAGTCTGCATGGCTGATATGAATGAAATATTAATTGATTTCATAAAGAGAAGGACGATTTTTTTCGATGAAGTTTCAAGCATAGAGTTTAATTTTTTGTAGCTCCATGGTCTTAAACAAAATGTTTAAATAAAATAAATTATCATAGTATTGTGATGAATGAAATGAATGGGAGAAAGTTATGAATGAAATCCTGTTTTTATAGAGAGATCCAGACGTGTTATTTTTTCTATGACGTCATTTGAATTAATTTCAGTTGTTTTCGATGAAGTTTTCAAATATAATAAATTATCGTAGTATTATGATAATTCTAAAACTATTACCGAGGAATGTATAACATTTTAGAGATGTTTAAACCAGGCAATTTATATTTCAATGCCGTCATTTGAATGAAGTTCATTTTTTTCGATGAAGGTTTAAGTTTTCAACTATAATAAATTAATGCAGTATTGTGATAAGTTTCAAAATATTACCGAGGAATGTATTGCATTTTAGACTTGTTTAAATAAAATTACATTGAAGTTGGAAAGTGTTTCATAATCAATGCTTTAAGCATGATTGATCTTTCTTGTTAATATTTAAAAAGTTATATGTACACCTCAAAATCTGAACCTCTCATGTAAGACATGCAAAGTTTTTCTACAAGCTGAAAATTCGCATTTTAAAATTCTAGATTACTTTGCATACTTGCATACATAGTCAAGCACGTTTTAATAATGTAGGCCAGCATTTCCCCATCTAGTATGTAAGGACCCCCTGGAGAGGGGATGTATGCTAAAATATCACTAATGACGAACAAGCTTATTTTTTATTTTGTTTATTTTCTTATTCTTGATTTTCTTTATTTTTAATTCTTTATTTTCTTTATTTCCTTATTCTTCTTTTGCTTTATTTTATTCTTTATTCTTTATTTCGTAAGTTACACTACATTTTACTACACTTCTTTTTCAATATTCTCAAGACTAGCAGAGTTTATTTCAGTTGCAGGCGAGGGTGAGTGAGTTCGAATTACACAGTGAATAAAAATAAAAAATTAAAATCGAACGTTTCAGGCCATGTTTATGCTTGGATTTTTATTGCGACAAAGGTAACTAAGATTGACCTGTTGTGATTTAAAATTTTATACATGCTTTTTTTTTTTGCAAATTTAATATCTGAAAAAGCTATTAAGCTATTTCAATATTCCATTTCCCTGGCTCTCTATTTTGAAGTGGGAATAATTATGTAACGACAGCGGTACTAACGAAAATATATCGGTACAAATCGCTACTAACGAAGTACTAAATAATGTTGACTGCTGAAATTTAGAAATTGCATAGTTGAAATTTTGATTACTGTTGTTAACTCCCGTTTCTTCAGCTTATCATGTTAAGAAGGTTATAATTCTGTTCTGGAAATGGTACTATTGAAAATATCTCGGTACTAATCGGTACTAACGAAGTACTAAATAATGTTGACTGCCGAAATTTAGAAATTGCATAGTTGAAATTTTGATTACGGTTGTTAACTTCCGTTTTTTCAGCTCATCATGTTAAGAAGGTTATAATTCTGTTCTGGAAGTGGTACTATTGAAAATATCTCGGTACTAATCGGTACTAACGAAGTACTAAATAATGTTGACTGCCGAAATTTAGAAATTGCATAGTTGAAATTTTGATTACGGTTGTTAACTCCCGTTTTTTCAGCTCATCATGTTAAGAAGGTTATAATTCTGTTCTGGAAGTGGTACTATTGAAAATATCTCGGTACTAATCGGTACTAACGAAGTACTAAATAATGTTGACTGCCGAAATTTAGAAATTGCATAGTTGAAATTTTGATTACGGTTGTTAACTCCCGTTTTTTCAGCTCATCATGTTAAGAAGGTTATAATTCTGTTCTGGAAGTGGTACTATTGAAAATATCTCGGTACTAATCGGTACTAACGAAGTACTAAATAATGTTGACTGCCGAAATTTAGAAATTGCATAGTTGAAATTTTGATTACGGTTGTTAACTCCCGTTTTTTCAGCTCATCATGTTAAGAAGGTTATAATTCTGTTCTGGAAGTGGTACTATTGAAAATATCTCTGTACTAATCGGTACTAACGAAGTACTAAATAATGTTGACTGCCGAAATTTAGAAATTGCATAGTCGAAATTTTGATTACGGTTGTTAACTCCCATTTCTTCAGCTCATCATGTTAAGAAGGTTATAATTCTGTTCTGGAAGTGGTACTATTGAAAATATCTCTGTACTAATCGGTACTAACGAAGTACTAAATAATGTTGACTGCCGAAATTTAGAAATTGCATAGTCGAAATTTTGATTACGGTTGTTAACTCCCATTTCTTCAGCTCATCATGTTAAGAAGGTTATAATTCTGTTCTGGAAGTGGTACTATTGAAAATATCTCTGTACTAATCGGTACTAACGAAGTACTAAATAATGTTGACTGCCGAAATTTAGAAATTGCATAGTCGAAATTTTGATTACGGTTGTTAACTCCCATTTCTTCAGCTCATCATGTTAAGAAGGTTATAATTCTGTTCTGGAAGTGGTACTATTGAAAATATCTCGGTACTAATCGGTACTAACGAAGTACTAAATAATGTTGACTGCCGAAATTTAGAAATTGCATAGTCGAAATTTTGATTACGGTTGTTAACTCCCATTTCTTCAGCTCATCATGTTAAGAAGGTTATAATTCTGTTCTGGAAGTGGTACTATTGAAAATATCTCGGTACTAATCGGTACTAACGAAGTACTAAATAATGTTGACTGCCGAAATTTAGAAATTGCATAGTTGAAATTTTGATTACGGTTGTTAACTCCCGTTTTTTCAGCTCATCATGTTAAGAAGGTTATAATTCTGTTCTGGAAGTGGTACTATTGAAAATATCTCTGTACTAATCGGTACTAACGAAGTACTAAATAATGTTGACTGCCGAAATTTAGAAATTGCATAGTCGAAATTTTGATTACGGTTGTTAACTCCCATTTCTTCAGCTCATCATGTTAAGAAGGTTATAATTCTGTTCTGGAAGTGGTACTATTGAAAATATCTCTGTACTAATCGGTACTAACGAAGTACTAAATAATGTTGACTGCCGAAATTTAGAAATTGCATAGTCGAAATTTTGATTACGGTTGTTAACTCCCATTTCTTCAGCTCATCATGTTAAGAAGGTTATAATTCTGTTCTGGAAGTGGTACTATTGAAAATATCTCGGTACTAATCGGTACTAACGAAGTACTAAATAATGTTGACTGCCGAAATTTAGAAATTGCATAGTTGAAATTTTGATTACGGTTGTTAACTCCCGTTTTTTCAGCTCATCATGTTAAGAAGGTTATAATTCTGTTCTGGAAGTGGTACTATTGAAAATATCTCTGTACTAATCGGTACTAACGAAGTACTAAATAATGTTGACTGCCGAAATTTAGAAATTGCATAGTCGAAATTTTGATTACGGTTGTTAACTCCCATTTCTTCAGCTCATCATGTTAAGAAGGTTATAATTCTGTTCTGGAAGTGGTACTATTGAAAATATCTCTGTACTAATCGGTACTAACGAAGTACTAAATAATGTTGACTGCCGAAATTTAGAAATTGCATAGTCGAAATTTTGATTACGGTTGTTAACTCCCATTTCTTCAGCTCATCATGTTAAGAAGGTTATAATTCTGTTCTGGAAGTGGTACTATTGAAAATATCTCGGTACTAATCGGTACTAACGAAGTACTAAATAATGTTGACTGCCGAAATTTAGAAATTGCATAGTTGAAATTTTGATTACGGTTGTTAACTCCCGTTTTTTCAGCTCATCATGTTAAGAAG
Organism: Amaurobius ferox; assembly: GCA_951213105.1. NCBI lineage: Eukaryota > Metazoa > Arthropoda > Arachnida > Araneae > Amaurobiidae > Amaurobius > Amaurobius ferox. The sequence goes on from OX578149.1 coordinate 103,273,014, forward strand.
GTTATAATTCTGTTCTGGAAGTGGTACTATTGAAAATATCTCTGTACTAATCGGTACTAACGAAGTACTAAATAATGTTGACTGCCGAAATTTAGAAATTGCATAGTCGAAATTTTGATTACGGTTGTTAACTCCCATTTCTTCAGCTCATCATGTTAAGAAGGTTATAATTCTGTTCTGGAAGTGGTACTATTGAAAATATCTCTGTACTAATCGGTACTAACGAAGTACTAAATAATGTTGACTGCCGAAATTTAGAAATTGCATAGTCGAAATTTTGATTACGGTTGTTAACTCCCATTTCTTCAGCTCATCATGTTAAGAAGGTTATAATTCTGTTCTGGAAGTGGTACTATTGAAAATATCTCTGTACTAATCGGTACTAACGAAGTACTAAATAATGTTGACTGCCGAAATTTAGAAATTGCATAGTTGAAATTTTGATTACGGTTGTTAACTCCCGTTTTTTCAGCTCATCATGTTAAGAAGGTTATAATTCTGTTCTGGAAGTGGTACTATTGAAAATATCTCGGTACTAATCGGTACTAACGAAGTACTAAATAATGTTGACTGCCGAAATTTAGAAATTGCATAGTTGAAATTTTGATTACGGTTGTTAACTCCCGTTTTTTCAGCTCATCATGTTAAGAAGGTTATAATTCTGTTCTGGAAGTGGTACTATTGAAAATATCTCGGTACTAATCGGTACTAACGAAGTACTAAATAATGTTGACTGCCGAAATTTAGAAATTGCATAGTTGAAATTTTGATTACGGTTGTTAACTCCCGTTTTTTCAGCTCATCATGTTAAGAAGGTTATAATTCTGTTCTGGAAGTGGTACTATTGAAAATATCTCTGTACTAATCGGTACTAACGAAGTACTAAATAATGTTGACTGCCGAAATTTAGAAATTGCATAGTTGAAATTTTGATTACGGTTGTTAACTCCCGTTTTTTCAGCTCATCATGTTAAGAAGGTTATAATTCTGTTCTGGAAGTGGTACTATTGAAAATATCTCTGTACTAATCGGTACTAACGAAGTACTAAATAATGTTGACTGCCGAAATTTAGAAATTGCATAGTTGAAATTTTGATTACGGTTGTTAACTCCCGTTTTTTCAGCTCATCATGTTAAGAAGGTTATAATTCTGTTCTGGAAGTGGTACTATTGAAAATATCTCGGTACTAATCGGTACTAACGAAGTACTAAATAATGTTGACTGCCGAAATTTAGAAATTGCATAGTTGAAATTTTGATTACGGTTGTTAACTCCCGTTTTTTCAGCTCATCATGTTAAGAAGGTTATAATTCTGTTCTGGAAGTGGTACTATTGAAAATATCTCGGTACTAATCGGTACTAACGAAGTACTAAATAATGTTGACTGCCGAAATTTAGAAATTGCATAGTTGAAATTTTGATTACGGTTGTTAACTCCCGTTTTTTCAGCTCATCATGTTAAGAAGGTTATAATTCTGTTCTGGAAGTGGTACTATTGAAAATATCTCTGTACTAATCGGTACTAACGAAGTACTAAATAATGTTGACTGCCGAAATTTAGAAATTGCATAGTCGAAATTTTGATTACGGTTGTTAACTCCCATTTCTTCAGCTCATCATGTTAAGAAGGTTATAATTCTGTTCTGGAAGTGGTACTATTGAAAATATCTCTGTACTAATCGGTACTAACGAAGTACTAAATAATGTTGACTGCCGAAATTTAGAAATTGCATAGTCGAAATTTTGATTACGGTTGTTAACTCCCATTTCTTCAGCTCATCATGTTAAGAAGGTTATAATTCTGTTCTGGAAGTGGTACTATTGAAAATATCTCTGTACTAATCGGTACTAACGAAGTACTAAATAATGTTGACTGCCGAAATTTAGAAATTGCATAGTCGAAATTTTGATTACGGTTGTTAACTCCCATTTCTTCAGCTCATCATGTTAAGAAGGTTATAATTCTGTTCTGGAAGTGGTACTATTGAAAATATCTCTGTACTAATCGGTACTAACGAAGTACTAAATAATGTTGACTGCCGAAATTTAGAAATTGCATAGTCGAAATTTTGATTACGGTTGTTAACTCCCATTTCTTCAGCTCATCATGTTAAGAAGGTTATAATTCTGTTCTGGAAGTGGTACTATTGAAAATATCTCTGTACTAATCGGTACTAACGAAGTACTAAATAATGTTGACTGCCGAAATTTAGAAATTGCATAGTCGAAATTTTGATTACGGTTGTTAACTCCCATTTCTTCAGCTCATCATGTTAAGAAGGTTATAATTCTGTTCTGGAAGTGGTACTATTGAAAATATCTCTGTACTAATCGGTACTAACGAAGTACTAAATAATGTTGACTGCCGAAATTTAGAAATTGCATAGTCGAAATTTTGATTACGGTTGTTAACTCCCATTTCTTCAGCTCATCATGTTAAGAAGGTTATAATTCTGTTCTGGAAGTGGTACTATTGAAAATATCTCTGTACTAATCGGTACTAACGAAGTACTAAATAATGTTGACTGCCGAAATTTAGAAATTGCATAGTCGAAATTTTGATTACGGTTGTTAACTCCCATTTCTTCAGCTCATCATGTTAAGAAGGTTATAATTCTGTTCTGGAAGTGGTACTATTGAAAATATCTCTGTACTAATCGGTACTAACGAAGTACTAAATAATGTTGACTGCCGAAATTTAGAAATTGCATAGTCGAAATTTTGATTACGGTTGTTTACTCCCATTTCTTCAGCTCATCATGTTAAGAAGGTTATAATTCTGTTCTGGAAGTGGTACTATTGAAAATATCTCTGTACTAATCGGTACTAACGAAGTACTAAATAATGTTGACTGCCGAAATTTAGAAATTGCATAGTCGAAATTTTGATTACGGTTGTTAACTCCCATTTCTTCAGCTCATCATGTTAAGAAGGTTATAATTCTGTTCTGGAAGTGGTACTATTGAAAATATCTCTGTACTAATCGGTACTAACGAAGTACTAAATAATGTTGACTGCCGAAATTTAGAAATTGCATAGTCGAAATTTTGATTACGGTTGTTAACTCCCATTTCTTCAGCTCATCATGTTAAGAAGGTTATAATTCTGTTCTGGAAGTGGTACTATTGAAAATATCTCTGTACTAATCGGTACTAACGAAGTACTAAATAATGTTGACTGCCGAAATTTAGAAATTGCATAGTCGAAATTTTGATTACGGTTGTTAACTCCCATTTCTTCAGCTCATCATGTTAAGAAGGTTATAATTCTGTTCTGGAAGTGGTACTATTGAAAATATCTCTGTACTAATCGGTACTAACGAAGTACTAAATAATGTTGACTGCCGAAATTTAGAAATTGCATAGTCGAAATTTTGATTACGGTTGTTAACTCCCATTTCTTCAGCTCATCATGTTAAGAAGGTTATAATTCTGTTCTGGAAGTGGTACTATTGAAAATATCTCTGTACTAATCGGTACTAACGAAGTACTAAATAATGTTGACTGCCGAAATTTAGAAATTGCATAGTCGAAATTTTGATTACGGTTGTTAACTCCCATTTCTTCAGCTCATCATGTTAAGAAGGTTATAATTCTGTTCTGGAAGTGGTACTATTGAAAATATCTCTGTACTAATCGGTACTAACGAAGTACTAAATAATGTTGACTGCCGAAATTTAGAAATTGCATAGTCGAAATTTTGATTACGGTTGTTAACTCCCATTTCTTCAGCTCATCATGTTAAGAAGGTTATAATTCTGTTCTGGAAGTGGTACTATTGAAAATATCTCTGTACTAATCGGTACTAACGAAGTACTAAATAATGTTGACTGCCGAAATTTAGAAATTGCATAGTCGAAATTTTGATTACGGTTGTTAACTCCCATTTCTTCAGCTCATCATGTTAAGAAGGTTATAATTCTGTTCTGGAAGTGGTACTATTGAAAATATCTCTGTACTAATCGGTACTAACGAAGTACTAAATAATGTTGACTGCCGAAATTTAGAAATTGCATAGTCGAAATTTTGATTACGGTTGTTAACTCCCATTTCTTCAGCTCATCATGTTAAGAAGGTTATAATTCTGTTCTGGAAGTGGTACTATTGAAAATATCTCTGTACTAATCGGTACTAACGAAGTACTAAATAATGTTGACTGCCGAAATTTAGAAATTGCATAGTCGAAATTTTGATTACGGTTGTTAACTCCCATTTCTTCAGCTCATCATGTTAAGAAGGTTATAATTCTGTTCTGGAAGTGGTACTATTGAAAATATCTCTGTACTAATCGGTACTAACGAAGTACTAAATAATGTTGACTGCCGAAATTTAGAAATTGCATAGTCGAAATTTTGATTACGGTTGTTAACTCCCATTTCTTCAGCTCATCATGTTAAGAAGGTTATAATTCTGTTCTGGAAGTGGTACTATTGAAAATATCTCTGTACTAATCGGTACTAACGAAGTACTAAATAATGTTGACTGCCGAAATTTAGAAATTGCATAGTCGAAATTTTGATTACGGTTGTTAACTCCCATTTCTTCAGCTCATCATGTTAAGAAGGTTATAATTCTGTTCTGGAAGTGGTACTATTGAAAATATCTCTGTACTAATCGGTACTAACGAAGTACTAAATAATGTTGACTGCCGAAATTTAGAAATTGCATAGTCGAAATTTTGATTACGGTTGTTAACTCCCATTTCTTCAGCTCATCATGTTAAGAAGGTTATAATTCTGTTCTGGAAGTGGTACTATTGAAAATATCTCTGTACTAATCGGTACTAACGAAGTACTAAATAATGTTGACTGCCGAAATTTAGAAATTGCATAGTCGAAATTTTGATTACGGTTGTTAACTCCCATTTCTTCAGCTCATCATGTTAAGAAGGTTATAATTCTGTTCTGGAAGTGGTACTATTGAAAATATCTCTGTACTAATCGGTACTAACGAAGTACTAAATAATGTTGACTGCCGAAATTTAGAAATTGCATAGTCGAAATTTTGATTACGGTTGTTAACTCCCATTTCTTCAGCTCATCATGTTAAGAAGGTTATAATTCTGTTCTGGAAGTGGTACTATTGAAAATATCTCTGTACTAATCGGTACTAACGAAGTACTAAATAATGTTGACTGCCGAAATTTAGAAATTGCATAGTCGAAATTTTGATTACGGTTGTTAACTCCCATTTCTTCAGCTCATCATGTTAAGAAGGTTATAATTCTGTTCTGGAAGTGGTACTATTGAAAATATCTCTGTACTAATCGGTACTAACGAAGTACTAAATAATGTTGACTGCCGAAATTTAGAAATTGCATAGTCGAAATTTTGATTACGGTTGTTAACTCCCATTTCTTCAGCTCATCATGTTAAGAAGGTTATAATTCTGTTCTGGAAGTGGTACTATTGAAAATATCTCTGTACTAATCGGTACTAACGAAGTACTAAATAATGTTGACTGCCGAAATTTAGAAATTGCATAGTCGAAATTTTGATTACGGTTGTTAACTCCCGTTTCTTCAGCTCATCATGTTAAGAAGGTTATAATTCTGTTCTGGAAGTGCTACTATTGAAAATATCTCTGTACTAATCGGTACTAATGAAGTACTAAATAATGTTGACTGCCGAAATTTAGAAATTGCATAGTTGAAATTTTGATTACTGTTGTTAACTCCCGTTTCTTCAGCTCATCATGTTAAGAAGGTTATAATTCTGTTCTGGAAGTGGTACTATTGAAAATATCTCGGTACTAATCGGTACTAACGAAGTACTAAATAATGTTGACTGCCGAAATTTAGAAATTGCATAGTCGAAATTTTGATTACTGTTGTTAACTCCCGTTTCTTCAGCTCATCATGTTAAGAAGGTTATAATTCTGTTCTGGAAGTGGTACTATTGAAAATATCTCTGTACTAATCGGTACTAACGAAGTACTAAATAATGTTGACTGCCGAAATTTAGAAATTGCATAGTCGAAATTTTGATTACGGTTGTTAACTCCCGTTTCTTCAGCTCATCATGTTAAGAAGGTTATAATTCTGTTCTGGAAGTGGTACTATTGAAAATATCTCGGTACTAATCGGTACTGACGAAGTACTAAATAATGTTGACTGCCGAAATTTAGAAATTGCATAGTCGAAATTTTGATTACGGTTGTTAACTCCCGTTTTTTCAGCTCATCATGTTAAGAAGGTTATAATTCTGTTCTGGAAGTGGTACTATTGAAAATATCTCGGTACTAATCGGTACTGACGAAGTACTAAATAATGTTGACTGCCGAAATTTAGAAATTGCATAGTTGAAATTTTGATTACTGTTGTTAACTCCCGTTTCTTCAGCTCATCATGTTAAGAAGGTTATAATTCTGTTCTGGAAGTGGTACTATTGAAAATATCTCTGTACTAATCGGTACTAACGAAGTACTAAATAATGTTGACTGCCGAAATTTAGAAATTGCATAGTCGAAATTTTGATTACTGTTGTTAACTCCCGTTTCTTCAGCTCATCATGTTAAGAAGGTTATAATTCTGTTCTGGAAGTGGTACTATTGAAAATATCTCTGTACTAATCGGTACTAACGAAGTACTAAATAATGTTGACTGCCGAAATTTAGAAATTGCATAGTCGAAATTTTGATTACTGTTGTTAACTCCCGTTTCTTCAGCTCATCATGTTAAGAAGGTTATAATTCTGTTCTGGAAGTGGTACTATTGAAAATATCTCTGTACTAATCGGTACTAACGAAGTACTAAATAATGTTGACTGCCGAAATTTAGAAATTGCATAGTCGAAATTTTGATTACGGTTGTTAACTCCCGTTTCTTCAGCTCATCATGTTAAGAAGGTTATAATTCTGTTCTGGAAGTGCTACTATTGAAAATATCTCTGTACTAATCGGTACTAATGAAGTACTAAATAATGTTGACTGCCGAAATTTAGAAATTGCATAGTTGAAATTTTGATTACGGTTGTTAACTCCCGTTTCTTCAGCTCATCATGTTAAGAAGGTTATAATTCTGTTCTGGAAGTGCTACTATTGAAAATATCTCTGTACTAATCGGTACTAACGAAGTACTAAATAATGTTGACTGCCGAAATTTAGAAATTGCATAGTCGAAATTTTGATTACGGTTGTTAACTCCCGTTTCTTCAGCTCATCATGTTAAGAAGGTTATAATTCTGTTCTGGAAGTGCTACGATTGAAAATATCTCTGTACTAATCGGTACTAACGAAGTACTAAATAATGTTGACTGCCGAAATTTAGAAATTGCATAGTTGAAATTTTGATTACTGTTGTTAACTCCCGTTTCTTCAGCTCATCATGTTAAGAAGGTTATAATTCTGTTCTGGAAGTGGTACTATTGAAAATATCTCTGTACTAATCGGTACTAACGAAGTACTAAATAATGTTGACTGCCGAAATTTAGAAATTGCATAGTCGAAATTTTGATTACTGTTGTTAACTCCCGTTTCTTCAGCTCATCATGTTAAGAAGGTTATAATTCTGTTCTGGAAGTGGTACTATTGAAAATATCTCTGTACTAATCGGTACTAACGAAGTACTAAATAATGTTGACTGCCGAAATTTAGAAATTGCATAGTCGAAATTTTGATTACTGTTGTTAACTCCCGTTTCTTCAGCTCATCATGTTAAGAAGGTTATAATTCTGTTCTGGAAGTGGTACTATTGAAAATATCTCTGTACTAATCGGTACTAACGAAGTACTAAATAATGTTGACTGCCGAAATTTAGAAATTGCATAGTCGAAATTTTGATTACGGTTGTTAACTCCCGTTTCTTCAGCTCATCATGTTAAGAAGGTTATAATTCTGTTCTGGAAGTGCTACTATTGAAAATATCTCTGTACTAATCGGTACTAATGAAGTACTAAATAATGTTGACTGCCGAAATTTAGAAATTGCATAGTTGAAATTTTGATTACGGTTGTTAACTCCCGTTTCTTCAGCTCATCATGTTAAGAAGGTTATAATTCTGTTCTGGAAGTGGTACTATTGAAAATATCTCGGTACTAATCGGTACTAAAGAAGTACTAAATAATGTTGACTGCCGAAATTTAGAAATTGCATAGTTGAAATTTTGATTACTGTTGTTAACTCCCGTTTCTTCAGCTCATCATGTTAAGAAGGTTATAATTCTGTTCTGGAAGTGGTACTATTGAAAATATCTCTGTACTAATCGGTACTAACGAAGTACTAAATAATGTTGACTGCCGAAATTTAGAAATTGCATAGTCGAAATTTTGATTACGGTTGTTAACTCCCGTTTCTTCAGCTCATCATGTTAAGAAGGTTATAATTCTGTTCTGGAAGTGCTACTATTGAAAATATCTCTGTACTAATCGGTACTAATGAAGTACTAAATAATGTTGACTGCCGAAATTTAGAAATTGCATAGTTGAAATTTTGATTACTGTTGTTAACTCCCGTTTCTTCAGCTCATCATGTTAAGAAGGTTATAATTCTGTTCTGGAAGTGGTACTATTGAAAATATCTCTGTACTAATCGGTACTAATGAAGTACTAAATAATGTTGACTGCCGAAATTTAGAAATTGCATAGTTGAAATTTTGATTACTGTTGTTAACTCCCGTTTCTTCAGCTCATCATGTTAAGAAGGTTATAATTCTGTTCTGGAAGTGCTACTATTGAAAATATCTCTGTACTAATCGGTACTAATGAAGTACTAAATAATGTTGACTGCCGAAATTTAGAAATTGCATAGTTGAAATTTTGATTACTGTTGTTAACTCCCGTTTCTTCAGCTCATCATGTTAAGAAGGTTATAATTCTGTTCTGGAAGTGGTACTATTGAAAATATCTCTGTACTAATCGGTACTAATGAAGTACTAAATAATGTTGACTGCCGAAATTTAGAAATTGCATAGTTGAAATTTTGATTACTGTTGTTAACTCCCGTTTCTTCAGCTCATCATGTTAAGAAGGTTATAATTCTGTTCTGGAAGTGCTACTATTGAAAATATCTCTGTACTAATCGGTACTAATGAAGTACTAAATAATGTTGACTGCCGAAATTTAGAAATTGCATAGTTGAAATTTTGATTACTGTTGTTAACTCCCGTTTCTTCAGCTCATCATGTTAAGAAGGTTATAATTCTGTTCTGGAAGTGGTACTATTGAAAATATCTCTGTACTAATCGGTACTAATGAAGTACTAAATAATGTTGACTGCCGAAATTTAGAAATTGCATAGTTGAAATTTTGATTACTGTTGTTAACTCCCGTTTCTTCAGCTCATCATGTTAAGAAGGTTATAATTCTGTTCTGGAAGTGGTACTATTGAAAATATCTCTGTACTAATCGGTACTAACGAAGTACTAAATAATGTTGACTGCCGAAATTTAGAAATTGCATAGTCGAAATTTTGATTACGGTTGTTAACTCCCGTTTCTTCAGCTCATCATGTTAAGAAGGTTATAATTCTGTTCTGGAAGTGCTACTATTGAAAATATCTCTGTACTAATCGGTACTAATGAAGTACTAAATAATGTTGACTGCCGAAATTTAGAAATTGCATAGTTGAAATTTTGATTACTGTTGTTAACTCCCGTTTCTTCAGCTCATCATGTTAAGAAGGTTATAATTCTGTTCTGGAAGTGCTACTATTGAAAATATCTCTGTACTAATCGGTACTAATGAAGTACTAAATAATGTTGACTGCCGAAATTTAGAAATTGCATAGTTGAAATTTTGATTACTGTTGTTAACTCCCGTTTCTTCAGCTCATCATGTTAAGAAGGTTATAATTCTGTTCTGGAAGTGGTACTTTTGAAAATATCTCTGTACTAATCGGTACTAATGAAGTACTAAATAATGTTGACTGCCGAAATTTAGAAATTGCATAGTTGAAATTTTGATTACTGTTGTTAACTCCCGTTTCTTCAGCTCATCATGTTAAGAAGGTTATAATTCTGTTCTGGAAGTGGTACTATTGAAAATATCTCTGTACTAATCGGTACTAATGAAGTACTAAATAATGTTGACTGCCGAAATTTAGAAATTGCATAGTTGAAATTTTGATTACTGTTGTTAACTCCCGTTTCTTCAGCTCATCATGTTAAGAAGGTTATTATTCTGTTCTGGAAGTGGTACTATTGAAAATATCTCTGTACTAATCGGTACTAATGAAGTACTAAATAATGTTGACTGCCGAAATTTAGAAATTGCATAGTTGAAATTTTGATTACTGTTGTTAACTCCCGTTTCTTCAGCTCATCATGTTAAGAAGGTTATAATTCTGTTCTGGAAGTGGTACTATTGAAAATATCTCTGTACTAATCGGTACTAACGAAGTACTAAATAATGTTGACTGCCGAAATTTAGAAATTGCATAGTCGAAATTTTGATTACGGTTGTTAACTCCCGTTTCTTCAGCTCATCATGTTAAGAAGGTTATAATTCTGTTCTGGAAGTGCTACTATTGAAAATATCTCTGTACTAATCGGTACTAACGAAGTACTAAATAATGTTGACTGCCGAAATTTAGAAATTGCATAGTCGAAATTTTGATTACTGTTGTTAACTCCCATTTCTTCAGCTCATCATGTTAAGAAGGTTATAATTCTGTTCTGGAAGTGGTAGTATTGAAAATATCTCGGTACTAATCGGTGTTGACGAAGTACCCACTAATAGAACAGTCAAAACTTAGAAAACATAGTTCCGGACTGGAATTTCTACAGGCCACCATTGTGAAATAGCTATACATTTGTACCGAAAGCGGTACAACTAAAATATCTCTGCACTAATGGGTACTAACGATTGGCATAGTCGGCGGGCTCGCATTTCTACGACCCGCCATTTGTAATGGCTATAATTTTGTACTGGAAGCGGTACTAACGAACTACGTACTAAGTACTAACGAATAGTATAGTCGAAATTTATAAATTGATAGTCGACGGGACCGCTTTCCTCCAATCTGCCATTTTGAAATGGCTACAATTTTGTACGGGAAACGTTACTAACGAAAATATCTCAGAACAAAACGGTACTAACGAATGACATAGTCGAAATTTCTGAGTTCAAAATTCGGCTGGCTGGTGAAATACACCTGGGTTTTAAAGTAAATTTTTGGCTAGAAATTGGCTAATTTGTTAGTTATATTTGTGGCTAAATATAGCTAATAATAATACCTTAGCTATAGTTATGGCTAACGAGCTACACGTGAATTTCCATGACCAAGTGTTTCTAAAAATGGCTAGATCTAGTCATAAAATGGGCCGACGCGGTGGTCGAACGGTCAAAGAAAGCGTTTCCTAGCGATCGCTCGGCTGCCGGGTTAAGGGTTCGAGTCCCACCTTCGGGCATGGATGTTGTGTCGTTGGGCGCTATGTGTTCCGATCCCCACTGGTGCGCTGGGGCAACGTCATGTGACAGCTAACAAGTTCACGGTTCTGACAGGTGTATAGCCGAATTGATGAATTTCAAATGCCTGGCCATTGAAAAAAAATCTGATGTGGGCAACACATGACTTTCCTTATATAATGAAATGAATTTACTACTTTTACAGTAAAATAAATAAGTTTTTCTTCTAGATACTAATATCCTTTCCAAGATATTGAATTCTCGACAATTAGTCGTCATTTTCATTGATTTATCGTTATTTTTATCCATTTGGCGAGATTTTCGTTAATTTGGCAGCATTTCAAAAAGTTGCCAAGTTGGCGACATTCCGCCAATTTCGTCGCCAAAATCTCGCCAAGCGTTATGGACGAAGAAATAAGTTATTCTTACAGCAGATAAATTGGCGTTCAAATGCAAAAGTATTACTCAAAGTATCTTTTTTCATGAATGGAACGAGCTAGATCCACGAGAATGATGTCACCCAATCTATCGCATGATATTATATATGAAAAGTGAACATGTTTCTCAATAGGAAATATATTTTTTTCTATTTTATATGACTTTTTGATAATTTTTTTGAAAAATGTGCAATATCTCGAGAACGGTTCATGTTAGCGTTCTAACATTTACGTCAATCGTTTTCTAATGAAAAATTGCATAAGAAATGTCTGTTTGCGTAACTTTATTATTGGTTTTGATTTTTTGACAATTTTTTCAAAATTTCACTCGAAAATTTAGGGGGGTTCTGAACATTCGATTGCGTATAAAACCAACAGGCTTCCAGTGTTTACAGATTGTGATTTTTGTACCAAATTTGGTTCGAATCGGTCCATTCGTTCGTCAGTTATCGTCTCCACAGACCCACTGACACACACACACACACACACACATACTTTCACACACACACACACACACAGACATCACTTCAAAAATGTTTGATTCGTGATCAGGGATGCTTGAAACGTGCTCTCCCGTCGAAAACTTGAATTCGAATTTTCGACCCCGTCACAATACTTTCCTTATATATTATGTATATAAGGAAAGTAAAAAAAGGCATAAAATGTGTGTCTGTGTCAGTGAGTCTGTGGAGACGATAACTGACGCACGAATGGACCGATTCGAACGAAATTTGGTACAAAAATTACAATCTGTAAACACTGGAAGCCTATTGTTTTTAAAAGTAATCGAATGTTCAAAACCCCCCTAAAGTTTCGAGTGAAATTTAAAAAAATCGTCAAAAAATCAAAACCGCTAATAAAGTTACGTAAATAGACATTTCGTATGTAATTTTTCATTAGAAAACGATTAACATAAATTTTAGAGCACTAACATGAACCGTTCTCGAGATATTGCACATTTTTCAAAAAAATTACCGAAAGTCATATAAAATAAAAAAAATATATATTTCCCATTGAGAAACATGTTCACTTTTCATATGTAATATCATGTGATAAATTTGGTGACATCCTTCTCGTGGATCTAGCTCGTTCCATTCATGAGAAAAGATACTTCGAGTAATACTTTTGTATTTGAACGCCAATAGTCATTTATATGCTATAAGAATAATTTATTTCTCCGTCAGTAAAGCTTGGCGAGATTTTGGCGCGACTCTTTGAAATGTTGTCAAATTAACGAAAATCTCGCTAAATGGATTAAAATGACGCTGAATCAATGAAAATGCCGACTCATTGTCGAAAATTCAATATCTTGGAAAGAATATAAGTATCTACTATAAGAGAAACCTATTTTTTTACTGTAGAAGAAGTAAATTCATTGCATTATATAAGGAATGTCATGTGTTGCCTATTTTTTAGGGGGGGTGGGGATGGGGGAGATAGAGCCAAAGTTTATATCAATATACTTTTGCTGGTTGAAAGATTAATACTTTTCCAACTTAAAGCAATAATGTAATAGTCACAAATTTTGAATTATGTCACTTTTGAAATTGGGAGGCTACATGTTGTCTCGGATTTCCACTATCGTTATTTTTTAAATAATACTTTATTATCACAAGCAGCAGTTTAATTTATTGAGATAAGTGTCTGGTTTTCCAAATTGTTCGATTTCTCGTAGGAAACAACACCGCTTTAACCCTTTCCAGGGCAAACATTGCAAAAGTAAAGTACAAGACCTGTTTTCACAATTATTAAAGGGGACATGTAAATAAAAATTACATCAAGACGAAACCGTTACAAACTTTTATCCTACTAAATAATAGAATAAGACTCCTAAGTCGTGATAACACGGCTCCTGAGCAAACACTGCTTATGACTATGGCAGAATCAGTGCCAGTTTGAAAGTTTCTAAAATATAACTTTTTATTTCTGTGTCATATTTTCATAAGGATGATTTTGTGCTTCGTCGTAGATTGCAATTAGTGGATTTGTTTGCAACAGGAGGACCTTTATAATTATGACCAAAGAGGAGCATTGTTAGGGCTCACTGTCATTGCTGCGATTCGAAATGCGAATCTTCAAACTGGTCATATATATATATATATATATATATATATATATATATATATATATATATATATATATATATATATATATATATATATATATATATATAAATTTCAAAAAGAACAAGACGTGAAATAAAGCCAACAGGGAAATATAAAATGGCCAAGGGATTGTGACCCCTTGTTCCGTTATAGTCGACTTTTACTTTTGACTTGATATCATACTTTAAATAGTTATTGAGATTTGTACTGTAATTTTGTATTGACTCATATATATATATATATATATATATATATATATATATATATATGTGCGTGTGTGTGTGTATTTCCATTTAATCGCACATGCATTATTTGGAAAAAGGCTGATTTGTTCGAATTATTATAGATTCCATGCTCAATACGTGCAGATCCATTAAAATTCGAGAATGAGATTTTTGATCTCATTAGAGTATTTCCCTTTTGCATGTATTATACATTGTAGAGTAAGTAGGATTGGAAACTATTATTCGATGGTAAAATTTACATTTTGTGAACTACGAACAAATATAAAATATGTAGAATTTAAAAAAAAGACCCCAATAAACTTTTCTCTAAACGCCAAATCTGAAGTTACGCCGCGAACTGCCATTAGCAGATTAATACTAATCAATGACAAATGTTAACTTTATTAAACATTTTTATTTCCCTTAAACTCTCCCCAATCTAGCATATCTTCGTTAAACTAACATTTTAGTTACTAAATGCACGCGTTGTGCTTTGTCTTATAATCCAAAATCCTTCAACAAACGACTGTCCCTTCAACAAATACTCCAGACTACAGACATTAGGGTTCCTCTTTAAAGTTGCACCTTAAATCAATGCTGTAAGAGAGACGGTTAAGAGGGCTGATTTGGAACACCAGAGATAGAAAGAGGTGATTCAGAACTATTACGAATCATTTTGTGCTTATCTTCCTGACTCCTACTCTAGGTTTATTTCTAACACTGGGACGGAAAGAAGTTGTTATCAGATAGTGACTCAAGTTTGAGGTACCGAGTTGAGCTGTTATAAATAAGCCAGGAAATGTTCTCCAATATCTAAAAATATGTTCTGAGTATCTCATGAGCTACCTTACAGCCGTTGCAGGTTAAATCATTTTGTCGAACTAGGTGGTGATACCCCATGTGTAATAATCATAAATCCTGAAATGACAACGACATGCATGGTAAGCATGCATACACTCAGTTTACTAAAAGTTTTTCCTGGTACAGATGGAAAAACTTTTTTTTAACCGTTTTCAGTCCGCAGAGCATTCTATATATTTTTTACCTATTTGGCAAAAATATATTTGGTATTTCTCTTCTCTGCAAAACCTTTTTAGTTGTTTGGTTAGATTTAGCCAATATTTAGGCGAATCGGAAGGCATACGACTATTTTTTGTAAGTTCAAAAGGTTGGAATTTGAGTTCTACTCTTGGCCTATTGCAGAAGTATATCTCAATTTATGTAACAAGACACTTTGGTTAGTCGTTAATCTCAATTAAGCGCCAAAGTATATTTATAAATCAAAGTAGTTCAATCATATTTTGTCATTTAAAATGCATACAATAGTCAAAAATACGTAATTAGTGATTTCAAGAATGACGCTTAAATAAAATATATTTCAAAACAGGGACGATTAAATTCATAGATACAGTGGTGCCGGGATTCAGTCTAAAATCTAAATTTCAGAGTATGAAACATATTTAATTTAACAATCCACCCTTTATCAACTGTACCTAAATAGTGTGTTTCACCAAAGGGAAACAAAACAGTTTGAGAATAATTATTCATTATTATTATTATTATTATTATTATAGTTATTATTATTATTATTAGTTATTATTACAGTTAGTTATTATTATTATTATTAGTTATTATTATAGTTATTATTATTATTAGTTATTATTAGTTATTATTATTATTATTATTATTAGTTATTATTACAGTTAGTTATTATTATTATTATTAGTTATTATTATAGTTATTATTATTATTATTATTATTATTGTTGTTATCCTAGCTGTTCATCTCACCCAAATGATGTAGAGCAGGAGAATCCCAGGTTGGAAAATATACACGTTTGGAAAAAGCGAGGGGGAACTCTCAGAGCCAAATGCTTTGGTCGTCGATAACACAATTCTAAGTAAACCTTGTATTCAAGTCCTTAGACCTGACTACGTTTGGCAGTTAATTGGTTATTTGACCCTTATTCCATTCGTTTAACAAAAGAAAGCTGGTGGGAAAAAAATGGTTCATCATATCCAATGTGCCGATATAAATTTTATGAATCAAAACGATTGAGTACATGGTGAACTGGGATAATAAACTGGTCTTCTAAATATATATAATTTGCAATTATTAATAATACTAAATGCGGCACCTGTAGTTAGCAGTTACTTTTTCATCTCTCTTTTTAGCGGTCATTTTTGGCAAGCACTTTTATTAGCAGCAAACAGGTAACGATAGACACTGATTGAACAGAAAATACTGAACCCAAATACCAATATATATGCGCATCGGTACACGCGGTAATATTTCTCAGAACAATATTTTATTAATTGTTTTCAAAACAGTTTTCTCACTATTGGACTCTAAACACTTCTACTTTAATTATGGCCACCCAATGTCTTCATATCCAATTTGAAATTACTGATATATAACTGTCTAACGTGTTGAATAACGTGTTTTTGTCTTTCCAGTCTGAAAGTCCCCAGCTGATCTACAAAGAAAGAAGACGTCCCCAGCTGACCTACAAGGCAGCATATACAGAGACATCATTTCAAAATCATTCGATTCGAGTACAGATATTCTTAAAATGAGCTCTTCTGTTGAAAACATTAATTCGCATTTTTGATTCCGTCACAATATATTCCCTATACATTTTACTATACATGCTGCAAAAGTGAAAATGCGACGTCTACTATTTTGAATTATTTTAATATTTAATTTAGCAATTAAAAAAAAAATAAATGTAATTCTTTAAGGAAACTTCATTTCGTTTGTAAATATTTTATAATTAAATTTACCGGGAATGTGGCTCAACTAGACTTTGTCATACCACCATAACCATTTTTAAGTAACGTGTAATTTTTTTTTCAAATTTTCAAATTTTTTTTTTAAAATCTGCATCATTGATCCACATGATTACGATAATATCATGTTACCCTTCATTTTAAAGGGCTTGAAAAAAATCTTTCGCATGATACCAATTTTGACAATCGGGGCAGGGGTAATTTACACCCCCAAGGAGGACTAACAACGTCACGAACACAATAACTGTACCGAGGCTTTTTTCATCACAATGATTGAAATTGTTAAGTTTTATGATAATTGAACTATAAATAAACCCGTTCATGCATAATTTTAAGTAGCAGGGAGTTTTTTTTTCTTTTAAAAATTTTGCAAGAAAAATTTAAAAAATTCTGTATTGCTGATCACAATTGTAAGATGCTAACAATAAATGATCCAAATGATCACAATTGTAGCATGCTACCCTTCATGTGAAATGGATAGAAAGAAAGGTCTTTGGAATAGTGCCAAATTTGACAGTGTACCCTTGTAGGGTGATTTATTCCCCCGAAGGCGCTAATGACGTTACGAACGCAAAAATTGTATCGCTGCTATTTTGCAGCACAATGATTTGAAACTGTTAAGTTTTACGTTCATTCAGCTATGAATTACGTCTTTTATGTATGATTAAATTTTTTTCTATACTGCCATGTTAAAAAAATATATAATTTTGAATAAATGGCGAAATTTTCGCTCGAATGTAAAAAAAGTTCTATCTAGTTCTAGATTTATCAAAGTCGGATATAGACTTTAGTAAAAATCCATTAATTTTTGTAGCAGCGATCGGATTTACAAGAAATACAGACTAATAGATAGACAATCGAACATTACACTAAAAGTTGTCAAAACGTGTTCAGGAGATCTTATAACATATATTGGCATCACAATCTCGAAATTATTTGTGAAAATAATACTTTATATAGTCAAAAGTATGATAAAGTAAAAATTGTACTCTATACTATAAAATGCTTCTTTTAGGTGATAAAAATATTCATATTTATCTAATATTAAACATAAGAAATCTATATAAATAATAATTATATTTTATTTCTGGAGGTTACTTTTATGTTCAAGACTCTTCAAAAAAATTTTACTAATTTCAAATTTTCAATAATCTTATTTCAACAGACTTCTACCTTCAAACTACTATAAAAATTTAAAATTATCTATAAATGGAAAACCATCACCAATAAAAGTTTATTGCAAAGGTTTCACGTACATTATTCCTATGTCTGGTCTCCTCCGATTTCTCAAACTGCAAATTAAAAAGTGGCGCAAGACTCGAAAATAACTTTGAATCAATTAGAAACTGTTGCGCAATTTATCTCGTGATAGTTATTGAGGAACACTTTATGTAGAACATTCTATAAGCTGGCATTTCTCCCGAAAAACTTGTAAACTAAAATCCATATATATATTCGACGTTTAATATATGTAAATGCAAAGTTAATATATGTATATGCATATGTACATGCAAAGTATGTGTAATTAGATGCAGACGATGTTTAACTTCAAACTTACACCAAATCCTGTAAAATTTGCTACAAATGGTCAAACTGGGATAAATATGATATTAACTCATAAATTAGAAAAATTAAGTTTTTCAATTTAAATATATTTCTTCAGATCCATATCATCTGTTGTAAACAAATGGGACTGAACACAATATACGAGTATAAACTTATTAACTTGTATTTGAGTTTTATTTTTTAGGGAGGATGGACGCGAACAAAAAATGCTTGGGACTTCTGTGGTGGAAATCAGAGCGTTACGAAACATGTAAATACTTTGGACGCTTCCGAACCTGATAGAAAAAAACGTAATAATTTCATGTTTTTGTTTTTGAAATTTGAACATAATAGATGAAAATATGGATATTCAAGTACGTATATGTGCTGTCAGGGAAGTTTATAGATTAACTTGAATACAAAATCTCGTCAGATATATTGTACAAGTTTAATTTATTCTCCGCAAAGCAAGTTAGTTGAGACCCAGACCGTCCGACCTACCAGAAAGGTGTAAGGTAAGTGTTTGGACGGGCAAAGCAAGTTAGTAAAATAATTTGATATTCTGATGTGGAGTCCATGGGGTCAGTGTATCTAGATGAAATTGGGAAGATAACTAAAAATTCTAGCAAGCTATAATTAATTAGCGAGTAAATAATTTGTAGCGCTTTGAATGCCTGCAATGAAACAAATGAGTCTGAAAAAATAGAATAAACTTATTGAACTTTACTGAAGTTTTATTTTATAATATATTATTCATGACCAGACAATTTCAGCTATATCGGACTGGACCATCGCCGATTTTTTACATTGACGGTATACGTTGACGGTTGACGTTGACGGATAACTTTGATATACGACGATATTCAAGTTTTATTCGATACACAATTCAAGTTCGACGATATTCGAGTTTTCGACGGGAGAGCACGTTTCAAACATTCCTGATCACGAATCAAGCATTTTTGAAGTGATGTCTGTGTGTGTGTGTGTGTGTGTGTGTGTCAGTGAGACTGTGGAGTCGATAACTGACGAATGAATGGACTGATTTGAACGAAATTTGGTACAAAAATCACAATCCGTAAACACTGGAAGCCTTTTTTATACGCAATCGAATGGTCAGAAACCCCCCTAAATTTTCGAGTGAAATTTTGAAAAAATCATCAAAAAATCAAAACCGCTAATAAAGTTACGCAAATAGACATTTCTTATGTAAGTTTTCATTAGAAAACGATTGTCATAAATTTTAGAAAGCTAACACGAACCGTTCTCGAGATATTGCACATTTTAAAAAAAAATTATCAAAAGTTATATAAAATAAAAAAAAATATTTCCTATTGAGAAACATGTTCACTTTTCATATGTAATACCATGCGATAAATTGGGTGACATCATTCTCGTGGATCTAGCTAGTTCCATTCATGAAAAAAAGATACTTTGAGTAATACTTTTGTATTTGAACGCCAATAGTCATTTATCTGCTGTAAGAATAACTTATTTCTCCGTCCATAAAGCTTGGCGAAATTTTGACGACAAATTTAGCGGAATGTCACCCACTTGGCGACATTTTTAATTGTTGCCAAATTAACAAAAATCTCGCCAAATTGATAAAATGACGCTAAATCAATGAAAATGACGACTAATTGAAGAAAATTCAATATCTTGGAAAGAATATAAGTATCTACTATAAGAATAACATTTTTTAACTGTATAAGTTTTTTAACTGTATTCATTGCATTATATAAGGAAAGTCATTTGTTGTCCACATCAGATTTTTTTTTAATTATTGTAAGAAATTCCCAGAAATCTACATTTGCAATGACGGTAGACCAAGCATGTCTGTTATTAAACTCAATAAATTAGCTTTGAAAGTATTATAAAAAAAATCAGGCACTTTCATGCAGTTGTATGTCGGTTTGATGTTAATTTACTACCGACTTTCCTCTCTGGCATTGTAGATATCTATATAAATAAAAATGAAAATCTGTCTGTCTGTCTGTCTGTCTGTCTGTCTGTCTGTTTGTCACACCATCACGGGAGAACGGCCGAACCGAATTTGATGAAATTTTGTGGGTAGCCCAGAAATAGCCCCACTTAAAATTATATCCGTGTTTTGAGTTTCTACGACCAGTGGTTCTCGAGATATTAGTAAAAAACGAAATTTTCGTTTGTCTCATCATCACGGAAAAACGGCTGAACCGAATTTAATGAAATTTGGTGAATAGCCTTGAAATATCCCCCCATAACTCGAATTTCCAAGTTTCGAGTTTCTAAGACCTGGGGTTGTCGAGATATTAATGAAAAACGGAACTTTTCCCTAGGAGTTCTACTCCCTAACTCCGTGGTTTATCCAAACGAAAAGCTTGAAAATCGTTTGAAAGTGAATTAAAATTTAATCTCTGAGTTTGATGGGAGATTTTTTGCGTTAATTAGTCACTTTCTGAAAACATGAATTGTTTGAAACATGATTTAAAGGGGAAATCTATCTCCATGGTTCATGGTTTATTTAAAACAAGCTTTTACGGAACAATGAGAAGTATAGAGAAATCAAAATCGTTATTTAATTTCGCAGTTTATGTTATAAGACATGACATATTTAACATGTTATAAGATTCTATCTTATATCCTGTTACTCAGAAACGCAATTAAATTAAATCTGTCTGTTAATTTTAATAATTATTTTTTCGATTTGAATAATAAATAAATGGATATAAAAATATATTTTAGAAAAGAACGATTTGATTTTTCTTATAGCATTTTTGACTGGATAATATCAATTACGGTCTTCAGGTTTAAAAATTATTATTATTTATATTTTCGGGGATTATTGATTCAAGGATTATTGATATTTTCAAGTTATTATGCAATTATATTATTATGACAAAAATTGTTTAAACTCATATATTGTATGTTGTACGAATCTTCTACAAATACACGTGTATATCTTTTAATCTACGAGAATATAAGTAGTACAGGTATATTGACATATGTTTTGATATATATTGGCATATATTGGAATCAATTACGACCTTCTGGTATAAAGAGTACGGATATCATTGATGTTTTCAATTTATTACGTCATCTCTTTTATTTTGGCAAATATTTTTGAGACGCATATTGTAATACGGGTAATCTTCTACTAACACATTGGCATATTTTCTGATCTGCGACAATATAATTAGTACGGGGTTGCATATATTCATTCAATTCCTATTTTTTCTTCTGTAAATTTGCTTACAAAAGGGGGCAGGATGTTTTATTCTTCAAATCTGATCGTGAAGATAATTTTGCATAGTGAGAACATATATTCTTAAACTTCTCTTTACGAGCAATAAATTTAATATTTTAACAGAATTTGCACATGATTGCGAACTTTAAGTTTCTTTAAATTATACACTCCGTACGAATAACGGGTGTGCTGTTAGTGGTTAATAAATTTTAACATTTTAGGAGGATATATCATGTTGCTCGGCATCGCAATTAAATTAAATGTGTTTGTTAATGTTTTTATTATTTTTTTTCGATTTAAAAAATAAATAAATGGATAAATGAGTATATCTTATGAATGGACGGTTTGATTTTTCTTTTAATTATATTAATTGCTGACTGCGTACATCAATTTCATTTATTTTGGCAAAGAGTTTTCAAGCTTATATCGTATTTAGCTACTAAACTCATATATTGTGTTTAGCCAATAAATTCATATAGCCGATTGTTGAAACAGAAAAAGAGTAGAGCGGGTATATCTTCTAATACAATTGTAGTGTTTTCATTTAGTATATTGAAACGGGATAAGAATGTTTCATTCAGATCTGCAAATTCAAAGCTACGAATTTGGAGGGATATCGCTAATTTGACAACTTTTCTTGAACTTTGCAAAATTGACGGAAATGTCGCCAAATTGATATAAACGACACACAAACAGCTGCCATAAACCTTCGGGTTGGTCGTGTGGCTTGGGTCTTCTACATATCAATGAAATTTTTTTTTGTTTTGTTAGAAGAGAGTACTGAAATGATGTTTGGTTAGCATTTATCTGTCAGACCAACCATCCTACTTAGTAATACATTTAGCGAATTTTTAAAATGTCACCAAATTGATAAAAATGTTTTCAAATCTATAAAAATATCTTGAAATTGATAAAATTGCGCTACATAAATGATATCAATTGTTTTTTGTTAGGGGATAGTATTGTGATGATATTTCGTCAATTTGCCGCAAAGTGGAACTGTCAGTTCTACACTCCCACTTGGCGATAAATTTGGCGATTTTTTAAAATGTCGCTAATTTGACGAAACTGTCGCCAAATGTTCCATAGAAATATAACTATTTAGACGATATTTTTTCTACCAATTTATTTGAAGCAAATGATATCATGTCGCTTAGCAACGGATTTAAATCCAATGTGTTTATGCGGCAGACGATTTTTATTAAATCCTTTCCGATTTGAATAATGAAGATATGTATATAAAATAAATTTCATTGCCATTTCATTTTGGACTGGATAATATCAATTATACTCTTCAGGTTTAAACATTATTATTATTGATATTTTTCGGAATTATTGATTCAGGGATTATTGATATTTTTAAGTTATTACGCCATTGTTTTATTGCGGCAAAAATTGCTGACACACGCATATTGTACGTTGTGCGAGTAATCTTCTAGGAATGCACGGGTATATCTTCTAACCTACGAGAATATAAGTAGTACAGGTATATTGGCATATATTTTGACATATATTGGCATATATATTGGAATCAAGTACAGTCTTCAGGTATGAAGATTAAGGGGATTAATTATATATTCAATTTATTACGTCGTCTGTTGTATTTTACCAAAAAACATTTATGACTCATATTGCAAAACGGGTAATCTTCTACTAATAATCGGACATTATAAGTAGTACGTGTATATCTTCCCATATAATTTTAGCACTTTAATTTTGACATATATTGGAATAAATGACTGTCTTCAGATTTAAAGATTACGGGTTTATTGGTATTTTCAATTTATACATGTAATCTACTAATACAGGTTATATTTTCTAATATTCGCGTATATAATTAGTACGGGTCCCATACAATTTTAACGCTTTTATTTTGCATATATTCATTCAATTCCATATTTTTTTTTTATATTTGCTTACATAAGGGGTCCAAGATGTTTTATTCTTCAGATATGTCCATGAAGATAATTTTATATAGCGAGAACAGATATTCTTAAACTTCTTTTTAGGAGCATTATATTAAATATTTTAACAGAATATTTTGATTAAACATGTCATTTAGTATACTATAAGAATTTGGGCATGATTATGAATTTCAAGTTTCTTTATATTATATACTCCGTACGAAGAACGGGTATGCTGCTAGTTAATCTATATAAACAAAAATGAAAATCTGTCTGTCTGTCTGTCTGTCTGTCTGTCTGTCACGCCATCACGGGAGAACGGCTGAACCGAATTTGATGAAATTTTGTGGGTAGCCCAGAAATAGCCCCACTTAAAATTATATCCGTGTTTTGAGTTTCTACGACCTGTGGTTCTCGAGATATTAGTAAAAAACCAAATTTTCGTTTGTCTCATCATCACGGAAAAACGGCTGAACCGAATTTAATGAAATTTGGTGAATAGCCATGAAATATCCCCCCATAACTTTTGTCCAAGTTTCGAGTTTCTAAGACTTGGGGTTGTCGAGATATTAATGAAAAACGGAACTTTTCCCTAGGAGTTCTACTCCCTAACTCCGTGGTTTATCCAAACGAAAAGCTTGAAAATCGTTTGAAAGTGAATTAAAATTTAATCTCTGAGTTTGATGGGAGATTTTTTGCGTTAATTAGTCACTTTCTGAAAACATGAATTGTTTGAAACATGATTTAAAGGGGAAATCTATCTCCATGGTTCATGGTTTATTTAAAACAAGCTTTTACGGAACAATGAGAAGTATAGAGAAATCAAAATCGTTATTTAATTTCGCAGTTTATGTTATAAGACATGACATATTTAACATGTTATAAGATTCTATCTTATATCATGTAACTCAGAAACGCAATTAAATTAAATCTGTCTGTTAATTTTAATAATTATTTTTTCGATTTGAATAATAAATAAATGGATATAAAAATATATTTTAGAAAAGAACGATTTGATTTTTCTTATAGCTATTTTGACTGGATAATATCAATTACGGTCTTCAGGTTTAAAAATTATTATTATTTATATTTTCGGGGATTATTGATTCAAGGATTATTGATATTTTCAAGTTATTATGAAATTATTTTATTATGACAAAAATTGTTTAAACTCATATATTGTATGTTGTACGAATCTTCTACAAATACACGTGTATATCTTTTAATCTACGAGAATATAAGTAGTACAGGTATATTGACATATGTTTTGATATATATTGGCATATATTGGAATCAATTACGACCTTCTGGTATAAAGAGTACGGATATTAATGATGTTTTCAATTTATTACGTCATCTCTTTTATTTTGGCAAATATTTTTGAGACGCATATTGTAATACGGGTAATCTTCTACTAACACATTATATTCTGATTTTATATCGGCATATTTTCTGATCTGCGACAATATAATTAGTACGGGGTTGCATATATTCATTCAATTCCTATTTTTTCTTCTGTAAATTTGCTTACAAAAGGGGGCAGGATGTTTTATTCTTCAGATCTGATCGTGAAGATAATTTTGCATAGTGAGAACATATATTCTTAAACTTCTCTTTAGGAGCAATAAATTTAATATTTTAACAGAATTTGCACATGATTGCGAACTATAAGTTTCTTTAAATTATACACTCCGTACGAATAACGGGTGTGCTGTTAGTGGTTAATAAATTTTAACATTTTAGGAGGATATATCATGTTGCTCGGCATCGCAATTAAATTAAATGTGTTTGTTAATGTTTTTATTATTTTTTTTCGATTTAAATAATAAATAAATGGATAAATGGTTATAAAAGTATATCTTATGAGTGGACGGTTTGATTTTTCTTTTAATTATATTAATTGCTGACTGCGTACATCAATTTCATTTATTTTGGCAAAGAGTTTTCAAGCTTATATCGTATTTAGCTACTAAACTCATATATTGTGTTTAGCCAATAAATTCATATAGCCGATTGTTGAAACAGAAAAAGAGTAGAGCGGGTATATCTTCTAATACAATTGTAGTGTTTTCATTTAGTATATTGAAACGGGATAAGAATGTTTCATTCAGATCTGCAAATTCAAAGCTACGAATTTGGAGGGATATCGCTAATTTGACAACTTTTCTTGAACTTTGCAAAATTGACGGAAATGTCGCCAAATTGATATAAACGACACACAAACAGCTGCCATAAACCTTCGGGTTGGTCGTGTGGCTTGGGTCTTCTACATATCAATGAAATTTTTTTTTGTTTTGTTAGAAGAGAGTACTGAAATGATGTTTGGTTAGCATTTATCTGTCAGACCAACCATCCTACTTAGTAATACATTTAGCGAATTTTTAAAATGTCACCAAATTGATAAAAATGTTTTCAAATCTATAAAAATATCTTGAAATTGATAAAATTGCGCTACATAAATGATATTAATTGTTTTTTGTTAGGGGATAGTATTGTGATGATATTTCGTCAATTTGTCGCAAAGTGGAACTGTCAGTTCTACAGTCCCACTTGGCGATAAATTTGGCGATTTTTTAAAATGTCGCTAATTTGACGAAACTGTCCCCAAATGTTCCATAGAAATATAACTATTTAGACGATATTTTTTCTACCAATTTATTTGAAGCAAATGATATCATGTCGCTTAGCAACGGATTTAAATCCAATGTGTTTATGCTGCAGACGATTTTTATTAAATCCTTTCCGATTTGAATAATGAAGATATGCATATAAAATAAATTCCATTGCCATTTCATTTTGGACTGGATAATATCAATTATACTCTTCAGGTTTAAACATTATTATTATTGATATTTTCCGGAATTATTGATTCAGGGATTATTGATATTTTTAAGTTATTACGCCATTGTTTTATTGCGGCAAAAATTGCTGACACACGCATATTGTACGTTGTGCGAGTAATCTTCTAGGAATGCACAGGTATATCTTCTAACCTACGAGAATATAAGTAGTACAGGTATATTGGCATATATTTTGACATATATTGGCATATATATTGGAATCAAGTACAGTCTTCAGGTATGAAGATTAAGGGGATTAATTATATATTCAATTTATTACGTCGTCTGTTGTATTTTACCAAAAAACATTTGTGACTCATATTGCAAAACGGGTAATCTTCTACTAATAATCGGACATTATAAGTAGTACGTGTATATCTTCCCATATAATATTAGCACTTTAATTTTGACATATATTGGAATAAATGACTGTCTTCAGATTTAAAGATTACGGGTTTATTGGTATTTTCAATTTATACATGTAATCTACTAATACAGGTTATATTTTCTAATATTCGCGTATATAATTAGTACGGGTCCCATACAATTTTAACGCTTTTATTTTGCATATATTGATTCAATTCCATATTTTTTTTTATATTTGCTTACATAAGGGGTCCAAGATGTTTTATTCTTCAGATATGTCCATGAAGATAATTTTATATAGCGAGAACAGATATTCTTAAACTTCTTTTTAGGAGCATTATATTAAATATTTTAACAGAATATTTTGATTAAACATGTCATTTAGTATACTATAAGAATTTGGGCATGATTATGAATTTCAAGTTTCTTTATATTATATACTCCGTACGAAGAACGGGTAGGCTGCTAGTTAATCTATATAAACAGAAATGAAAATCTGTCTGTCTGCTTGTCACGCCATCACGGGAGAACGGCTGAACCGAATTTGATGAAATTTTGTGGGTAGCCCAGAAATAGCCCCACTTAAAATTATATCCGTGTTTTGAGTTTCTACGACCTGTGGTTCTTGAGATATTAGTAAAAAACGAAATTTTCGTTTGTCTCATCATCACGGAAAAACGGCTGAACCGAATTTAATGAAATTTGGTGAATAGCCTTGAAATATCCCCCCATAACTCGAATTTCCAAGTTTCGAGTTTCTAAGACCTGGGGTTGTCGAGATATTAATGAAAAACGGAACTTTTCCCTAGGAGTTCTACTCCCTAACTCCGTGGTTTATCCAAACGAAAAGCTTGAAAATCGTTTGAAAGTGAATTAAAATTTAATCTCTGAGTTTGATGGGAGATTTTTTGCGTTAATTAGTCACTTTCTGAAAACATGAATTGTTTGAAACATGATTTAAAGGGGAAATCTATCTCCATGGTTCATGGTTTATTTAAAACAAGCTTTTACGGAACAATGAGAAGTATAGAGAAATCAAAATCGTTATTTAATTTCGCAGTTTATGTTATAAGACATGACATATTTAACATGTTATAAGATTCTATCTTATATCATGTTACTCAGAAACGCAATTAAATTAAATCTGTCTGTTAATTTTAATAATTATTTTTTCGATTTGAATAATAAATAAATGGATATAAAAATATATTTTAGAAAAGAACGATTTGATTTTTTTTATAGCATTTTTGACTGGATAATATCAATTACGGTCTTCAGGTTTAAAAATTATTATTATTTATATTTTCGGGGATTATTGATTCAAGGATTATTGATATTTTCAAGTTATTATGCAATTATTTTATTATGACAAAAATTGTTTAAACTCATATATTGTATGTTGTACGAATCTTCTACAAATACACGTGTATATCTTTTAATCTACGAGAATATAAGTAGTACAGGTATATTGACATATGTTTTGATATATATTGGCATATATTGGAATCAATTACGACCTTCTGGTATAAAGAGTACGGATATTATTGATGTTTTCAATTTATTACGTCATCTCTTTTATTTTGGCAAATATTTTTGAGACGCATATTGTAATACGGGTAATCTTCTACTAACACATTGGCATATTTTCTGATCTGCGACAATATAATTAGTACGGGGTTGCATATATTCATTCAATTCCTATTTTTTCTTCTGTAAATTTGCTTACAAAAGGGGGCAGGATGTTTTATTTTTCAGATCTGATCGTGAAGATAATTTTGCATAGTGAGAACATATATTCTTAAACTTCTCTTTAGGAGCAATAAATTTAATATTTTAACAGAATTTGCACATTATTGCGAACTTTAAGTTTCTTTAAATTATACACTCCTTACGAATAACAGGTGTGCTGTTAGTGGTTAATAAATTTTAACATTTTAGGAGGATATATCATGTTGCTCGGCATCGCAATTAAATTAAATGTGTTTGTTAATGTTTTTATTATTTTTTTTCGATTTAAATAATAAATAAATGGATAAATGGATATAAAAGTATATCTTATGAATGGACGGTTTGATTTTTCTTTTAATTATATTAATTGCTGACTGCGGACATCAATTTCATTTATTTTGGCAAAGAGTTTTCAAGCTTATATCGTATTTAGCTACTAAACTCATTTATTGTGTTTAGCCAATAAATTCATATAGCCGATTGTTGAAACAGAAAAAGAGTAGAGCGGGTATATCTTCTAATACAATTGTAGTGTTTTAATTTAGTATATTGAAACGAGATAAGAATGTTTCATTCAGATCTGCAAATTCAAAGCTACGAATTTGGAGGGATATCGCTAATTTGACAACTTTTCTTAAACTTTGCCAAATTGACGGAAATGTCGCCAAATTGATATAAACGACACACAAACAGCTGCCATAAACCTTCGGGTTGGTCGTGTGGCTTGGGTCTTCTACATATCAATGAAATTTTTTTTTGTTTTGTTAGAAGAGAGTACTGAAATGATGTTTGGTTAGCATTTCTCTGTCAGACCAACCATCCTACTTAGTAATACATTTAGCGAATTTTTAAAATGTCACCAAATTGATAAAAATGTTTTCAAATCTATAAAAATATCTTGAAATTGATAAAATTGCGCTACATAAATGATATTAATTGTTTTTTGTTACGGGATAGTATTGTGATGATATTTCGTCAATTTGTTGCAAAGTGGAACTGTCAGTTCTACAGTCCCACTTGGCGATAAATTTGGCGATTTTTTAAAATGTCGCTAATTTGACGAAACTGTCGCCAAATGTTCCATAGAAATATAACTATTTAGACGATATTTTTTCTACCAATTTATTTGAAGCAAATGATATCATGTCGCTTAGCAACGGATTTAAATCCAATGTGTTTATGCGGCAGACGATTTTTTTTAAATCCTTTCCGATTTGAATAATGAAGATATGTATATAAAATAAATTTCATTGCCATTTCATTTTGGACTGGATAATATCAATTATACTCTTCAGGTTTAAACATTATTATTATTGATATTTTCCGGAATTATTGATTCAGTGATTATTGATATTTTTAAGTTATTACGCCATTGTTTTATTGCGGCAAAAATTGCTGACACACGCATATTGTACGTTGTACGAGTAATCTTCTAGGAATGCACAGGTATATCTTCTAACCTACGAGGATATAAGTAGTACAGGTATATTGGCATATATTTTGACATATATTGGCATATATATTGGAATCAAGTACAGTCTTCTGGTATGAAGATTAAGGGGATTAATTATATATTCAATTGATTACGTCGTCTGTTGTATTTTACCAAAAAACATTTGTGACTCATATTGCAAAACGGGTAATCTTCTACTAATAATCGGACATTATAAGTAGTACGTGTATATCTTCCCATATAATTTTAGCACTTTAATTTTGACATATATTGGAATAAATGACTGTCTTCTGATTTAAAGATTACGGGTTTATTGGTATTTTCAATTTATACATGTAATCTACTAATACAGGTTATATTTTCTAATATTCGCGTATATAATTAGTACGGGTCCCATACAATTTTAACGCTTTTATTTTGCATATATTGATTCAATTCCATATTTTTTTTTTATATTTGCTTGCATAAGGGGTCCAAGATATTTTATTCTTCAGATATGTCCATGAAGATAATTTTATATAGCGAGAACAGAGATTCTTAAACTTCTTTTTAGGAGCATTATATTAAATATTTTAACAGAATATTTTGATTAAACATGTCATTTAGTATACTATAAGAATTTGCGCATGATTATGAATTTCAAGTTTCTTTATATTATATACTCCGTACGAAGAACGGGTATGCTGCTAGTCTATATAAATAAAAATGAAAATCTGTCTGTCTGTCTGTCTGTTTGTCCCATCATCACGGGAGAACGGCTGAACCGAATTTGATGAAATTTTGTGGGTAGCCCAGAAATAGCCCCTCTTAAAATTTAGTCCGTGTTTTGAGTTTTTACGACCAGTGGTTCTCGAGATATTAGTAAAAAACAAAATTTTCGTTTGTCTCATCATCACGGAAAAACGGCTGAAACGAATTTAATGAAATTTTGTGGATAGCCTTAAAATAGCCCCCCATAAATTTTGTCCAAGTTTCGAGTTTCTAAGACCAGGGGTTGTCGAGATATTAATGAAAAACGGAGCTTTTTCTTAGGAGATCTACTCTCCAACTCCGTGGTTTATCCAAACGGAAAGGATGAAAATCGTTTGTTTAAAACGCCAAAAAGAAATAAAACTTTATTTCCGAGTTTGGTGCAGGATTTTTGCATTAATTAGTCACTATAGGAAAACATGAATTGTTTGAAACATAAATTTAAATGGAAAAATCTACCTCCATGGTTCATCTCTCACAAGCTTTTACTCAACGATGTAAAGTATAAAGAAATCAAAATGGCTATTTAATTTCGCATTTTATGAGGAAGATTCTATCTTATATCATGTTGCTCGGCAACGGAATGAACTTAAATGTGTTGTTAATATCAATTATTATTTTTTTTTATTTGTATAATAAATAAATGGATGTAAAAATATATTTTGTAAATGAACGGTTCGATTGTTCTTTTAATTATATATATTGCGGACTGCGTACATCAATTTCATTTATTTTAGCAAAGAGGTTTCAAGCTCATATATTGTGTTTAGCTAATAAACTCATATAGTGTGTTTACCCAATAAATTCATTTAGCCGATTGTTGAAGCAGAAAAAGAGTAGAACGGGTGTATGTATCTTCTAATACAATTTTACTGTTTTCATTTAGTATACACAAACCGGATCAGGATATTTTATTCTTCAGATCTGCAAATTCAGAGCTACGAATTTAGAGGAATATCTCTAAATAACTTGCTAACTTATCTTAAACTTTACCAAATTAGTGGAAATGTCTCCAAATTGACAAAAATGACCCAAATCAATGAAATTAAATTTGTTTTTTTAGAATAAAGTACTGAAAAATGATGTTTCTGTACCATTTGTCGGTCAGTCCGTCCATCCTACTTAGTAACACATTTAAGGAATTTTTTTAATATCACCAAATTGGTAAAAATATTTCTAAATCCATAAAAATATCATGAAATTGATAAAATCGCGCTTAATAAATGAAATTAATTGTGTTTTGTTAGGGTATTGTGATGATGTTTCGTCAATTTGTCGCATAATGGGATTATCAGTTCTACAGTCCCACTTGGCGATAAATTTGGCGATTTTTTAAGTTATAGCTAAATTGACGAAAATGTCGCCAAACCTTCCATGGAGATTGCATTATTCAGATGATATGATTTCCATCAATTTATTTAAAGCAATTGATATCATGTCGCTTAGCAACGGATCCAATATGTTATGCGGCATATGATTTTTATTAAATCTTTTCCGATTTGAATAGTAAAAATATGTATATAAAATAAACTTCATTGACATTGAATTTTTGACTGGATAATATCAATTACAGTCTACAGCTTTAAACATCATCATTATTGATATCTTCGGGGACTGTTGATTCAGGGATTACTGATATTTTCAAATTATTATGGAATTGTTTTATTATGACGAAAATTGTTGAAACTCATATATAGTACGTTGTACGAGTAATCTTCTACAAATGCATGGGTATATCTTCCAATCTACTAGAATATAAGTAGTACAGGTATATTGGCATATATTTTGATATATATTGGCATATATTCGAATCAATTACGACCTTCTGGTATTAAGATTGCGGGGATTTTTGATACTTTCAATTTTTTATGTCATCTCTTTTATTTTGGCAAATATTTTTGAGACACATATTGCAATACGGGTAAGCTTCTACTAACAGGCTGGCATATTTTCTAATCTGCGACAATATAAGTAGTACGGGGTTGCATATATTGATTCAATTCCTTTTTTTTTGTAAATTTGCTAACAAAAGGGGCCAGGATGTTTTATTCTTCAGATCTGCCCCTGAAGATAATTTTGCATAGTGAGAACAGATATTCTTAAACTTCTCTTTATGAGCACTAAATTTAATATTTTAACAGTATTTGCACATGATTGCGAATTATAAATTTCTTTATATTATATACTCCGTACGAAGAACGGGTATGCTGCTAGTCTATATAAATAAAATTGAAAATCTGTCTGTCTGTCTGTCTGTCTGTTTGTCCCATCATCGCGGGAGAACGGCTGAACCGAATTTGATGAAATTTTGTGGGTAGCCTAGAAATAGCCCCACTTAAAATTTAGACCGTGTTTTGAGTTTTTAAGACCAGGGGTTGTTGAGATATTAATGAAAAACGGAACTTTTTCTTAGGAGATCTACTCTCCAACTCCGTGGTTTATCCAAACGGAAAGGATGAAAATCGTTTGTTTTAAACGCCAAAATGATATAAAACTTTATTTCCGAGTTTGGTGCAGGATTTTTGCATTAATTAGTCACTTTAGGAAAACATAAATTGTTTGAAACATGAATCTACCTCCATGGTTCATCTCTCACAAGCTTTTACTCAACGATGTAAAGTATAAAGAAATCAAAATGGCTATTTAATTTCGCATTTTATGAGGAAGATTCTATCTTATATCATGTTGCTCGGCAACGGAATGAAATTAAATGTGTTGTTAATATCAATTATTATTTTTTTTTATTTGTATAATAAATAAATGGATGTAAAAATATAACCGTTCATATGTAAATGAACGGTTCGATTGTTCTTTTAATTATATATATTGCGGACTGCGTACATCACTTTCATTTATTTTAGCAAAGAGGTTTCAAGCTCATATATTGTGTTTAGCTAATAAACTCATATAGTGTGTTTACCCAATAAATTCATTTAGCCGATTGTTGAAGCAGAAAAAGAGTAGAACGGGTGTATGTATCTTCTAATACAATTTTACTGTTTTCATTTAGTATACACAAACCGGATCAGGATATTTTATTCTTCAGATCTGCAAATTCAGAGCTACGAATTTAGAGGAATATCTCTAAATAACTTGCTA
Source organism: Amaurobius ferox (assembly GCA_951213105.1). Taxonomy (NCBI): domain Eukaryota; kingdom Metazoa; phylum Arthropoda; class Arachnida; order Araneae; family Amaurobiidae; genus Amaurobius; species Amaurobius ferox. Next base: position 103,306,819 of record OX578149.1, read on the forward strand.
ACTTATCTTAAACTTTACCAAATTAGTGGAAATGTCTCCAAATTGACAAAAATGACCCAAATCAATGAAATTAAATTTGTTTTTTTAGAATAAAGTTCTGAAAAATGATGTTTCTGTACCATTTGTCGGTCAGTCCGTCCATCCTACTTAGTAACACATTTAAGGAATTTTTTTAATATCACCAAATTGGTAAAAATATTTCTAAATCCATAAAAATATCATGAAATTGATAAAATCGCGCTTAATAAATGAAATTAATTGTGTTTTGTTAGGGGATAGTATTGTGATGATGTTTCGTCAATTTGTCGCATAATGGGATTATCAGTTCTACAGTCCCACTTGGCGATAAATTTGGCTGGCATATTTTCTAATCTGCGACAATATAAGTAGTACGGGGTTGCATATATTGATTCAATTCCTTTTTTTTTGTAAATTTGCTAACAAAAGGGGCCAGGATGTTTTATTCTTCAGATCTGCCCCTGAAGATAATTTTGCATAGTGAGAACAGATATTCTTAAACTTCTCTTTATGAGCACTAAATTTAATATTTTAACAGTATTTGCACATGATTGCGAATTATAAATTTCTTTATATTATATACTCCGTACGAAGAACGGGTATGCTGCTAGTCTATATAAATAAAATTGAAAATCTGTCTGTCTGTCTGTCTGTCTGTTTGTCCCATCATCGCGGGAGAACGGCTGAACCGAATTTGATGAAATTTTGTGGGTAGCCTAGAAATAGCCCCACTTAAAATTTAGACCGTGTTTTGAGTTTTTAAGACCAGGGGTTGTTGAGATATTAATGAAAAACGGAACTTTTTCTTAGGAGATCTACTCTCCAACTCCGTGGTTTATCCAAACGGAAAGGATGAAAATCGTTTGTTTTAAACGCCAAAATGATATAAAACTTTATTTCCGAGTTTGGTGCAGGATTTTTGCATTAATTAGTCACTTTAGGAAAACATAAATTGTTTGAAACATGAATCTACCTCCATGGTTCATCTCTCACAAGCTTTTACTCAACGATGTAAAGTATAAAGAAATCAAAATGGCTATTTAATTTCGCATTTTATGAGGAAGATTCTATCTTATATCATGTTGCTCGGCAACGGAATGAAATTAAATGTGTTGTTAATATCAATTATTATTTTTTTTTATTTGTATAATAAATAAATGGATGTAAAAATATAACCGTTCATATGTAAATGAACGGTTCGATTGTTCTTTTAATTATATATATTGCGGACTGCGTACATCACTTTCATTTATTTTAGCAAAGAGGTTTCAAGCTCATATATTGTGTTTAGCTAATAAACTCATATAGTGTGTTTACCCAATAAATTCATTTAGCCGATTGTTGAAGCAGAAAAAGAGTAGAACGGGTGTATGTATCTTCTAATACAATTTTACTGTTTTCATTTAGTATACACAAACCGGATCAGGATATTTTATTCTTCAGATCTGCAAATTCAGAGCTACGAATTTAGAGGAATATCTCTAAATAACTTGCTAACTTATCTTAAACTTTACCAAATTAGTGGAAATGTCTCCAAATTGACAAAAATGACCCAAATCAATGAAATTAAATTTGTTTTTTTAGAATAAAGTACTGAAAAATGATGTTTCTGTACCATTTGTCGGTCAGTCCGTCCATCCTACTTAGTAACACATTTAAGGAATTTTTTTAATATCACCAAATTGGTAAAAATATTTCTAAATCCATAAAAATATCATGAAATTGATAAAATCGCGCTTAATAAATGAAATTAATTGTGTTTTGTTAGGGGATAGTATTGTGATGATGGTTCGTCAATTTGTCGCATAATGGGATTATCAGTTCTACAGTCCCACTTGGCGATAAATTTGGCGATTTTTTAAGTTATAGCTAAATTGACGAAAATGTCGCCAAACCTTCCATGGAGATTGCATTATTCAGATGATATGATTTCCATCAATTTATTTAAAGCAATTGATATCATGTCGCTTAGCAACGGATCCAATATGTTATGCGGCATATGATTTTTATTAAATCTTTTCCGATTTGAACAGTAAAAATATGTATATAATATAAACTTCATTGACATTGAATTTTTGACTGGATAATATCAATTACAGTCTACAGCTTTAAACATCATCATTATTGATATTTTCGGGGACTGTTGATTCAGGGATTACTGATATTTTCAAATTATTATGGAATTGTTTTATTATGACGAAAATTGTTGAAACTCATATATAGTACGTTGTACGAGTAATCTTCTACAAATGCATGGGTATATCTTCCAATCTACGAGAGTATAAGTAGTACAGGTATATTGGCATATATTTTGATATATATTGGCATATATTCGAATCAATTACGACCTTCTGGTATTAAGATTGCGGGGATTTTTGATGCTTTCAATTTTTTATGTCATCTCTTTTATTTTGGCAAATATTTTTGAGACACATATTGCAATACGGGTAAGCTTCTACTAACAGGCTGGCATATTTTCTAATCTGCGACAATATAAGTAGTACGGGGTTGCATATATTGATTCAATTCCTTTTTTTTTGTAAATTTGCTAACAAAAGGGGCCAGGATGTTTTATTCTTCAGATCTGCCCGTGAAGATAATTTTGCATAGTGAGAACAGATATTCTTAAACTTCTCTTTATGAGCAATAAATTTAATATTTTAACAGTATTTGCACATGATTGCGAATTATAAATTACTTTATATTATATACTCCGAACGAAGAACGGGTATTGCTGCTAGTATTTGGCGTAATGTCGCCAAGTTGGCGACATTACGCCAAATTCGTCGCTAAAATCACCAAGCGTTACGGACGGATAAATAAGTTATTCTTATAGCAGATAAATGATTATTGGCGTTCAAATAGAAAAGTATTACTCAAAGTATCTTTTCTCATGAATGGAACGAGCTAGATCAACGAGAATGATGTCACCAAATTTATCGCATGATATTACATATGAAAAGTGAATATGTTTCTCAACAGTAAATATTTCTTTTAATTTATGGGATATTTTGATATATTTATTTGAAAAATGCGCAATATCTCAAGAACGGTTCGTGCTAGCGTTCAAATTACATGAGAAATGTCTATTTGCGTAACTTTATTAAAAGTTTTAATTTTTTGATAATTTTTTCAAAATTTCACTCGAAAATATAGGAGGATTCTGAACATTCAATTGCGTTTAAAAACAATAGGCTTCCAGTATTCACGGATTGTGATTTTTGAACCAAATTTCCTTCAAATCTCTCCATTCGTTGGTCAGTTATCGTCTCCACAGAATCATTGACACACACACACACACACACATACTTCCACACACACACACGCACACACACACACACACACACACATACTTCCACACACACACCCGCACGCACACACACACACACACACACACACATACTTCCACACACACACATACTTCTACACACACACGCACATACTTCCACACAAACACACACACACACACACATACTTCCACACACACACATACTTCCGCACACACACATACTTTCACACACACACACATACCTTCACACACACACACACACACACACACACACACACACACACACACACACACAGACATCATCTCAAAAACGTCTGATTCGTGTTCAGGTATGCTTGAAACGTGCTCTCCCGTCGAAAACTCGAATTCGAATTTTAGACTCCGTCACAATACTGTCCTTATACATTATATGTATATAAGAAAAGTAAAAATATCTTTACGAAATGGTGCAGATTCAACAGTTACTGCCTTTTTTTCTAGAAATAATACTCTCTTAAAGATTGAGAATGGCATTTTCAGTTATTTTCAAATAATATTGTTTCAACATCTTTAAAATATATGATTAATTTTAAAATCCAGAAAACTAAAAATAAGTAAATGATACTAAATAGAATGAAAAATATTTTTTGTTGATAGAAATAAAACATAAATGAATGTAGAAAATTATGAAATTGCGGAAAAATATGTAAGCGTTTTTCTATTTTATTAAACTGTTTATACCTAGGGCAACGTCTGGTGTTTCTTCTGGCAAATAAAAAGTGATATAAAAACAAAATGCCATTTATTGACTTCAACGTCTTTCAAATACTTTTCTTTCCCTCTATTTTGACTTCTATTTCTCAAACCTCGCAGTCAAAGGTGACGCAAGCCGCCATAATGACTTCAAACCAATTAGCAACTGTTGCGTCACTTGTCGCATTAAAACCTCCCATTCACCCTCACCGGATTAAAAGCTCTTTCGGAGAACAAACGGAATCGAAAGGAAAACATGTCATTCCATTTGTTTGGTGCCGGAAGCAACGAAAATAGACCTGGAAAGAACGAAAGACGTCTGAAGGGAGGGTCTAAAACTAAAGGAGAAAGCAAAACCAACAACGGGAGCCTATGCAAAAAGGGCTCATGTTGACAGAGCGATAGCTACGAAGTGGGCAGCTAGCTAAAAGTGACAAATATTGACTCTCCACTCAGCGCCTGACAGACCTTCTGCCAACTTAAATGGCAATGGCGCGCGGCTTTGCGTTTTCTAAAAACACCGAGCCGCTTTTTATCCGCTCTGTTCGTCGCTTTGTTCTTTTTATTATTATGATTAAATGTTATTCTTTCGGTTTCACGTTTCCCTGTTTCGGCTCTGAGTGGGAGACAGATGGCGCGAAGGATGAGAAGGAGAGATTATACCGTGGGATATCGCGCTGAAGAACTTAATACCTATCAAAGGCGCCTGCAACAGTGGGTTCCTTCGCTTGCATCACTTGCATATACATAAAAACGAATAAAACGTGTAGAATTTGAAATGAGATTATTAAATTATACTTTTTTTTTCTTTAGCGACAATATATAGTAATGTAATACCTATCGAAGGTGCCTACCAGCAGAGGGATTTAACTTACAGGTAAATAACTAATAGAACATTTATAAATGTATTATTAGAAATAGGATTTTTAAATCATTTATTTTTTCTTTCCCCGACAATGCATAGTGAGGCAATACCTATGCGATAAGCCAACAAGGAGTGGGTTGCACTTGCAAATAAATAAGGAATACAACCTTTATAAATGTTGTAGAAATGAGATTATTATTTTTTTTTCCTTTCCCGACAATGCATAGTGAGGCAATATCTATCTACCTGCAGATAGAAAACGAATAGAACATTTAGAAATGTAGAATTAGAAGTTAGATTATTAAATCACTTTTTCCTTTCCTTGCAATACTCAGTAATGCTACTAAATCATTAGTATTTCTTTTCCTACTATACAAAACAATGCTATTAAATCATTTGTTTTTTCTTTCCTTTCAATATTACAGTGCATACACATCACATTCCCTACAATCTATCTCTTCCTCTCTCTTTATATATATATATATATAGTAGTTTGAAAGTCCAATGAAACAAAAGTGAGATGCGAAAAATCAAACTTTCCAACAAGCCTACAAAATAAATGAATAAATCAGCAAATCTTTAATCAAATGGAAAAAAATACAAAATTCGAATAATCAAGGTAAAGAAAATCATAAAAAATCAATGGTAAGGAATAGATAAAAAAAAACAAATGAATCCAAGCATTAATGCTATACACGTGGACAAAGGCTAGACCTAAATCATGGATTTGTTCACTTCTCCAAAACTCTTCCTTAGGTCCGAGTATTTTGTCGAAGCAAACACAAAAAATGCATGTTTCTGAAGAAATAGATAGATTATATCTATAAACTATTTCTACTTGGACAACACATATAAAGAAGAAAAAATAAAGGAAACAAGAGTACCTGGAAAATAATACTACAAATGCACGAACCTGTCGAACCTGGGAACCCAGAATGGAGAGACCAGTGTTGTCATTCGCAAAGGAAAAAAATGATCTACTGTTGCCATTATATTTATATATATATATATATATATATATATATATGTATGTATAAATGAGTGAATGTTACAATATTCCAGAAATCACACGAATAAGGCGCTATGCTGCACTACAATGTGGATTTTAATATTAAACTAGAAAAGTATAAAAATGAAAGAAAGCAATATATCAAAGAATGACCGGGGGGGTTGTGACCCCCACTCCCCGGTTAAGCTTGCTTTGCGTCTAGACAACACTCCCGGTAGCCGATATATTGCACAAAAATGAATACCGAAGTATCAAAAAAAGGATTTAAAAAGGATTTTAAGATGGAGGTTGCAGAACATAAAAATGTGTGGAGTACTCAGAAGACTCGTATACTAAACTGTACTATTGTCTAACCCTAACACAAAACATATGGCGATAAGAATCCAAACATATAGATTTTAATTATCGAAGCAGATACCGTACCATAACCCAAATGCACCATCTTGACGAATCCAGCACTAATACATTCACCTGTCAATATCTATTGTAAAAAAGAGTGTACTCATTCTTTACCTGTGTAGAGATGGCACAAACTCGCAAACGTAATTAATACACGAGAGGTTCAGTATCCAAATATATTTGGTAGCCCTCAGTTACGGTTATACTATAAAATTTGCATATAATGTCACACAGAAAACGTTTCGGAAAACCCTGTGAAATTGCACCATGGAGGAAGTTAATATCGCTATTGTAACGGTCATTTACATTACTGTTGATTCTTTTGCTTCTCAAAAGATGGTTTAAAATTATGTTTCTGTATACATTTCTATGTAAGCAAGAATACCAAGGTACAATAAAATTTATATCAAATTTAAAATCTCTACGTTTATCGAAGAGACGAAATCCAGTTGATCCATTAGGAAGTTTGTACAGAGACAAATCAAGAAAACTAAGACTTTCGTCAGAGTTGTATGGTGTTTCTGTTAAAGTTAAACATTTTGGATAAAATCCAAAATCCAATAAAAAATGTTTTTCTTTACAGGCAAAAAGGATATCGTACACGTAACGAATGTAACGAAAGTCTTAGTTACATATTCTTTGATATATTGCTTTCTTTCATTTTTATACTTTTCTTGTTTAATATATATATATATATATATATA